>CM032232.1:52237500-52260000 GCA_019009955.1 Riptortus pedestris
TCTTGAATATTAACCGAGATATTTGCATTTTATTGAGCGAAACGGACATGATGAGATCGGTTAACTTCGGTTGTAGTCGTGAGTTTCCAGCAAAAGCTAGTTCGGCCGTTTCAGTAACTGTTCGGCTCTCGTGAAATTTCTCTATTCTAAAACTTCACTTGGGAAATCTGCTTAGTTTACGCCGCCCTGCGTGACGGACTTTTTTTACTTAGAGTAACTGAGTTACTTACTGAACATTTGTCCCGTTTTCATTTTAATTCGTGTTTACTTACACTTCTTACTGCGGGAGTCACTGTGGCAGTAGCATGGTCTTTTCTAGGAGTAAGTAACAGGTAATAATAATTAATTATTTCCCTAGTGTTTTAGCAACCTTCCCTTCAGGGAAATAAGCAATTGAGGCCATGGCGGGATATTCAACAAATACTCCTCAAATCTCCATCGATAATACTTAGTAGATGTCGAAAATGAGGTATGTTTCATAATATTTGTTAGATCATTACCAAACTCGATATTTAAACTTTTTATGTACAACTAAAGATCTATTTCGTTAATTGATGGTATCATACTAGTGAAAATATAAATTATTTCTTTTATTATACGTCGAAACATTGTATAGAAATTTTTTTATATATTTTTACGTTTGTTATCTATCTTGAATGTCAACCGAGATATTTGCATTTTGTAATTTTCAGTTTTCAGTAAACCCCCCCTCTCCTACTCATGTCATATTATCAATACCGTTTCATATGTTTGCTCATAGTCATAAATGGCTGAAATCGGGCTAGAAATAAGGCGGGTCTAGAGGGAGGAATTGGAAAATTTAAAATATCCATATATGAGTCCGACCAAAAATGTTAGAGAACTAATCTTGTTAAATTGTTGATGCTCTACATATTTTACATTTTTCGTACATAACATATTTAGGGAGTTTTTAGATTTTGTACCAGTTTTGAGGCTTTAGTAAACCGCTATTTCTGCTCATCGAATTTTTATGTAGAAATATAAAATATATGGCGAGATCAGAGCAAAAGTGTGTCATACCCCTACGTGGGAAATCTTCCTAGTTAACACAGTGTGACGGACTTAAAATTAAATCAAATTAAATTATTCATTGTTGAGTATTACAAAATTACACATGGTAGTGTTTTTCAGTTCATTTATCGTTACTTGCCCCCTCCCCTTCAATCTTTATTAGGAGAGAACAGTGGAGCATAAGGAATTCCAGGCCACAAAACTGTTGGCAACTTGTTGACGGTGATGATTTAGTCGGTTATCCCGTCAATAAGCAACAAGTTGATGGGTTCTCGTCAACGATAGGCGGAATCACATCAAAGAGATTTGTTACCCTTATCCGTGTTTTACATTCCAAGCGGACACATCATTCAGTGTGGACTTCTCTGTGAGGCTTCAACCAGCAGATTATTTAGTGAAGATTGGTTGAGTTGTTTCATTAGCAGATTTCCTTTAAGGGAAATGAGCTATTGAGGTTCTATACTATATATATATATATATATATATATATATATATATATATTGCCTGTTAACGCTCTATCAGTTACAATTTTTCCTTCACCATTACCATGTAAAGATTACAGGTAAAACTAAAGATAAAGCTCGTTAATGGCTTAAATCTCCATTATTATGTCTGGGATCTAAAAATGTTATTAAACTAATCTTGGTTAACTATTCATGCTCTATAATTGTTATTCTTCAACTATTTCGTAAGTCAAACATTAAGCAAGTTACTCATATTTTCATGTTTCCAGTATTCCTTAAACCCCCACTTCTACTCATCGGATTTTCACTTATAAGTAGAAAATATATGGTGGGATGAGATCACTAGTTCGTCGTCCAGCGCTTGGGAAATCTGCTTAGTTTACGCAGCCCCTGTGTAACGAACTATTTTTGTATTGAGCCTTCAGCGAACCCCCTCTTCAACTCGCTTTGAGAAACCTTCAAGCCTATATTTCAATTCTGGAGTAGATAGGTTTCTTGATACGGACTACAGAATAAATTGTAACTGGAGGACACATGCTATGGTGCCATTCCATCATAAGGGAAATTAGCTTAGTTTACACGGTTCTTGATCGGGGGGCTACTTATGTCTCACCATCATGAACTAAAGGCAACCCCTTGTAGTTGCAACTATTGTGTTCTTTCGAAAGTTTCTGTTTTCGTAATACTATACCCACCAAAATCCATAAGATGTTTTATGTCTTCAAAATAGGATGCTCATATATCATATCATACCTTCCAGCATAATTATGATGAATCGTTATCCCTTATAATAGATATGCCTAGAACGATTCACCCTCCTTTTTTCCTTGGTCTTAACATGACTATTGCTTTCACACGCTTCATTTAAAGCAGGTATGGGCAACCTTTGACATGTTGTGGGCCAAACTTTAGTATTCAAATACGTCCGCGGGCCGCTTTTAAAAGTAGTGCATTTTAAAGTAGTATTCATAATTTTTAACACCAAATATCAGACATTAAATTAAACGACATGTAATTATAAAACAACATTTTATTAAAATAACAAAATGAAAATGAAAAAAAAATACGTACAACATTATAACTAAATCGTAAAATTTGGAATTATTACAAACTATGAAAGTTAAATAGCGACACCGAAATCAATGAGACACATGAGCTTGAAATTGGGAAACTAATCCATCGATGTTTGAATTAATTCCAATGATACAAAGACGTAAAGAATTATCGTCAGTCAGCCTTGTACGATGTTTTTATTTATTAACTTTCATCATTGAAAAGAACTGTACGCATTAATAATTGCTGCCAAACGCACAAATCTTTCCTCATCTTCCTCATTTGGAGTAAGTAGTGCAATATTTTTTTGGACTTTTCAAAATGTCTTGCGGGCCGTTGTTGCCCACATAAGGTTTAGAGCTTCCGCGTTGGATTTTTTTTAGTAGAACTTGTTCTGGCCATTTTATACAAAGTCCACATATCCATTGCATCAAATCTATTATACTCCTGTGGAGACTCCAACTTTCGCTCCCGTAAAACAGCACGCTATACGACTAATCAAACATACTTTTCATATCCATGCTTATTAACTAAAACAATCCTTTTTCTTTGGAAGGCTCGTTTAGCAAGTGCTGTCCTTCAGTCAACTACAGCTCCACTATCATTGCTTTCAGTCACATATATGTAAGTAAGTTTATTTGATAAATAAAGAATAAATACGTCATGAATTTTCCACAGGGCAATAGAATGCTGTGAGAGCCCCAGAACGTCAAAAGAGAGAGAGATTATGCAAAGAGGCGACAACAGCGGTCTCTTAATATTCATGAGTTACGAATCAGCCAGTGAATAACAATCTCCATGGAGCTCCTAAATCATAGATTCATTTGGCACTGGCTTCGGGTGGTTTTCGAGGCTCGCGAATACTCTCAGAGGAAACGGAATATTATTAAACTCATTATTATTACTATGAGCAATAATTGGATTCCATCTAATTAGTGACGCCATTGTAGCGTGAAAACACTAATACGTATCTCTCTATCTCTCACACGCGCACACAGAAAACCGTCTCTCTCTCACTCTCTTTCTCTCTCTCTCTCTCTCTCGCTCGCACGCACGCACGCACGTACGCACGCACGCACACACACACAAACACTCTCTCACACACAAACGCTCTCTCTCTCTCTCTCTCTCACACACACACACACACACACAAACACTCTCTCACACACAAACACACACACACACACAAACGCTCTCTCACACACAAACACACACACACACACACACACACACACACACACACACACACAAACGCTCTCTCACACACAAACACACACACACACACACACTCACACACACAAACTCTTATTTTAATCGTTTTGACAGACACTTGCTCTATGACTGAGATAGAAGGCTTTAAAACCGAATTAAAATGCCGACAAGATAATTGGTCTGTTGAGCAAAAACTTTTATTTTATATACACAATAAACAATTTAAAAAATTTGCTGAAGAAATGTATTACTACCTGAACTATTTAAAACTGAAATACAGTTAATTAATTATTTATTCATCATTGAAACCTAAATTATTTTTGTTTTTCTTTTCTTTCTGATGTAAATAATTGTATTTTACAAATATTTTATTTTATTCTTAGTTCAAAAAATGATATATATCAAGCACACGTTATGTACAAATTGTTGTACGGGACGAGTGGCTAATAAACTCCCTTCCTGTGGGGTTACTTCATCCCCAAATTAAAGGTGTTAAGAGTTTCAATGTTTCATGAACACTAAAGGACTATCAGGCTCTCAGCTAGGTTAGCAGTTCCTCACATACAAGCTGTCCTATTGCTTATTTAAACAGACTTCACACAGATCAAGATGACACCATACCACATTTTATACCCTATTTTTTTTATTTTGGTACCAAGTAATGAAGGCACACAGTTTTTTTTATAGAAATGAAAAGCTTAGTGAATAATGACTGTTTAATGAAGTAAAGGTTTAATAATAAAATCGCAAGAATTGGGTGCTGTTGAGAAGTCAGAAAAAAAGGAAAGAAAAATTACTGTCAATATTCAAGGTCTAACTAAATTTACGAACAACTATGCCAAATAATATCTTCTACAAAATCTACTATATAATGAAATGAGGACATTAATAATAAATACGTTAACGATTTACATTTAGCAATTCTTTAAAATAATTTCTACATCTGATGAAATTTGCAAACAATAATATAAAAGGCCAATGTTAAGGTTTAATTGACTCATTAAAATTTCATACAGAAATAATAACAAAGACGTAACAAATTACGTAACAAAGTCTGCATAGAGATGTGAATGTTAAACAATACTTTGGTCCGGGAACAACAAAATTATTTGTTATGTTTATTTGTCGACTCGCTTTATCCGTCAAGATGAAAGGAAATAAAGGCAAAAGGCGTATTGTTAGTCATTGGCGAGTTGAAATGATAATGGTTAGTTACCCATGAAATATAAATGGATGGATTAATTAATGCGCTGAATAATGGCTTCATTTTTATCACCTCACAGTCATTATTTTGTTTCATGAAGTTGGTATTGGACGAATATTGTTGAATTCATGATAGTTTGTGGGTTCAAATAAATAAATATATAAAAGGTTTTCCCTTTAAATTATAAATTATAATGAGTGCATTATCATAGCATACGAATGAACCATATGAATGATCTGAAACGTAAAAGTCAAATATCTAAATCAAATTTAAAAGGATTTGAAACTAAAACCTTAGTTTTATCTATATAAAATGAGCGTCAAGTAGACAATTTGTATTCTAATTTGCAACATGAAACCCGTTTATAGGTGTATTAAGAATTTTAATATCATTAAGTATTCTAAATTAAGTTCTTGTGAGTA
Source organism: Riptortus pedestris (assembly GCA_019009955.1). Classification (NCBI taxonomy): domain Eukaryota; kingdom Metazoa; phylum Arthropoda; class Insecta; order Hemiptera; family Alydidae; genus Riptortus; species Riptortus pedestris. Next base: position 52,242,889 of record CM032232.1, read on the forward strand.
TATTGATTGAAGTTAAGAGACCTTAGAGAGGATCCTGGCTGATCGCAGAGTTCATCTGATGCTAGAGATACCAGGTGAACTCCAAGATCAGCCGGTAATGACGACTACTACCCATACTTTTGACAACCAATATACATACACAAACACGGCGGCGCGCGCCCACACACACACAACCATATATATATATATATATATATATATATATATATATATATATATATATATATATATATATATATATATATATATATATATATATATATATATATATTTTATATATATATATATATATATATATATATATATATATATATATATATATATATATATATATATTACACTCAACCCTTTATTTATAAATATATAATGATGTAATATTGTTTTTTGTTTGTAATAAATATACTTTATCTGTCAATAATTTTATAAGCATTCTTCAGTCTCCATATTTCAACCTTAGTATTTGTTAATATCATCATGAAAATATTATAAATAAGATTAATAAATAATATTATATGTTAATATTATAGATAATATTATACACAATATTATTTAAAACATATGTAATATTACAAATAAATGTTGACTTAGCTTTCAGACTTTCTTATTGGAATATGTACTTTAAATATATACTACAATTTTGCATATTTCTTGGCATGCTTGAAATGAAATTTCCCCGAAGGGAAATCAGCTATTGAGGTTGTACTCATGACGGAATCTTCGAAATTTTTCTTCAAATGTCCATCGATCCTACCTAGCATCGTCCGTTCAAAACTGTATATACATATATATATATATATATATATATATATATATATATATATATATATATATATATTTGTCTGTTACCGCTCTAGCGGTCGCAATTTTGGTTTGATCGTTACCAAACTCGATATTTAGTCGTTTTATGTAAAAAGAAAGATCAAGTTCGTTAACGGCTGAAATCGGACCAGTGGGAGGGGGGGTTTAGAGGGGAGGATTTTTGAAAATTCGAAATATCTCCGTTACTATACGTCGGATCGAAAAATTGTACAGAACCAATCTTATTGCAAATTAAATGTATTATAAATATTGTTATACATTTATTCTCTATCTTGAATATTAACCGAGATATTTGCATTTTTCAGTTTTCAGCCATCAGCAAACCGCCACTTCTACTCATGTTCATACATAATACTCTGTTTCATAATAAATCACATTATTCGAAGTTTAAATGCCAAAAATTGTATTCAAGAGACCTTTATTATACGAGATACATGCAAATATGCTCTGGTGATCCCCCGCCCGTCTTAAGTTTTTGGACTACAAAAATTTGATTGATTAAGATAAAAATTATTCTGATTCATTAAAATTTAAAGTACTAGATATAGTAAATAGTTTTTAATAAAATTAATATGTTATATTCTAAAATATTTCAGTAATTGTTTTTCTTTCCGGTGTGAGACGGGCAGAACCGTTTCTTTACATTCTAACCTAATGCTTCCTGTCGGCAGGTTACTGAAACTGGATGAAATATTTCTTATTTCCGTTTGTATTTATTCACTGTGTTGTTGTGTTACCAGTATGTATATTTATCTATTACTAAACTTCACGACTTTTTTTCCTCATGTTGTAAATATATTAACAATTTATATTTAGTTTTGTCCATTCCACTTATTTTGTACATTTGTAAAATTTAGCTGTGGTAAAATTTTAATATTTATTTAAGTTTGTAAAATTATATTCTAACATGTTAACCCTTCAGAACTCGCGTCAAAATGAGTGACCTGAGAACTCGCAGGTGAGAATTTTTCTCACACCACCTATTTCCCTCAAAAAGAGTTGGCAAATAAAATATTTTCAAAAAAAAAAATGTTATTTATTATAAAAATCAAATACTAATATATAATAAAAATATTATTCAAAATATGGTGAGTGGTCATCGACAACTTACTGGGGAACAGAGTATTGTAATTTGATTTCCGATGAAACGAAATAAAAGAAAAACTGTTTTCCGTAAATCACCAAAACACTCGTTTGATGAGAAGAACTCTTGTATTAAAAAAGAAAAAAGTTCTACCAGAACTCTCTGAAAAAACGTTGGGTCAGAACTCGCACTGTGAGAAAAATATTCACACCTAACTTACTCCGGCTGACTATTTTGTCCTGGCGACAGTCAGCTGATGCTAATGATGATGCTACAAGGTGTAGCTAGAGAGAGAAGCACTATCGCCAAACACGTATAATTATCGATAGGTATAACTGTTTCTTCGGGGTGTGAGTGTTTTGCTCAAGGCACGAGTTCTGGAGGGTTAAAAGATGAATTGCCATAGTAGCGGCATCGCTCTATTTATTTTGTACATTTGTAAAATTTAGCTTTGTAAACGTTTTAATGTTTGTTTAATTTTTTTTTAAATTATATTCTAACATGTTAAAAGATGGATCGCCATTGTAGCGGCTCTCAAATAAATAATAATAATTGTCTTTGCATGACGGACTTTCTTAATACTACCAAAAAAAAGGTTTGATTAGAATGTTTTAAAACTCAATATCTTTCTTTATCGATGTTCAGGGTATGGTTGATTGTGTAGTGTAAGACAAAGTTATAAAAATAGCCCATTTAAAAGAAATAAATGTACATAAGCCCTTCTGTTTCTGAACTAAAGGACAAGGGCAATTATTGAGTAGCTTTTGGGGCTTACCTTTTCGTAGGATATGCCACAGAACATGTTGTAGTAGGAAGCGACGAGAGAGGAGAGACTAGAACTGTTGTTGAAAGGTTGACAGGCGGCGGATCACATTGCCGGCATGAGATGTCAACAAAGGAGCCGGTAGAGAGAGAGAGAGAGCGAACCTCCGTACTGTACAGCAGCAGGGAGGACACTGACTCCCAACCTACATTCCCAGCGGGCTGTTTGCCGGGTTAGCATAGCCGCTGTCAACATGCGGGCTGTGTGTAAGCCCTCATGTCACTCCCACATTTAATTAATTATACAAAATAACAATTATAATAAGTGCGCTCTGGCCTAGATGAGTTAAATTAATTAAGTACTTAAAAAGTCTAATATCAATTTAAATAAAAATTCCGTCAAGCAGTGGCTATGTAAACTAAGCAGATCTCCCACGTGCGTCACGTATTTGAATGTAGCTCACAAAGTAAAAGTTCAATGAAAACCATACTTGGTATTCAAGCATGGAATACAGTGGTTCAAGATATAACAGCTTATTGTTAATATGACATGAGTAGGAGTGGGGCTTTACTGATAGCCGAAAACTAAAATATAGGAATATCTCGGTTAAAATTCAATTTAAAGAAAACATGCACATGACGACATTTATAGATAATTATATTTACAATAAGATTGGGTCTATTCAGTTTTTCGATCCGACACATAATAACGGAGATATTAAGAACTATCGAAATTTCCCCTTCTTTATCGTTAGTTTCACATAAAACGTTTAAATATCGAGTTTGGTAACGATTAAATAAAAATTGCAAACTCTAGAGCATTAAGACTTATAATATATTTACAGTTTTGAACGAACCTCATTTTTGTCATTTCCTTTTTGATTGACGGACATGTGAGGATATTTTTTCGAAAATTACGACCTCAATAGCTCATTTCCCTTAAGGGAAATGTGCTAAAACACTACTAGAAACTTTTTAATTTTTTTTAATGTTCCGAACTTTTACGACGAAGGAAGCATTATTAATGAAAATACTAGGAATCATATATGTTGTCAAGTATATTTCACGAAGAAAAATAAAACAAATCCTACATACTGCTCTTGGTTAATATACATGGTATAGAAAAGATTGGTTATTTACAATTTTCTGACAGATTATTTTTAATGTAACATGCGTAGGCGTGGGGGTTTACTACTCAGGGCTAAAAACTAAAAAAAAATGCGAGTATGTTGGTTAATATTTAAGTTAGAGATAGCATGTACAAACAACAATTCTAGGATATTAAATTTTCATTATGATTGGTTCTATATAATTTGTTGTCTTAGAAGAAGAAAAACAATTGATTAATGAATTATGTGTGGCTGCTCACCGATGGTGAGTTTCTGAGTCCACAGCTCATCAATTACATGCCATTAAAAAATAAATAAATAAAATAAAAGTAAATGTTACGATGCCATTAAACTTCTTAAAAAAGAGGTCACCTTAAAATGGGTAGTGGAATGGCTTCAGACACACACAAAACTACGAGAAATATACTATTTGTGAATGGCTGTCAAGTAATCGTGACACTACAAGAGAAGAAGTAGTTCTTGCTGGTTTGAGGCACGGCCATTCACGGATAACACACGGACACTTCATGACTAGGACTGAACGACCTTTGTGTACACTGTGCAATACATAACTAACTATCAAACACTTGCTGACTGCAGACTAATAACCTACAATACCTTACCCACCAACCTATCAGAACTAATACGCGACAACAGCCCATACATTACATAAATCATGAAACACTTCAAAGAAACACAACTTTACAACCAGATTTAACATTAAATAATTTAACATTAGACTTTTGAATTAGATTTTTAATTAGAATGAATTAGATTTTTGCTCAGAATAATATCCACTGGAGAAAAAAAAAATAACCGTGCTTTTATCTACGACTGTAGATTTGTTAACCTTTTTTTTATGTTTTTATAAGGTGGCTTTACCTAAATTATTTTAGTTTTATAATAAGAAAAAGTGTGTGAATCGCTTTAATTGCGACACACCTAAATAAATAAATAATGAAATAAATGTTGAGTTAAAATAAATGTAATAAGTTTACAAAAAAAATTAAGGCAACAGAAAATGTATATAATAAGATAAAAATAAAGAGAAATATATAAAAATAAAATAAATAATAAAAAATAAGTTAAATCAACAATAATTTAAAACTATATATAAATGTGATGGTTGATTCGTCCTAATGAATCCAAGATAACGGATTTAGGTAGGGACAGCCAGTCACCATATTTAATCCCAACTTTCTTGGAAAAATGCAGCCTTTTTGGGATTGTTCCTCTTGATCCGAACCGTAGACCCGGAACCTTAAAGAGAAGATCGTCAAACTCATCGTGGAATGTTTCTTTATAGAATTCTATTGATTTTTCATAAATAGAGTTCTTTTCATTTTGTAGTTTTAAAAATTGGCCAGCGTCGTTGCATTCGTACCTTATTGTAGGGTCTAGGATTATGGCAGATTTAGTTTTGGGAAAATGGCTATAATGTAAGCGTGGAGCCTTAGGAGTGAACTTAAGGTAAATTTCTCACAGCACGCAATACCTATCTTCTTCAGCATTTCGATGACTTGTTTATTTATTTATTTATTTTATTGTATGTACATAGGCACCGAACTCGCGAGAGTTATTTGTGCCAAGGTGGTCAAAATACCATTTTCGTTTTCTTTCCTTGTGTTAGGCAGTCCCTCTCTCCAGAAATCCCTTCTTTTAGCCATCCGTCATCCTTGCCTATGTTGCATCTCTCCTATTGTTTTCTATTCACGTCCTGTGATAAATTGGAAAAACAGAGCAATATTTTGTGTATATAATCAATTTGACACATAACTATTTATCTCAATGAATGTCCATATGTTGAAGTCCTATTATATTTCTTTATTTAAACGAGTAATTATTAAAAATCTTAACAGTTTTTTTTTATAGAGTGACTATCATCCTCTAGTATTTCGGATAGTACTTCTGATATACCAAGGGACTCTGAGGTCCTCATACCTTCTACACTGTGTAAGTATGTGTGAACTGTTTGATCTACTGTGATGACGGTGGGTTATAACATGCACGTTGTGTGGACAATTCCCCAGCACATGAGCTGGTGTTTGAGGCTTTCGGCCACATCTCCAGCAGAGAGGTCCAACATCTTCTTTACACAGGTCAATCATTCCAGGAAGGGGGGGGGGGTAATTGCCTCATAATTAGTGTTCAACTTCAAAGCGTTTGCCCATTCTGATGAGGCTAGCACTTTTTAATCATTAAGAAAGCGATTGCTTTTGGGGTTATCCTTGAAATGACAAACACCGAACCTCCGCCATTTGCAATTAGTCCAAGCTTAAAATACCTTTTCTCTTAAGCCATTCCTAACTTTTCTAATATTGAACTCAGCCTTAAAAATATTTGTATATTTATAAGGCTGAATTGAATCTCTTACTGCACTTACAAATGTCTATTATACCCAAAAATCATTTCAAACTATGTACCTTCAATATTGGCTAGGTTTTTTGATATTGCTAAATGTTGTAGAGGAGTTTCCCAAAGACAATGGACTAATGCTAAGCCTGTGTATCTCCTGGGGGCGAGAATTCGCGAGAAGTCCAGCTATAGCTTTGACACTCCTTCGAATTATTACGTGTATGAAGTCTAGAAACCATGGGATCCCGAAGACCGTCAGAAGACCCCCAGGACTCAAACCTTCTCCCCCTCATGTTCTACAGCTAATCAGGCAGAGGAATACCATTAAAAATTCCTGGTATCGCACCAGGAACCCCGCCATACGTCCCGTCCTTAACAACCTCACTGCCCAGATCCGCACCCTTATGAGACAGTGGAAGACGGCGGAGTGGCACGAAACCCTCAGACAGACACAAGGTGACCACCGCAAGCGCTGGCGGTTGGTGAAGACCAGAGTAACCAAGAGGCGATCTGTTCTTCTCCAAACCGGCAGGGGTGTGATGAGCCACACAGACGAGGCTGAGATTTTGGCGGCCCATATGGCCGCAGCAGATCAGGCTAGGCTACGTCAGACTGAGGAGGCGCCTAGGATGGAGAGCGATGATAATTGCATGTTCTCCTTCCCTAGGCAGCTCTCTGCCATCCTGCACCGGACCAAGGGAGGAAAATCCCCTGGGCTGGACAGGGCGCAGTACGTGCTACTCCGTCAGCTTCCACGGAAGTCTCTGTCCTATCTCAATCACCTCCTAAACTCCTGCCTCCACCTCCTCGGACTACTACTTCCCCACCATCTAGAAACACGCAATAGTCGTCCCCCTCCTCAAATCCGCCAAAAATGGAACCTCTCCCGATCATTATCGTCCCATCAGTCTCCTCTCACATATCTCCAAGATACTAGAGCGTATAATCCTCAGGTATCTTGTAGATTTCTGCCACCAACCTCCGCAGAAATATCGTCACGTCGATGATTTCAATAGATTGCACTCAGGCTTTTGACTCCGTCGACCACACCGAACTCCTCAACACCTTAGGTGGGCATGGCTGCCCCAGTCAACTCCTAGCCATGCTCCGTTCCTTCCTCCACGGCCGAACCTTCCAAGTGAGGGTCGGCGAATCCCTCTCCACATCCCGTCCTCTCAAAGTAGGGGTTCCTCAGGGTTCCCCTCTTTCTCCTACCCTCTTCACGGCGTACACCGCAAAGGTAGTGAGTCGACGGTTTCACAATACTGAGGTAGTCGCGTATGCGGACGACGTGGCTATTGTTAGCACCTCCCTCAACCCATCCCGCGCCCTATCCTTGGCAGAATCCGCCTGCCAATCCATCTCTGACGACCTCCGATCCATTAACATCCGTGTGAATCCCAGGAAGACAGATGCCCTGGTGTTCGCATACAGAAAACGTACCTCCGTCCCCAACACCTTCCGACTCGACAACACCGACCTACCAGTCTCCCGTACCATACTCTACCTTGGAATTCGACTCGACAGACAACTGACATTCAGAGCACACGTAAACGGACGACTTAAACATCTGCAGAACAAGTTCAACTCCCCCAACCACCTCCTCCTCTCTCCAGTCCTCCGCCTACGACTTAAACTCCTCATATTCAAAGGCGTCATTCAACCCGCCCTCCTATATGGTTCCCCCTTCTCCGATACCTTACCAAGACCTCCCTTACCTCCCTTCAACAGTTCCAAAACGGTATAATCCGTAAAATTGTCCGGCATACCTCCCTCCAACGCGCCACCAACCGGACAATTCATGATACCCTCTCCCTAGAACCCATCTCCCACACCATTTTCCGCCGCCATGCTAAATTCTTCGACTCCCTCAACTATACTGATAATCCTCTCTACCGCTCCATACCCCCTCCTCAACAGCCGGTGAGATGGCGACAGGTTGGTCTCGATGAGCCCCTAATCGATCTCACCCGCTGCTGACACCCATCCTCATAGTGCCCTAGGATCGGCCAATAATACATAAACAGGGCTAACCCCCTTTCTTCTCCCCCTTTATTATAGCCCTGTAGTTTAAGTTAGGTTTATTTAGTTTTAATTTAGTTTAATTTTATTTTAGTATAGCGTTGGTTAGTTTGATAGTTTGGGCGCCCCTTACCCCCTTTAATAACACACAAACGGCTTCTTAGGTTTATTTACTGGCTGTAGTGGCTATCTTTCTTCTTTTTCTTCTTATCTCCTCTCCTTGTATCCCTATCCTTTCTTATTTCGTTTTCTTCCTATCCATCACAACCCACCCGGTATCACCAGCTACCGGGTCACCCACCCTTGTTAGTTCCATTACACCCAGTCACAATTACCATCTCCCTTAAAATGGAACTATAGTTCAGTAGAAGGGGAACTATCATTTCTTACCCCCGGTGGGTCACACCACCTTAATACCAACAACTTATTAAGAAGATGGGTCTCAGATAAAAAAACAAACCATGGATTGAGTTTAGTTGAGGAGGCAGGCTTTAAAGTGTAAGTTAGAGACGGAAAAGTTTATTGATTGATAACATTTCATTTGAGGAGATAATATTGATAACATTTAAAGAACTTAGTTATTCAGAAAACCCCGGGTTTCTGGGGGAATTTCAGGGTTTTCGAAATTTCCTCTGGAAACCCCTCCCGTTTGTACGTTTTGCATAAAACATTTGACTTTTGGTACAGTCAAACAAAAATTGCGACCGCTAGACCATTAACACACAAATTTATAAGACTGTGTGTTTATATATATAGTGTTGCGAGAATCGGATGAGTGGGCGAATACACAAAGAGAGAGCCGCGTGAAAGGAGAAACAAATACTAGTGGATCGGGCGAAGCTAATTAGGGGCCATTCAAAGTAGGGCCCCCGGTAGAATCTAACAGGAAGTTCTGGAACTTTCCTTGGCTAGGCCCTTCTACAGGTATATATAAGGGACTCTCACAGTACCCCTCAGTTTAGTGGACGCTCGACGGTCTTCGAGGGATGTTCAGTGCTACAGTGCGACTTAGTGCAGTGCGGAAAAGTGTCCTGCTGTGAAGAACAGTGTTGTGCTGTGACTGTAAGTAACAGTTTAGTGCGTGTTTAAGACAGTGCAGTGCCGCGAAGTAAGGGACAGTGCAGTGCCGTCCTTTTATGTGAAGTTCAGTGACCGCGAGTGAATTATTGGACTGTGAAATCCGAAGAACAGTGACACTATCAGTATAATACTGTGAGTAGTAATAGTTAACCAAGAGTATTGTGCATTGTGAAATAAAGTCTGCAGTGATAAACTGTGAAACTTGTGTGTGTTTAATTTTGGAATCTAAAAGAACTCTTATTAACGTTTATTACTGGTTTTGTAATAAAAACGTAACAATATGTTTGGTTGATCGTTAGCAAACTCGATATTTAAATCTTTCGTTATAAATTGAAGTCAAGTTCGTTAATCACTGATATTGGACAAGTAGGAGGGGGATTAAATGTTGGGTTTTGAAAATCCGCAATCTGTCCGTTATCATACGTCGGATCGAAAAATTGTATAGAACCAATTATATTGTAAATTTAATATTTTATAAATGTCATTTACATTTTTTCAATATCTGGATTAGTAACAGAGGTATTTACAATTTTCAGTATTCAGTCTTCAGTAAACTCGTACTCATGTCATATTAGCTACTGTTATATCATGAACCTCTTTATTCGAATCTTAAATACCAAATATTGTTTACATTGAACTTTTGCTGGTGACGACTTCATCAATTAAGATTTTGCTGTCTTGACTGAAAATTGTTAATTTTTAACCGTACTCATTTTATACCGTTTCATTCAAAACTATTGATCATTTTAGTTAAAGGCTGAAATCGGACCAGGAATAAGGGGATTAGTAAATGAAAATATATCCGATGTTATGAGTCCGATCGAAAAATTGTATAGAAACAATCTTAATAAAATATTGATTCTCGGCAACTATTGTTCTCTACGTTTGTTCGTAACTCAAATACTATTCGTATACTTTAGTATTCGTATTTACTTCTTTTCAGCCTTCAGTAAACAACCCCTAAATTTTACTCAACGGAATTTTAGTTAGAAATTGAGAATTTATTGTGAGACGAGATTACTTGTGTGTCAGACTTGGGAAGTCTGCTTAGTTTATGCAGCCCCTGCGTTACAAAGTTTTAGGAATATAATAGAGGTTCAGAAATATAATTAACGTGTGTCAGCTGCTATTCATGTTGAAACTAAATTATTAAATATTGCAACCAACGAATTAGAGCGTATGTTAACAGAATGGGCAGATGAAAGCTGAAATTTAAAAAAAAAAAATACAAAAAAAAAAAAACCCGTCGAAAGTAATTTCAGAACTCTCCATTATTGAGAAGAAATCTTCAAGTTATTAGAACTCTTATCGTAATATAATTAAGTTTCAAAAACTTATGGACTTCTTCAAGAAACTTACATCGTAATTACAAAAGACAAGCAATTCCAGACTTTTATTGAAAAGGAAAGTTGTTTGCGCCCTTGAGAAGAATATTAAACAGGTAGAGAGAGATATTTGCCAGGCTGGAGCCTCACCCTTGTCCTCTTATCGATTTAAGTTCCAGCACTCAAGGTTACTACTCCAGCACTTCGAGTCCCAATCTATTTAATTTAAACCTATCTAATTATTAAATTATTAATGATACACCAATGGCCCTACAACACTGATGTAATATCACTTGTAGGCGAAGCGCCAGAGTTTATAATAAATACCATTTCACCTTAATTCAGTCTATTAAAAGTTTCGCGGTCTTTACTTCAACCCATGTTCTAGAAAGAGAGCCTTTCTCTATCCCGGATCGTTCTATACTGATAAGAAGACACAGCCCGGTATCAAATGCTACCTTAAATCTATACATGCTGTTACGAAAACTACGTAAATGAAAGATTGAACAGAGATAGTCACATGCCCAAGAAGTGCGATGGAGATCAACGATGGACTAGATCGTTCTTGGCAATACGGGTCCAAGATCTGGACGTGTCTGGGCACGTCTCCTTTGATGTTTGTGACAAGCTATATAAGGAACCCACCCCGCCCTGAGTTAAGTTAGTTTCTTATCAACTCTCTTCAAGTAATCAACAGTGCGTTCAGTGCAGCTTTAGTGAACAGTGCGACTTAGTTGCAGTGCTTTTATGAGAAGAACAAGTGTTGTGCCGTGACTCTGTAAAGTGCAGTATAGTGCCGTGTTTAAGACAGTGCAGTGCCGCTAACGTAAGTAGAAGAACAGTGCAATGTCGTGTTTATGTGAACTTCAGTGATCATGAGTGAGTTATTGGACTGTGTAATAAGAAGAACAGTGAAGCTACCAGTGCATACTGTGAGTAGTAGTAAAGAATAATTAGCCTAGTGTGTAGTGCATTGTTAAATAAATTGTGCAGTGATAAAAACTCTATGTGTGCTTAATTTTGCAATCCAAAAGAACTCTAATCAACAACGTTTATTATTGATTTTGTAATAAATGTAACAAAACTACCAATCGATATTGCTACAATATACCTTTACAATCGATGTTAGTATTATACCAAATTCCGCGATAAAGTAGCGTCATCATTTCGAACTAACTCAACTATAGATCAAAATGATAAAAACATTAATCCTTTTTATTTATGAAGGAGATAGAAAAAAGTATTGTTTATTTGTCTAATCTAAAGTTACTTTTTCCTGCCTTTATCCTACTTTTTCCTGCCTTTTATATTCGTGTATGCCCTCTATTATTTTTTTATTCTAGTTGTACTCCATTCTTTTTCAATGATTCTAATGTTGTCAAAATCAAAGGAATGTCCAAAATTTAAGTGCACGATCTGTAAGTGCTGTTATTTTTTTGAAACGCTTGAAACAATAGTTGCGACGCTGGACCGGTAACACATAAGTAATGCGTCATGAGTACTTTAATAACTAATTTCCCTGAAGAAAAATCTTCTAAAAATACAAGGTACATATTTTGATAGCATCAAATTTCCGTTTAATGATTCGAAAAAGAAACGATTAAATCGAATAAATTAGGAAATAGTCGGTAAAGAGGTACTGGATTTTAAATTGTACACTAATTCCTTAAACTTAGAAATATTACATTCCTAAAAGTGTATAAGATCCGTTTTATCCTAAGATAATACCACCATCGAACATAAACTATCATAAATAACGCCCGCTCCCCCCTCCTTCAAAATTTCCTAAATCTGAAAACATCTTCATGACTCCTCTGACAGGAGATTTTTCCCGTTCGTCACTATTGTACAACAATTTATAAAGCCACCGCTAGTTCTTATTCTATGCAACTCTCAGACTCTTCAACCATTTCTATCTGGGCCTCTGATCTCTCCTTCTCTTCCCGTTGGCTTATCTTATAACATATTTTAATCTTTTTTGTCACCTTGAATCTATATTCACTAAGTTGAAATAGCGAAAGGTCAATCAGTTAAGCACACCTTGTAGTAAGACGTAGATCACTGTTTCACTTTTTAATCTATTTGATCCCTCTTTAATGCGTTTTTTTTTCTTCAAAAACGTTTCCATATGTCCATCGATCCTACCAAATATTCAACTAAAATGGGGTACTTTCGGAGTTGCACTCGTACAAAAAATCAGTTACTGGGTTAAGTACGTCAATGACCGAAATAGTCACAAAAAGCATCTAAAATGTTCCATAAGTTGGTGCAGTTGTTTCCTACAAACGTAATTTGGCGTATTTATATTCAACATTTACATAGTTATTTGTATCTTTAAAGCTTTTATTTAACTTCCATCAATTTCCGCTCCTGCACAAGAGACCTTAACACTAAACTAATACTCATCTCAATAATGTGAGTAAGATTTAAATATCAAGTCTTCTTTAACGTATGGAATATGGGAGAAGTTGATTACGTCACTTTTGAATGAAGGAAGTCTGCTTAGTTTACCCAGTCCCAACATACTGACTTGTATAACGCTTATAGAAAGAGCCATGCCCCTCCATCTAAAGAAGCTATTTCAATATTTGAAATATCATCCTAGAACCCTCACCTCGCGATTCCGTTCAGTCACTGCTTCCCAGATGTTCATTTCTCTCATCGGTCCAGTTCTAATCGGTTGAGCAGACGAAATCCAATTCTTGATTTTCCAGGTGCATCCTCATGCTTCTTTCAACTAGAGAATCGCTCAAAAACGGCTCGCTAAAGTCTATTCCCAACATACTTTCATCAACAGTCACGTCTGTTGGCACTTTTTCCAAAAAAAATATTTACAAGCAGTTCTCTTGGTTTCTATCATTTGGCGAAGTTATGGACCCGCTTTAGAGAAGTTCTCTATGAAAATCTCATTTTCTATTCAAGCGTACTCAATAGAACACCATTAACAAATCTGCCAATTTTTGTTTTCGATACCAGCTCTGGCTCGTTTGATATATTTAACCCGGTACATTTTAGCGGTTTCGCTCCAGAATGCTTCAAAGGGGGGCCCTACTCAGAATTCCTAAAACGTAATAACTCTCTTCTGTATAGCTAAACCATTCTTTGTTCAATTATGAAATCAGATGTGCCAGATCTTCTTCATACTATGTTAGGATAACAGAGGCAAAGGAAAACTCACTGGAACCATTTTCTCTGGTCATTTCACTTTTCCGTCAGGTGCGTTGACGTTTAATTGAATCATATTAAACCTCTTCAGGATGCAAACAAAATTGACATCAGGTTAACATTTTTCACGTTTTGAATTATATTACTTATTTTATTTATTGCTCTATGGCGATGCTTGGAGGCAATAGATATAGACCAAGTAAACTTGCGTTTGGGTTCACATTCTGTTCAAGAATATAAATATTTAATTGGCATCCTGATTTTTAACTTTTGAAAGGAAGTTAGTTCTGGGTGGCAAGTGGGGAGAAGAAATTAAATCGTGGAAAGATGTCGATACTCAGTTTTCGCGTATCATGCAAACTGTAATGGACGAATAATTCAATAAGCGCTTCAAGCTCAATGTGATGAGAGCCACACGTGCTCTGCGATACTCTCAAAGGAGTGGGATGAACAAATGATGGGGCTGGCGGGACAATGCATTGGTTTTGGAATTGAGAGGGCTTCCGATCGATGGCGCTTTGGACAAATGTCCTTGGGTTTAACCAAAGTTGTTTACAGCCCCAAGGGCACGTTAAACAGATGAACCCAACCAACATCAGCATCGATTAGCTTGGCTCAAGGTCCTACAACAGATTCCTCTAATACAATTCAATTTGCTCCAGTTGAAAGGCTTTCTCCATTTATACTGGATCTCACACAATAAAGAACTCTCAGGCCGCAGGTGTATAACACGAGCGAGTCTCTGGCTCAAGTAATAGTGATCGTGAGATGACAAAAAAAAATTAATTATAAAAAAAATAGGAGAAGTGAATGGTATGAAAATAACAGAAATGTTTTGGTGAGCTAAAAAGAGGCAAAAAATCAGAAATGTAATAAAATAAATGATAAAATATCAAGAAAAAACATCAAATCACACTGCTGAAGCACATCGAAGGAAGTTGAAAAAGGAAGAAACTGTGTTTAGGAAAATGGAACAACGCGGATACGCCAACCAACCAGAGAAGAACCAAAGTCTAAACGGAATCATAAGACTTCTTAAAACAAAGGAGCCTTTCACAAAAAACATCATTTGTATCGCCAAGAGAAACGGACTCCAAAAACGACCATGAAAGAACGCATGCATATTCGGCAACGCCTTTATGGGATGCAGGCCTAAGCTTGGAGTGGATCCACAGCAGTGCAAGAGAGGACGGGTAATTCGTTATTTATAAAACATTGTACAACACATCATACAAATAAAATGATGAGTGGCCTCTTGAGATACATCCTGTTAGAGGTGTAACCTGAAGAGTGAATCTCAATTCATTATCCATGTTCTAACTTTAACTACATTACAATAGGATCTCAATGTTTTATTTCCATGGACTTAAGCCCAGATATTGGTTTCGTCATAGACCTTCCATGTTTGTGCGTTCTTGTTCGGCCACATCAGTGGCTTGAGCCGGCACAATTCCCAATTTCCAACAGAGGGCTAAATCAAGATTACAATATTATAACGCTAGCCAAAGGATTTGGAAACTGAAGGAGAATAAGCCAGAGCTCTGTATGTTCAAATTTGGGGAGCAACATTAAAACATTGGAGTGCAATGTGTTGTGAGCGCACAGGTTTGAATCGGTGAAACAAGACGTATTTTACGACCACTTTTGAGGAGATTTTTCTTATGGGGAATCATCAATTCAGGTTATTCTCATGACAATCTCGACACCTTTCTTTTCCAATGTCTACCAATTGCTTGTCAATAAGTGAAAACTTTCCAAGGACGCGAAAATCAGAACCTGCAATGCGTTGTCTCTTCACCTTAAGAAAGAAGTAGTTGTTATTACAGCATTATGTGAGCCTCAAATTCGGGAGAATGAGTTATTCTATTCAGTTGAGTTCAGAGAGATCTCTACCGAAGTTGAAGTAACTATGAATGGTTTACCTGTTTACACTACTACCATGTAAGAGATAAGCTGCTGATTATGATAACAGTAAGCTGCGTTCGTTTTAATATGGTTATAACACACAACTGTACTTCCAACCCCAAAATACTCGAATACGAAAGCACACGATAAATGAAAAAATAGAACAAGCCATAGACCTGAACTCTCAACGTTGTAATTATGGGGAACTTCCTCAATAGGTGAAGCCAGGAAATAGGGCTTATGTAATTGGAACAGTCAAGTTTAATCCTAATTTCATAATATAAAATTATGACAGAAAATCTTTTAAGAAATATGAAGTTTCCACAAATTCATGCAACTTGGACGCAACGAAATATATTAAAGGAAGATATCGTATTGTTTGAATAAAATTAAATTCATTGTTATTCAGAAGTAGAAGAGGAGTACCTACTAATTTATTTTGATAGCAAACTATACAACGAGGTTGAAGAATGTAAATAAGAATTATAGAACCTAGAAGGATTTGAATCTGAAAAAAAAAATAGATTATTTAAAAAGAAATTTCGGAATATTATTCCAAACAATTGGGACAAAAACGAAGCAGAATTAAAGCTCTCCAAAGACGACATCTCAGGTATAAAGAAGCTAATTCCCAGAAACCCCTGGATGAGATTCACGACCTGATAGATCAAAGGAACTAATTTAAAACCGCAGATGACGCTACAAATTACAAAAGACTTCAGAACCAGATTACAATCCAACGCAGGGTGTAAAAGGAGAAATGGGATAAAGAGAAGGTGAAAGGGAAATTGAACAAGAATTTGATGAGGGCATCTAGCTGGAGAGGATCGATAAGGCTTATCATAAAGTCAAATCTTGGCAGTTCAAACCCAACTGTAGGTCCACATACAGTGAAACACTAAAGAACGCAAATACCATTGGACGATTATCAAATTTGTGCTTGTTGGAAGGAATGCATGTAATATGTACAATAATTCCGTTATCAATGATAGAGAAATTTTGTAAAAAATATCAGATACAGATGAAGGTGACGTAGGCTCGACCACGCCTTTAACAAAAAGACCGTGACACCTGGGCTACGTAAAATAAGCAGATTCTACACGAGATATGCTGAAAATAGCATAATTTCATAATCTATTCTTTTTTTGTTTCCAAGTTAGAGCCTTGAAGTAAATAAGCCATGAAATTTAAGCTGGATATGAAATATTTAGTGATATTGTACTTGAGTGAAAGAAATGCAAGGGGTTTACTGAAGGCTGAAAACGCAATAATACAAAGAATTCACTTTTTTATTTGAGTAACAGAAAAATGTATGGAACTACAATTATAGGAATTCATAAAAAAGATTGGTTTTGTGACATTTTTCGAAGCGACTTGTAATAATAGAGATATTTGAAATAGATCGGTTTACAGCTTCTATTAGCTTTTCTTCAGTCGGAAAATGAGTTCAGGAACGATCAAACAAAACGCCACTAAAGCTTTAGTC
>CM032232.1:52262500-52625000 GCA_019009955.1 Riptortus pedestris
AACTTTTTTATCCTTGATTCACAGAGTTGTAATGTATAATATTTAAATGAAACTTAATGAAATTCAAATTATTTTCAAGTCCGGATCGCAAATGATAATTTAGCTATAATTATTGGAAAGGATAAAAAAAAAATTAGTTAATAATGTAATTTACAGTATATAATAGCATCCATCTACTAGCATATACGTGTAATGGCTTCGTCTTAGCTCTCATGAAAATTTTATTCTCTTTCGCTTAAAACGATATAAAATAATAAAAATTTTATTTTCAACGTTCACTTTCTACTACTATAGCTAATTGGGACGGGTTATCAACTGATTACTACCCATTATAATGAGGGTGGGTCTAAGAATTCTATTTAATGAGGATTTCTTTACTAAATAAATTCCTATTTACCAGGTGAGGATCAAACCCAAGAATAATTAAACAAGTATCTCACATCAACTCTGTCTCCGTCACACACACACACACACACACACACACACGCACGCATGCACACACACAAACACACACACACACACACGCTCCCATAAACATACTATAACCTAACTTATCATTAAAAAATATATCATTATATAAAATATTCCAAACTCAAAGAGTAGTAAAATGTTTCCGCTTCTGTGGGTCACTCTAACAAAAACCCTTAGGAATATAATAAATAATGAAGAAAATGAATAACAACCTCGATATAAAAATATACAATGCACAATTATGAAATATGTAAGATTACAAAAATGGATAGTACCATACTCGTATAGCTAGAAATATAATCTTCACCCCTTTGTTTAGCCTTCATAAAACTGACTTATTGATACTTATTACGTCACAGTCCAGGGATCCCAGGCCAGAAGTAAGACTTGTGAACAGCTTGAAGAAGACAGCTAAATGCCTGTCGAAAATTAGCTCTAATTGTAAGTCTGATTTGTAATTATCTTATGAAGAGCCCATGTTATTATTATGTTGCTTTCCATGTTAACTGAGAGTCGGGTTCTGGTGGTGCAACATTCAATATTGATGTTTCGGTTTACATTTACGATGTGTTCTGCATTGCAGTGCTAAATTATGAAAGGTATTATAGCTCAACTAGACCACGGGCAAGGCAGAGCTCACAACACTAGTAGCTGGCATTATTATATGTATACAATCCTGTTAACTATATCTGTTTGGTTGTGTGTTTGTGTATAAAATATTAATTATATAAGCCCACTTTGTGCCTCTAATTGAGACGGAATATCTACAGGTTAAGGCCCTTTTCTACCCAGAGTGGGACTAGGGATTCTATTTAATGAGTTCTTAAACGCATAAAAACTAAATAAATTCCTACTGTCCAGGTGGGAATCGAACTCTCTACTGAGGGTTGACATTGTGAGATTAAGACTAACTCCTTAACTCACATAGCTAATCTGCGTCCCCTTGGGGCTAATTGAATCAGGCTACCTACAGATAGTCACCCCATTCTGAACACCCTTGGAAATCAAGAGAATGATCTCAGTGAGCCTGTCACTTCTACATAAGGTAATAAATATTTCATACAACAAAGTACTGAAAACATATTCGTAAATACAGTTCATTCCATATATTTGTTTATGATAAAAGGATTAATAGCTAGGAATATGGTGAAATTATTTTTTAACATCCTTTAAAACTGCAACTCCTGTGTGGTAGAGAAGAATAGCGTGTTGGCATTATTCATTTCAGGCAGTAAAAAAATCTTCATTTCTCATCAAACCCTCATTATTATTTTACAGCTAACCTTCACCCTCCTGGGCATGTAAAGTACTAAAAATAAATGGTGCTCTTAGCTAGTAATTATTATCCTTCATGTTTAAAGCATTTATAATTTTTCAAGTATTTGTTCATTCTAAAATTATTCTCATAAGTCAATAAAAAAGCTTATGAATATCAGCCAAAGCCAATATGGTAATTTGTCAACGATAGCCACCTATAACCCATGCCGGGTCTATAACATTAATACTATATCTCATTAGAATTAGAGGCAAGCTGTAATTAAACTGTTTTAATTAATAACAAATTACCACATTAGGTAATGCTAAGAACCATAAGTTTTTATTCTTCTACTTTGTTTTTAGTTTTATATTGACTTAACAGAATAATTTTAGTATCAGGTTGGTACTCTTAGTTTCAAGGAAAATTATAAATACCTTTAATTATTATATATATTTATAAATTATTATAAATACCTTTAATAATTATATATATAATTAAAAAAATTATAAAGTAAGATTGATAATTAATGCTAATTAAAATTACCCTGTATTTGTAACATTGTAAATGCTCAGGAGGGTGAAACGTTTGCTATAAAATAATAAAGGGTTGATGGTGATTCCTGAAGACCTTTTTTTATTTAAACCTTTTTTTATTGCCTAAAAATCCTTTTATTGGTCTCAGAATGGATAACGTGCTAATATCCACTTCCTTAATTCGTATTTAAAAGCGAATGGGAGGCTCAGGTTAGCCAAGTGAGTTAAGGCGTTGGTCTCAAGAAAACTGGACAATCCAAAAGTATGATTCTCACGTGGGCAATAGGAATTTATTTAATGTTGGTTATTTTTAAATAAAATGCCATTTTATTGAAACAATATTCTTCAAACAAAGTGTATTCTTTGTATATTAGCCAATACTGACTACGGATATTGACGTAAATATGTTTCCTCTTATAGTTGGACAATAGAAACAAAACCTATATTGGACATTGGGGTTCTCGTGGCACACATATAAAAGTTCGTTGTAACCTATGGAGCCATTTTTAAGTATTTGAGTAACACTCAGGAGGACAGGAATAACAGAATTTAAATTTCAACTCTAAATTAAATTAAATTATTTATTAACGTCCACTTTTTGCAACTAAGGCTAATTGGGACGGGTTGTCTACAAGAATTTCAACTTTATTCTCTATTCTTCTTGGAATAGAATATCGGAGAAGACAAAAAACAAAAGTACCTAAAAGTTTTAAAACTCAAAACCTTAAAGTTTTATTTTATAGTTGTAACAATCAAGCGAGCAATGTCACACGGGGAAGGTTCCATGAAGGTTAATTGACCTTCGGAAAACTGCATAGAAATTACCAATAATTATTGAGGCAAGGTTGTATTGTTGTTTACAGGCGCGGCACCCTGTTCACCTGAATAGTAACGCTGAAGCCGAATAAATTAACATAGCAAAGTGACAAGCTGTTATAATCGATAGTAATTAATTTAAACATCGTTTCTGGCGGCTAACGACCGGGTGACCGCGTTAGTTAAGTTATTGTAAACAATGTTGCCCTCAACCTGTCGTGAATGAAATCTAAATGAACCAATCAGACATTATGGCATCCGGATATTGGACTGGTTATTAAACGTCATTTTCTGACAAGGATCTTGATGGAAAAAGAATAAGACTTTATATTAATTTTCTAAAAATTCAAATTATAATTCGTATTCTATAAAGACTACCGTCACTCACAGGACAAGGGCTTTTGCCATAACCTCAAAAACATTCCGTCACGCAGGTGCTGCATAAACTTAGCAGATTTCCAACTCGCTGGTTGGTACTCTATTGATCCCTTTTCTCCATATATTTTTCAATTCTCAATGAAAAAATCCGTCATGCAGGGGCTGCTTTAACAAAGCAGATTTCCCACGTGCGTCGCGTATTTGCATTCACCTCAAAACGTTTAAGTTCAATGAAAACAATATTTGGTATTAAGACTTTAAATAACGTGCTTCATAATATAACAGCTTATTGTTAATATGACACGAGTAGGGGGGGGGGGGTTACTGAATACTGAAAACTAAAAAAATGCAAATATCTCGATTAACAATCAAGACAGTGAAAAAACGTACATACCAACATTTATAGAACATTACATTTGCAATTAGATTGTTTTTATACAATTTTTCGTTCTGACGCATAATAATAACGGAGATATTAAGAATTTTTGAAATTCTCCCCCTAAACCTGTCCCTCCTACAAGTCGGATTTAAGCCGTTAACGAGCTTGATCTTTAGTATTCCATAAAACGGTTAAATGTCGAGTTTAATAACGATCAAACAAAAATTGCGACAGCTAGAGCGTTAACATACACACACACACACACACACACACATATATATATATATATATATATATATATATATATATATATATATATATATATATATATATCGTTTTGAACGGACCTCATTTTCGTCATCTCCTGGGTAGGATCGATGGGCATTTGAAGAATTTTTTCGAAAATCGCGTCGTGAGTAAGACCTCAATAGCTGTGTGTGTGTGTATGTATATGTGTATATATATATATATATCTGTAGCGGTCGCAAATTTTGTTTGATTGTTACCAAACTCGATGTTTAAACGTTTCATGTAAACTAAAGGCGAAGTTCGTTAATAGCAGAAATCGGGCCAATGGGAGGTGGTGATTTCATAAATTCCCAATATCTCTGTTATTATAAGTCGGATCGAAAACTTTATAACATCAATCTTGTTGCAAATTGAATTTTCTATTAATCTTATTACATACATTTTTTTTTCTAGCTTTAATATTAACCGAGATATTTGCATTGGTGTTGCCTTGCGTAAAACCCACTCCTATTCATTTCATAGTAACTATAAGTTATTTTATTATGAAACACTTTATTTGAAGTCTAAATATCAAATATTTGTTTATGCATTTTTATTATAAAACTTTTACTCTGTGAGACACATAGAATTTGTAGGTGTGATTGTATCATCAAATAAGAGTATTGTTGAAAGTTTCAATCTCATATTGTATGAATTGCATAATCATACTCCACTAGTTTGAAATTTAACATCAAAATCCAATGTGTTGAACATAGAAATTCAATAAAGAAATGGCCTTCTGTTTAATGAAGCGTGGTCCGATGGACTTTATATCGTAACGTTCACAATAAAGTTGAAAGCTATTCTAGATAGGGCTGCAGCTGACTCATAAATTCCCATTCATTATCTTTATATCAGCTGAAATGGGCCTATGACAGGGGCTTTATTGGCTGATAAAGTCTGTTGTCCACTCTTTTACATGGAATATTACTGGTTCATGCAGGCTGGAATAGGGCCGCCATTTCATTGATATCACTAGAGGGTTTACTGTAGATTTATCGCATTCATTATTTAGAATGAAATTCGCTTACAGAAATTTAGTACTTATCAGTTCAAATTCGTATCAATAATGTCCACCGCAAAGGGGCTGTATAATTTAAGCACATTTTCCATGTGTTGGAATAACGCAAAGAGAAAGTCATCTCACATTTTATTCGCTAATTAGATGACAAAGACGGTGAAAACTAGTCCTGAAATCTAAGCTCAACATGAGATGTTTAATAATGCAGTTACTTTAAGCAGAAATACAGATTGGGAAACCAGAAAGAAAGCATAATTCAATTAATATTCTAATCATTGCTATTTGTCAACGTCCTTTGTTCTTCTGAGCCAAACTGGGACGATTTACCTATAGTTTAGGAGTGCATTAAGTTCAACGTTAAATAAATTCCTATTGCCCACTCGGGAATCGAACCCACGACTCAAGGTTTACGCAGCTCATTAAGAAATATTACATTCAGAGAAAAAAGAATGCTAAGAATGACAATTGCAAGAGATTAAAACTTCAACCACATTGTTTATTTAACGTTTTCGGTTCGATACACAAGAACGTCGACACTAGATTTTACTTCTTTCTAAGCCCAAACTTTTCGTTGCCCGATATAAAATACAAGAAATTTGCGTAGCCATTGGGTAATAAAAAACTTCTAATATATTAATACTACCCAGATACAATTTTGTCTAACTTTAGCGCTATACTATCTCTTATAACTTAATCTCAGGGATGCCCAAATTGGTACCCTAGGAAACAATTGTTGATATTGGATGAAACTATTCTAAATTAAATGTTTATGAGGGGTGGATAATGTTTCTTTAAATCTATTGCTAAATATGTCGGTAGAGGCCGGAATTACAGGCCGATGATCGTCGACTACACCTGAGAGGAAACCATTTCCAAAAATGTCCAAAGTTGTACTGAATAGGTTTTTTTATTTATTATTTATTTATTTTATTGTATATATACACCGAACTCGCGAGAGTTATTTGTGCTTAGGTGTTCAAAATGAAGTTTCTTTGGGAAACCATGGTTACAGGAGATTTCACTTAAGGGTAATCCAGTTCTAGCGGTCGTAATTCTTGTTTGATCGTTACCAAACTCCATATACATAGAATATATATATATATATATATATATATATATATATATATTCACTTAAGGTTAATCCAGGTTATATATATATTTAACTAGTCTATAGCGGAAGGTCAACAAAAAATGAAGATTTCAAGTGATTATTTAATTTTTATTTCTCAACGAGTTTCGACATCTGTCGCCTCATCAGGAGAATTACTACATTAATGAACTAAACTAACGGCTACAATTTTTCTCTATTACCTCACACTAGCCCTACCAGTCGGAGAACGCCTTAGAAAGTGTGGCGGGTAAAGTCAGGTGATTTGATACGTCACGAAATGAAAATATATCGAGTATCCCTAATGAAATGTAACAGATAGATAAAACACTTTATGTTACACTAAAAAGCAGGTTCATGAACGGCTCTAGTCGGACCTCGGGAAGGGGGAGAGACAGAGGGAAGACAAATTCAAAATCTCCGTTACTATGAGTAGGATCGAAAAATCGTATACAACCAATTTTGTTGAAAACTTAATTTCCTATAATCTTTGTTATATACATTTTCTTTATCTTGAATATTAAACAAGAATTTTTAGTTTTCAGTATTCAGTAAAACCCCACTTTAAATAATTTAACATTTATAATAAGGGAATATACAATGAAACGAATTATTCCAAAGTTAAATAGCAATTATTGAGTTCAACAGAACTCACTAGATGAGAAAAATGCACTCATTGTGTAATGTCAATTTTGTTTCTTGACTGATAAATGTTTATTTGATCTATATCAAAAACGACATTTAACCGCTTCGTTCAACGATAAAAATCTTATTTGTTAATGGCTGAAATCGGACCTGGAATAGGGAGGTTTTAGAGAAGCGAAAATTCAAAATGATTCTAATATTATGAGTCTCGTCGAAAAATGTTATAGAACCAGTCTTGTTACATTATTGATGTTCTACCATTATGTTTTATTCATATTTTCGTAACTTAAATATGAAGCCTATTCGTACTTTCTTGTTTTCAGTCTTCAGTTAACCTCTCACTCCTACTCTTCGGATTTTTTTTTTTTTTGAAACAGAGAATATGTGGTGAGATGAGATCAGTAGTGTGTGCCATACAAGAACATAAGAAATCTGCTAAGTTTACACAACCCCTGCGTGAAGGACTTTTCAAGTAGTTCATTGGTCAGTTAATGGTTAGTTGCCTTTAGCCTGGGGATTTTTTTTTATCTTCAGACTCATGGCCATCTACCGAAGACGGCCAATAGTCAACTTAAAAGCAAGCTTTTCATGAAACAACTCAGTACAAGGTGACAGGTTTGAAAATGATACCCTCGCATCGAAAGCGCTTTCTACATGTACTCGATCATCAGCCAGTAATGGTGGCATCTACCGAAAGGTATGTCAATAGTATTGCATATACTGCTAGAACCAACTCACTATTAAAAACCTTTAATCTAATTATGTGGTCTCATGTAACCAAAAGAAGAAATGCCACAGCTTTGTGCTTTGAATATTTTCAGTAAATAAGCATGGGTTATGACTCCAATTATATGTTCTTTCATGATATATATTATAATGGCACTAATCCCAGAACAGCTGTTTCGTAGACAAATATTTAATCCTCATGTTGGCTAAACTGAAATAAGAGTCTATCATTCGTTTGGATGATCCACCAAAATATCCAATAGTATCCAGCCCAATGAACCACAAATATCCGGATGACAGTCTTTGTGGCCTTGGGCTAGATTTTCTTGGCACAATATTTTAGCTCCAGATAAACCTTAACATCACACTTTTCCTTCACGTTCACTTAATGCTCTGGGGTTAATCTAGACAGGTTATCTAGAGGTTATAAATGTACAGAGTGACGTTGGTTATTTTTTATGGAAGCCTTCGCTGAAAAAAAATCATCTTATCAGGGCTTATCTACTCGTGATATACTAATTTTCTAGACAAGTGGGACTAATGTTTTTGTTTAGTGAGCCAGCAAGTGGAAAATTGAATAAAATATCTTAAGATAAACTATAAAAAATATATACAATTTTTGACAGAAAAATAAGCTATTTAAATTTCATTACTAATAGGCTTAAAGGCATATTTTTAATCCAATATACTGTATGCCAAAACCAATAGTAACACTCAAGTACTTAATAAAAAGAAGAAGAAGAAGAAGAAGAAAATTAAGGAATTTTAAGAAGTATCTTGAAGAATTGGTTTAGAATCAAAAATTTACATTTAAAAGAGTACATCTTCTTTTATATGAGTTTATATCTTTGTGAAGCTCGGTAAAAATGGATGAAAAGAAAAAGTTGAACTACTTTCCTGGGCCAATCTATAGAAATGAAACTTCAATAAATAATATTAATATATAGTGAAAGTAAATAACCAACCACAATTACGTTTATGAGGGCTGTCAATAGACAGCCTTCACAATGTCAGGTAGACTTTGTGGCTTTATGGGAAATCAGTTATTGTGGTTGAGTTCATGACGAGATTTCCGGAAAATTGCCTCAAACTTTTGTTTTATAAATTTTGTCGTAACTCAAATTTTAAACAATTATTCGTACTTCATTGTTTTCAGTCTCTAGTAAACCCCAACTTCTACCCATGAGATATTTATTTAGGAACAGGGAATATTTGGTGAGATGAGGTCACAAGTATGCTATACCATCAAGTGAGAAATCTGCTTAATTTATGCAGCCCCTGTGGACGGACTTTCTTTAATTTGTCCACCGTGTTTTGATAAAAAAAAATATAAAACAATTAAATGTGTACTTACATTATTTTACCGTGTAATACACCGCTCTAGAACTAATATCTGTAGAACGTAAATGTTTTCCTAGAGTTTATAATGTCTTTACCCGAACAGCATATCGAAGCCAAATATTTGGTGTTTGCCAACTTGTATCCCTAATAGATGTACAAACATAACTTGCGAAACTAGTTTGGTTGGCTTACTCCTTTGTATCGGAACCATATACCTGTGAGATTCAATATCGACATGATCATA
The DNA here is from genome assembly GCA_019009955.1 of Riptortus pedestris. Lineage (NCBI taxonomy): Eukaryota > Metazoa > Arthropoda > Insecta > Hemiptera > Alydidae > Riptortus > Riptortus pedestris. The sequence goes on from CM032232.1 coordinate 52,271,709, forward strand.
GCTAACTCGAGTGAAACTCACTATTAATGCAAGCAGTTAAGAAACGAACGTATACTAACTGGAATACTGAATCTACTGAATATATTCATATCAAAAGGGATACATTTTGGGTGGAGGTTTTCAACGGTTATATTGATTTAGATGAAATGAATTGGAAATCAGAGCAAATATACCTTAGTGAAACATTTCACGATGAGAATTATATATAAATAACAATATTTGAATGAATTTACTCATATGAGATTTCATTCCTCCCTCAAATTAATGTCAGGTAAATATAAGCTGCAAAGAACATTTAACGTCAAACAGAAACTCTCCGACTGCAAACAAATTAATCATTTTAATATCCCAATAAACAGAATGGCTAATCGAGAGTAACCAACATATTGGAATAATATTTATAAAACACCTCGACTATTTGATTTTGTTACATATGATTATTGTTTTACTCTTGTTAATATATGATTATTGTGTTACTTTTGTTAACATATGATTTTTGTGGTTATATCATTACACATTGTTTTTCTGTTTGTTAAAATATTTAGAATTAAAATGAATAACCATGTTATATTCATGAAATTAATATGTACAACTATTTATGAAATTAACAGATTTAATGAGCATAATAATGTACATATCTTCTACATAAAACTTCCGAAATGGATAGTTGATATGTATGTATGTATGTATATATATATATATATATATATATATATATATATATATATATATATATATATATATATATAGGGTTGGCAAATAAGTCCTTTCGGTTTTTGTATTCAAGTTTTGTTTACAATATGTCACATTTATCTGATGCAATTAATCCCAACAGAGGATTGTTTATCCTATTTGTAATATGTAAACAGTTATGTCTGTCGACACTTATTAAGATTAGGTCAGTATTGCGTTTGTGATCCAGCTGAGAAGATGGACGGTAATTTATTGCATTATAGGCATATTTTGCTGTATTATTTCAAAAAAGGAAAGGGAGCTGCAGAGGCTCATAAAAAAATATGCGGGGTCTATGGGGATAAAGCCTTAACAGAGCGCACGTGCCAAAATTGGTTTGCCAAGTTTAGGGCAGGGAATTTGGACATAAACGACGCACCACGACCTGGTCGTCCACAAGAAATTGAAAGCATTGATGTTAAGGCTATAGTCGATCAAAATCCTTCCCAATCAGTGCGAGACATTGCTGAGGCCCTAGACATATCACATACAAGCGTAGAAAATCATTTGCGGAAGCTCGGCTACGTTTCTAGGCTGGATGTGACTACCACTTATTCCGGTCTTTACAAAATTCCTTCGGTGGAAAACGGTTTGAAAACGAACAGGGTGTCAGGGAGCACCTTGATCATTTTTTCGCTAATAAACCACAGACATTCTATGAGCATGGGATTATTCAGCTGATGGAGAGATGGGGTAAAGTAATAGAAAATAATGGACATTACATTGTACGTAGATTAAAATAAAAATTATGTTCAAAATATACAATAGTTTTCTTTCAACTTAAAAAACCGAAAGGACTTATTTGCCAACCCTATATATATATATATATATATATATATATATATATATATATATATATATATATACTAGCTAAAGTGCCCGGCTTCGCCCGGGAAATCATTTGAGGCTGAAGGATGATGGTGTTTTTTGTGCTTTACTTTTTACAATATTTTTACTTTTTCCCGTCTCAATGCTTAGGATTTACAACCAAGTCCGGCGTGCTGGAGATATGATAATAATAAAAGTATTTGTTATGTACTTAATTCTACAAAATTCACAATATTTTTATATTACCCGTTACTTTTATATTTATATTTTTAAATTACTTGCTTTATAAATTACGATAAACATGTATATAACAAAAGTTACTCTAAATATCAAATTAACATCTTTTGTCATTGCCAAAAAAACAATAGGGAACGAAATATGACGATTTTTCATTTCATGCCTCCCTAACAACCCCCACTCCTGTTCGTTCATGTATAGTCAAAGTGTATAGCTTATAGTCAAAAATAGGGAGTTTCGTTTATTTCGATTTAGTCTTTCGAGTCTTATATCATTGTTGACCCCTTCTATGGTTTTTCGTGTTTACCTCATTTATATTTCGTTATACGGGAAAAGTGTATATAACAAAAGTTACTTTAAATAACAAAACGAACAACTTTTATTTGCACGTTTGCCAAAAAATGAATAGATTACGAAATATCGGGATTTTATATTTCAGACCTTCCTTATAACCCCCCACTCCTGTTCGTACCTCGAAATTTTAATATAGCTTATAATGAGGGACGTGTTGCCAAATCACATACGGAGTTTCGTTTAGTTTTGTTGAGTCTTTTGTGCTATATATATACGTAAAATTGTTGACTCCTACTTTTTTTTTTAGCGTATAACTCATTTATACTTGGGTGTACGACAAAAGGGTGTATTACAAAAGGTACTCTAAATAACAAATTAAACAACTTTTGTTATGTGCATATTTGCCGAAAAATCGATAGTAGACGAAATATCGCTATTTTTAATTTCAGGCCTTCCTTATAACCCCCACTCCTGTTCGTCTCAAAGAATATTAATATAGCCAGAAACCTAACCTGCTTTAGTAAGTAATATACATACCAAGTTTCATAAAATTCGGTCCAGCCGTTTACGAGTCTATAAAGGACATACACACAAACATTCATTTTTATATATAAGACATATGAATATAAGTAAAATAATAAAACATATTAGAAAATAAACACATATATTTGACCTAATAATTCTGTTGATGCAAGTAAAGATTATTAAGAAGTTAGTAGTTAATTTATTTTTAGTGATATTGCTAACATTTTCTAATCGTCAGTACAAGCTGGCGGCCACTCACTTGTATTTCCCCTTGTGGATGGTTCATGTTTCTTGTATGAATACTACTTCTGGACAGATATTAGTAATGATGATTGGGTTTTATATTATTTTTTACAGTTATATTTTTTGACAACTAAGAAAACCTGAAGGCGTCTTCGGATGAGAAGGAGATTAGAGGTTTCCACGGTTGAGGGAACATAATATTTGAAAAGTTCCCGAAAATGTTATAAATTGTGTTTTATATATATGTGTGTGTTTTCCGCAAAAAGTGGACGTTGATAAATAATATATATGTGTTGTTTATTATGGAAGTTTCTGTACAATGTTGGGATTATTAACGGAATTCTGTGCCCGAGTGCCTATATTATTTAAATTATTGGAGAATTGCTTCTAATTATAAAACTCATAAATTAAATTTAATACAATAACAGACTGTAAATTCATAAATTAGTAAAAATCTTTAAGTAAAAAAACAGTATAAATCTCTTAATTAGTTTACATAAACTATTGAAAATAACAGTTTAAAAGATAATATAACTTTGAATACAAAATACATTTATGTAAAATTTAATGAGGAGTAGATAGTTAATCTATAGACATCGTTTTTATTTTTCTTATTTTGATAAGGATCAATTTGTGTTCTTCAGTAAGTCTCACATATTGTTTTTAGAAGATTGGAGAGGGATTTCAGCTACTGAGGTTGTATAGGTCACTAAGCGATTTTGGAAAGTTACACTCGTGTTCATCGACACTCTTTGGGAGAAATGTTGTCTGTTCATAATTATGTATATATTGTCTGTTCTATTTCGAGAGGTCGTAATTTTTTTTTATCGCTACCATACTCGATATAAGCGTTTCATCTAAAGCTAAAGATCAAGTTCACTAATGGCCGAAATCTGTTAGGGGGAGTGGGGTTAGATAGGAGGGGGAGTCGAAATTCAAATTATCTCATTTATTATGAGTCAGATCGAAACTTTGTATAGAACTAATCTTGTTGCAAATGTAATTTTCTATGAATGTTATTCCGTACATTTTTTTCTATTTCGACTATTAACCTAGATATTTCCATTTTATAACCAGTTTTCTGTAACCACCCCCCTTTTAGCCAACGCAAGTTAGCAATGAGCAAAAATATCATGAAACATCTTATTCCAAACTTAATACCAAATTTGTTGTCAACAGAGCTCTATTATGCGAGATACACTCAAATACATTGCGAGATGATGTCATCAGTTAAGATTTTACGTTCTTGATTCGAAAATGTTTATTTGATCTTCAACATAATCACTAATTAACCGTTTTATTCAAAACTAAAGACCACATTCCTCAATGGCTGAAATCTGAACCGGAATAGGGGGAGAGGGGTTTAGAGGGGGAATTTCCAAAATTCAAAATAATTCCTTTAGAATGAGTCGGATCGAAAAATGTGTTAGAACCAATGCCATTAATTGTGGTGCTACCTTTTATTTCAAATGGGAGCACTACATTAAATATAAATAAATTCCAAAAATTTAATGAAATCAAAATGAAAATGAATTTGAAGTTAAATACATAATTAAGCTGAACAGTTCTATATATTTTATAAGTGTGCATCGTTATAATTGCGACATGCCAAAATAAATACTTTTGCCAAAGATTCCATGTATTTAGTGACGGAATTCATTAAATAAAATCCATAGTCCCACCCTGGATAGAAAAGGGTTGTAACCTGTAGATTACCCGTCACAATTAGCCTTAGTTGCAAAGAGTGGACGTTAATAAATAACAATAATAATAACAATTTATTAGAAATAGAAAATATGTTTATAGAACCTTTCTTATCATAAAAAGCTCATTAAATTATACTCAATGGCATTTTTTTTATTCAATGCATCGAATTCATTCTGTAATGTTGTTGAAATATAATGTCATGATTTGGGATTAGACCCTCTTAAAAGTTCTCGAGGCAGAGAGGTCTAACAGAGAGTTACAAGTAGTCTAGAGACACCTGTCACGCAATACTTCTTCGGTGGAAAGTACGAAGAGGTACTCGAACGAATCAAAACTTCACAACTCATATAAGTTAAAGAGTTCGTGAGTCGCTCAAGAGTGAGACGCCGATAAAGAACGTTTAAAACTTCTACGACATTTGAAAATAAATCTCATTTTTTCATAAGATTGTAAAATGATCATGGATGATGGTCGTATTAACATCAATATTAATTATAACTTACCTATTCGAAAGGAACGATACACACTTAGCCAAGCATTTTTTCAACATCTTTTTCCTACGATCATCAGATATGTTTCGTAAATACATTAAAATAACTTACTTAAAATATAAGTCTGACACACTAGGACTGCATAAACTAAGCAGGTTTCCCCACATGCTACAATGAAACAGTAGTAATGCTCTATTAATATCAGATATTCTCTATTACAAAGTCAAAATTCGGTAAGTAGTTTTGGAGGTTTACAGAAATCTGAAAACAAGAAATTACGAATAACACACATAATATTTAAGCCATGAAAAATATAAAGAACGTCGATAGATCAACAAGATTAGAAATATTTTGAATTATCGAATTCCACTCTTCTCAAACCTCCCATTCATTCTCCGATTTCAACCATTAGCGACTATGATCTTATTGTTAAATGGAACTATTAAATATTGAGAAAATAAACATTGTCGAGTCAAGAACGTAAAATCTTAACTGAAGACGTCATCACAAAATGTACATGCATGTATCTCACACCGCAAAATCTTAATGAAAGCAACATTTGATAATTAAGCTTCTAATAAAGTGTTAAATTATATAAGAAATTATTGTGAATATGGCATGAATAGGAGTGGGGTTTTACTAAAGGCACAAAACAAGAAATGCCAATATCTCGATTAATATTCAAGATAGAGAAACAATGTATATAACAACATTTTTAGGAAATTAAATTTACAGACTGGTTGTATAAGACCTTATTTTCGTCATCTCCTGGGTAGGATCGTTGGACATTTGAAGGAATTTTTTCGAACATCGAGTCATGAGTACAGCCTCGATTGCTGATTTCCCTCAAGGAAAATCTGCTAAAAGACAACAAACTTATTTGGCCGACAAAATGATATTTCACCAGTAATTCAAACCACCTCTGGAATAATTTGAAAATCATATGTTCATTACCTTTGTAGAACAGTCTTATAATTCATATACCAGTATCTAGCAACGTTATAACTAACTCAATTAACACACACAACAAAAATAAATTATGAATTTGAGGAAATTAAGATAAAAATGAAATCAATACTATGCTGATAGTATAAAATATAATTTAAACGAATAGAACTAACTTAAGTGAATTATGTTTCATTTCATATCTACAGCGTAATAAAAAAAAAATCAAGAAAATGGTTGTCCTGGGGAAATTTAATATAATTAAAATTTAAAAAGTTCATAAAAAGAAACCATGTGTACTTTTAATAATTCAGTGAATCCAAACAATATCAACAGGTAGGTTTAAGAGGAAGGGTAAAGAGTATTTGTTTATATTAGAGCAGCTTAGTCATTTCCAGATTTATAAAATAAATATATCTACAGTTTAAATATTAAAGAAGAAGGAAAACCACACACACATACACGTTATAAAATATAAATTAAACGATTTCGTGTTGAAATAAGTAAACCAAATATATGTTTAATATTGAAAATAAATAAAAGTCGTCAGTATAACCATCTTTTTCAAACTTGATATATTTACGTCCTATTGACCCTGAAACACTTACAGTTATTCATCTTCAGCCAAACAGCTGCTTCACAGCTGTTTTGAGTTTCACAACAGGAAATAAGACAAATCTTGATATTTGATGCAAACGATGATGATAGATAACTAATTGCGTGAATAATTTGAGCCCCTTCATATTTGCAGGCTTGATATATATATATATATATATATATATATATATATATATATATATATATATATATATATATATATAATATCTACTAGAATATTTAATTATTTTTAAAAATATATTAAAGCAAAAAATTTAATAATAATATTTTACCTTCATGTAAACCAACAAAATACATATGGGCATGCATATAAAAAAAAATACATATGTATATATTTTCCTGTCTGTAATAATATCATGAGAGTTAGAAATTTCTAATTAAAACGATCTTCAATGAGATAAACAGCTCTTACTTAATTTCTCATACAACATTAATACACATAAATATTGACCATGGTTATATAATGAAAAGCTGGTAATAAGAAACTTGAGTTTTTTTTTGTAAGAAAATAAACATGTATTAGCAAAATAATTATTTTAAATAAATCATCCAACGAAATAAATGTTTTTCTCATTTAAATTTTTATATTGTATATTGAGTAATGTTTTCTAATCAAGTATATAATTATTGTGTATGGACGTAATATAATTATGTGGTTAGAGTTAATGTATAGTTGAAGTTAATTTGCTTTCATGTGTAATGAATAGGTGTAGGTGACTAAATATGTTTTTTAAAATTTTGTTATAAAGTTTGATTTTTTTTTATGTTGTTTTTATTGTATTTCATTTAAAAATATAGTTTCTCACGATTAGAATTGTTAAGGTACAACATCAAAACTCTCTACATACTTAGTCACTTAATCTCAACTCACTGTTCTACTGATAACAGATGTAAACGGAGTGATAAGAGATAAGGATAATCTGTTGACAGTTGGTGTGGGCCTAGCTGAGTAGTGTGAGCGGTTGATGTGAAGGGCTTACCTTGACTGACATGGTGCCGCCCCCCAGGCTGCCCCCGAACTGCCCCCACTCCGCGGACAGGAGGCGGCGTGGTGGGGGCAGGGAGGTGGGAGGCCCGCTGCTCTGGGTATTGATCTGCCTCAGAGGGAGTTTATCTCTTCGCCGGGCGAATCCAATTCGCGGCCAGGCGTCGGAGGGGAAGGTGTCCAGTCGAGGTTCTGGCCCTTTTGGGCGTGTCTCCTGAAGGACGGAGGTTTGGGGGGTGCAGAAGGGCTTCAGGGAATAATATGCCAAAAGTATGAAAAAGCCCATCAAGCAAGGGCTGCGTTAACCAAGCAGACTTCCCACGAGCTGTTATATGATGTGCTGATGATCCCATCTCTCAATCTATTCTCTATTTATTTTAGGAATTTATTTGGATTTAGCCCCCTTTATTTAGTAAAAAAAAATTCAATCTTTCAGTAATTAGGTCTACGACAGATACAGTCCCGGACAAAGAAATCCTTGGACGAAAATTAGAAAGGTTCAAGCTGTGCCCACCCAAGTTCCTGAAACCCTATACTTTGGAAACCTCTACTAAGCAACTAGCCCCCCAAACAAAATAAATCGTGCTGGAAATTGAGTTCAATACTGAGCAAACTAAGCTGATTTCCGCACGGAATATTATACGCTGATGATTATTTCTCCCGCAGTTAGAAACCTATGTAAAAAGAGATTGAAATGTAATTGGAATTGGGATGTTTACTTTAATGGTGCTTAAAGTGAGAATCAGATGAGTAGAAGTTAGGGATCACAAAAGCCTGAAAATAAAAATACAAATGTCTTGGTTAATATATAAATATGTATAGAAGAATAGTTAAAGAAAATGAAAATTGCAACAACATTGATAATATATAAACTTTGTCGATCCAATTCACATTAACCCAGATATGTCGAATGTTCAATTATTCCCTCCTCTAAACCCCCCTCCCAAGACAGATTTCAGGGGTTATATGTTTGAGATTAAAAAGTATTATACATCCAATCTTTTAGCAGTTTTAATTTTCTACTATCGAAATTCTCTGCACTATTTTTCTATTAATCGAATATTAAACGAGATATTCGCATTTTTTGTTTGCTATTTTACAGCGATTACACTTAGGTTACCCGATCCACAAAAATATTATCTCCAGCTTTAATTTAAATCCTATTTGCATAGGTTTCTTATTAAAGGAGTAGTTCGCTAAAGATGGCGTCAGATAATCAGAATGCACAGCACTTGAGAAATCTGATTAGTTTACTGAGGCCCTAAACGCCGGGTAGTTTAAATTTTTACTGTCTCTCTGCAATGAAGTGTTTTATTTCTGTATGGTGTCAGATCATGGACAACCGTTGAATGACAGCTGACAGTGGACAGTTGTCTTGGTACAGGATTCGAAACAGCAATATATTTTCTAAATTCTTGATACATATGAAAAATCTTTAAACTAGTATATCCTGCCTGGTGGGGGTCGAATTGTACATTTATGGCTCCAAATAAGTCTGACACGCAGGAGCTGCGTAAACTAAGCAGATTTCCCATTTGCAAGAATATGACTCCTCGATGATCTCATCTTATTATTATTATTTATTAACGTCTACTTTTTGCAACTAAGGCTAATTGGGACGGGTTATCTACAGGTTACCACCCTTTTCTAGACAAGGTGGGATTTAGGATGTTATTTAATGAATTTCGTCACTAAATAATTTCCTTTGCCCAGGCGAGAGTCGAACTCGCCACTCAAGTTTTACCATGTGAGATAAAGGTCAACGCTTTAACTCACATGTCTAACCTGAGCCACTGTTTGTCAATAACGATGCAACGAATGTCTGGTCTCATCTTCCCATCCATTGTTTAATTCTCTTGTAATGTAAACTTGAATTAAAATATATTATTTTGCAAATCTCGGGGTCCGAGTGTGTTCCTCTTATTTTGACATATTTTCCATTCTAGACGTCCACTCTTCTACTACTCTAATATCGCCAAGGGAACATCATCCTGTGTTACATTATATATTTGGGGCTCAGGTTAGCCATGCGAGTTAAAGCGTTAACCTTTATCTCACATGGTAAACCTAGAGTGGCGAGTTCGATTCTTGCCTGGGCAAAGGAAATTATTTAGTGACGAAATTCATTAAATAACGTCCTAAAATCCCACCCTGGCTAGAAAAGGGTGGTAACCTGTAGATAACCCGTCCCGATTAGCCTAAGTTGCAAAAAGTGGACGTTAATAAATAATAATAACATTATATATTTTAGGTTAGAGTGAAATATTAATTCGTTCGTCTATAATGTCTAGTTATTTTGACAGATTATGAGACTTAAGATCAAGTACCTGGATGTCCGAAGGTGTTTCATTCGTGATTTCATTAGGAAGAAATAAATAAATCTCGAACACTGTCCCTCAAAAGAAAACGAAGGAGATTTATTGAAGCCCAGAAATAACCATTCGTTTGAGGGAGGATGTTAAGGTTAATATCGTCATGGGAACATTATCCTTTGATAGTAACATTTTGGAGTGAATAAAATATTAACTCGTTCGTGTAAGAAGTCTAGTTATTTTGACCCTGTTCTCATAAACAGCCCAGCTGATATCACGAGAATATTGATGCCCGGAGGGACTCAGATCAGTAGGGTCCGATCCTGAGGATATCATGAATAAGGGATTGAGAGTGGAAAATGTTTAGGATCTTGAACAACACAATCATTCCAATAGACCGACGGTTCAACATCTGTTAGTTGTTTGTTGAATGTATTTGTGCCAATCATTGAAACAGCATTCGTTGATAATATGTGAACAAAAAAGAAACACAGATACTGCTTATGCCGCTCTGTTTGCCGTAAATTTTTAAACAAGTCCGAGAATATGCCCTCGTTTCTTTAACGTTTTCCTTTTAGCATATTTTTCACAAAGGAAATCAGCTATTGAGATTGTAGTCATGACGTGACTTTCGGTAAAATTTCTCAAATGCCCATCGATCCATCCTAGTAGATGACGAAAATGAGGTTCCTTTAAAATTATATATGTCTGTGGGGCACGGACTTGAACTTTAGTTTGATGAACATGCAATGCTTATATAAGAGTTTGATAACGATGTAACAAAAATTGCGACCGCTGGAGCGGTATTAAACAAGGATATATGTGCATATATGTGTGTATATATATATATATATATATATATATATATATATATAAACGTTTTCCTTTTAGCAGATTTTTCACAAAGGAAATCAGCTATTGAGATTGTACTCAAGACGCGACTTTCGGTAAAATTTCTCAAATGTCCATCGATCCATCCTAGTATATGACGAAAATGAAGTTCCTTTAAAATTATATATGTCTGTGGGGCACAGTGACCGTGCAGGTTAAGGCACAGGTACACCACCACTACCGTCAGCGAGCTTAAGATACTAAAAGTCCGTCACGCAGGGGCTGCGTAAACTAAACAGATTTCCCACGTATGCCACGTACTTGCATTTATTTCAAAAAATAAAAGTTAAATTGGAACAATATTATGTATACGAGCATAAATAATGTGCTTCATTATTTACCAACTTTATTGTTAATAAAGTCCGTCACGCAGGGGCTGCGTAAACTAAGCAGATTTCCCACGTGAAGTTTTACAATAGATAAATCTGCCTAATAACAACAGCAGTAGTAAGGAATCTCTAAACCTATTCACGAGGGACGATTAGTGACGAAAACGGCCGCCCTAGCTCTCGGCTTAGATAAAGAATAAATGTATAGAACAATATTTATTGTCAATTTAATTTGCAATAAGATTGATTCTATACAATTGTTCGATCCGACGTATAGTAACGGAGATATTTCAAATTTTCGAAAATTCTCCCCTCTAAACCCTCTTCCCACTTTTCGGATTTCAGCCATTAACGAACTAGATCTTCCTCTTTACATAAAACGATTAAATATCGAGTTTGGTAACGATTGATCCAAAATTGCGACGGCTAGAGCAGCAACAGACAAATATGTATATATCCATTTTGAACGGACCTCATTTGCGCCATCTACTAAGTAGGATCGCTGGACATTAGATGAATTTTTTTGAAAATCGCGTCATGAGTACAACCTCAATAGCTCATTTCCCTAGCCAGAAAGGGTCTCCGCCCCTGTGAATATAAAGGGAATACATTACTGGTTTACCTCCAACCACACCACCTATACCAATGTCATAGTTGGTGGTCAGGAAATGACGAAAATGAAGTCCGTTACCGCTGTAGCGGTCGCAATTTTTGTTTAATCGCTACCAAACTCGATATATAAGCGTTTAGCAGATTTCCCTTAAGGGAAATCAGCTATTGAGGTCGTACTCATGACGCGATTTTCGAAACATTTCTCCAAATGTCCATCGAACCTACCCAGGAGATGACGAAAATGAGGTCCGTTCAAAATTATATATATATATATATATATATATATATATATATATATAAATAATTGTCAACGCTCTAGCGGTCGCAATTTTTGTTTGATCGTTACCAAACTCGATATTTAAACGTTTTATGCAAAAAGACAGATCAAGTTCGTTAATGACTGAAATCGGACCAGTGGGAGGGGGGGGGGATTTAGAAGGGGGATTTTCGAAGTATCTTCGTTACTATACGTCGGATCAAAAATTTGTATAGAACTAATCTTATTGCAAATGTGCTATAAATATTGTTCTATAAATTTATTCTCTATCTTGAATATTAACCGAGATATTTGCATTTTTATTAAATGTGGGCCGATAACGGAGGAGTGAGTTTCCCGCCAAAAGCTAGTTCGGCCGTAACTGTTCGGCTCTCGTATGGAGATTTCTCTATTGTATAACTTCACGTGGGAAATCTGCTTAGTTTACGCAGCCCCTGCGTGACGAACTTTTGTTTTTTTAGCGTATTTCCCTCAAGTGAGATCAGCTATTGAGAAGGTACCTTAAGATCCTACCTATAAGATGACAAAAATGAGATCCGTTTAAAATTTATATACATATATATCCCTGTTTAATACCGCTCCAGCGGTCGGAATTTTCGTTACATCGTTATCAAACTCGTTATATAAGTATTGCATGTTCATCAAACTAAAGATCAAGTCCGTTAACGGCGGAAAGTGAACTTGGAGGGGGGGGGGTCGTAAATTCAAAATATCTCCTTTTTTACTGTGGTATACATCAAATAAACATTTTCTAGTTAAGAACGTAAAATCTTGATTGAAGGCGTTAACATATAGCGTATGTACGAGTATGTATCTCAAATAATAAAGGTAGATTGGAAACAATATTGGTATATGAGCTTGGAATAGGACTTACTGTTAGCGTGCGGCTTCTACAAGTGGCGGTTTACTGAGGGCTGAAAATGATAAAATGCAAATATAATGGTTAATGTTCAAAGTTGGAAAACAGAGCGTAGAACTACATTTTAAAGAAAATTAAAATATGCAACAAAATTAGTTATATACAATTTTTCGATCCAACGTATAGTAACGAAGATATTTCGGAATTTCCCTCTCTAACCCCCCCCCTCTCTCGGGTCCGATTTCAGCCATTGACGAACTTAACCTTTAATTTTACATGAAACGCTTATATATCGAGTTTGGTAGCGATTAAACAAAAATTGCGACTGCTACAGCGGTAACAGATATATATATATATATATATATATATATATATATATATATTCAGTAACAATTTTTAACAGTCTCATTTTCATGTACTACGTAGGGTCAATGGATATTTCATGAAATCTTTCGAAAATCGCGTCTTGAGTACACGACCTCAATAAGTGATTTCCTTCAAGTGAATCACTTGAAAAATAAAGTGGTTAGCTAATATGTATTTATGCGTAAAATACTGAGACAGATTTGAATATTAAAGAGATTGAAAGCCATGTTCCCTTAAGGAAGATCAGCTATTGAAATATGTTAAATAGTTAATTTCGCTGTAGTCTTATATTAAAAGAAAAGACTATTAACTTAAAAAGAAAAAAAAAGAGATACCCAGTAGATATTTTTGGATAAAAATACTCAGAAAAAGTAATAAATTAAAAAATTGAAATCTTGCAATAATATTTTTCACAATGTAGTTCTCATGCATGTTTGGTACAAACATGAGTTAATATACGTTTAAAGATAAAAAGATAAGTTTTTAATGGTGGTTTTGAAGGATTTAGAGGGAATTAAAATAAAATATTCTCAATATATCCGGGTTTTTTTATATATTTAAAATGATTATTCTATCTATTAATCTTGTTATTCATTACTTTCCTGCGATTTTTCTTCTGAATGTTTTTTCCATAAATTGATTATTAAGCTAGTTGTTTTTATAATTAGCTTTCACCTTTGAATAAACCCCATTCTACTCATACAATTTTTACTTTGAGTACTTAACTGAAAAAAATAGGCATCTCATATTCCGCTTAAATTTTAATTCCTGTTTACATAGGCTTTTTAATGCTGGGCCAGAGAATAAATTTCGATATGAGATCACCAGAGTGTCATTCCATCTGGGAAATATGCTTAGTTCACGCAGCCTCTGTGTGATCGACTTTTTTACCTTACCAGAAGGAATGTATATTTATTTATTATTATATTTTGACTATATTTTTTTTTTACTTTAACTCAATGACGTTTATAATTTGTACCTTCGAATTTCATTATATTTCCTACATAGTAGGTTCACTTTTAACTACAATAATTTACTATTTATGAAATGAAATGTGGCAATACAATTTTTTTTTTCAATTTCCCCCCACAAAATGAGTTAATTTATGTTCGATTAAAGCTATATTAGGGGTAGGCCATTTTCCAAAATTTGAGGAACCCAAAGCTCATTTGGAGGCTGAAAAAAAAATGGCCAGTGATCAATGGTTTAGAGAAAATTACAATTTAGCGTGTTTTAGCCTGCTGGTAGGTCCTATTAAACAGATTTATGAAATGCAAAAACTAATTATCTATAATGAATATGTTAATATACAATGGTGGATGTGAAAATGATTTAATTGAAATTGCTATTTCGAAATTGGCTTATATTCAAACAAAATTTTATTAAGTTAAACAACAAAGAAAGTAGATAGTGAATAGGTATTTATGGATAAAAATACTCAGAAAGATTTGAAAGAAGAAGTAATAAATAGATTGGAAGCTGTGCACCGACCTTTTTCCCATGTCCCGAAGAAAAATTAATGACTGTTATAATTGGATATAAAGGCAGTCCTTGTTGGATGAAAACATTTTTCTGGAAATAAGGGAAGACTAAAAATACACCAATTCCTTTGTATATAATCACCCACGCTCGTTGGCCATTAAACACAATATCCTTATGTAATTGTCGCGTAACAGTCCTCTATATTAGGGATCATTATTTTGGAAAATGTTTTAGCAGATGTCCCTTAACGGAAATTAAATATTGGTACTGAATTGTTATTCGAAAAATATCTTCAAATGACCATCGCTCCTACCTAGGAGATGAAAAGGTCCGTCACGCAGTGGCTGTGTTAGCTAAGGAGATTTCACTCGTTCGTGACGTATTTTTATTTATATCAAAACGTAAAAGTTCAATGAGAAAAATATATGGTATTTAGGCTTTACAAGTTGTCGATACGGTTCGTAACAATGGAGATATCTTAAATTATCGATACCCCCCCCCCCTTATCCCTAATCAGTATTCATCGCTGATCTTTAGTTTTAATTAAAATGTGTAAATATCGAACTTGGTGTTTAGGTCAAACAAAAATTTTTGACCGCTAGAGCGTTAATAGAATAATACACACACACACACACACACACACACACACACACACGCGCGCGCGCGCGTAAGTACGCCCTCGCGCATATATATACTCATAGTTTTGAACAATGTTCTCATTTTCGTCATCTGGGTAAGATCGATGGACATTTGAACACATTTTTCGAAATCGAGTAATGAATACAACCACAATAGCTGATTTCCTAAGCCCTCCTTCCTAACAACCATTCAAGAATATTACAATTACATTGGTTACATAACATTTATTTATTCGATAATAATGGAAATATTTTGACTTTGTTTCCTCCCTTCTATCACTCTGCTAGCCTAATTTCAGTCAAAAGATCAATCTTTAGTTTTACGCTAAACACATAAATATGAGCTCGGCAATGAAACGATCAAAAACAACGGGTGTGAAAAAATAATACATACACATATATGTATATATATATATATATATATATATATATATATATATATATATATATATATAAAACAGTTAATGATATAATAGCTTATAGAGAAAACATGTATGTTATAACATTTCAATCCAACTTATAATAACAGTAGTATAAAAAGGGGGTTTCTAGGCCACTTTTCAAAATACCCCAAATCACCCAAAAAATGCTCACGAAAAAAATCCTCAATTTTTTACAAATATGTATTTAAATCCATATAAAACATCGATTTTTTGTAAAATATATATGGGAAAATCTATAAAATCATTGATTTTTTACGAAATAATCTAGAAAAATTACTACTTGAAAAGTCACTTTAGGCATGAGCATCATGGATGTATTTTTCGAACCCCCTAAAAATTTATCAAAATCTATAAAATCACTGATTTTTACAACGGATAAATCCATAAAATAGGGTTAAAACCCCAAAAGTAAAAATATTAATTTAATCACTTTCATTAAATCTAAATTTCTATTATATCATTCCTGATAAAATCATATTTCAACTTTTTCTCTGAAACTATAATCACATATATATTTGTACCTGCAGGAACTACATTACGAAAATCAACATTTAGAATAATATTATTTTTACTTTGTGAAATATTCATTGGCCCTTTTCTAACATCTATTACATATAAAGGTCTATTTGTTATAAAATCATATGGATTATAAAGCATATTTGTATTTCCGATATAAGATCTTTTATAATCCCTGTACATATCATATAGGTAAGATTCCCACCCCACTTTACTTTTGACTACCCAGTTTCAACTACTTTTGATAATTTTTAGCTAAAACTACTTTAACTAGTTTAACTCACTTCAACTACTTTAACTCATGTTAACGATTATTTGAGAAATTATTAAAATTATCAAAAGTAGTTGAAACTGGGTAGTCAAAAGTAAAGTGGGGTGGGAATCTTACCTATATGATATGTGAATGAATATTTCACAAAGTAAAAATAATATTATTCTGAATGTTGATTTTCATAATGTAGTTCCTGGAGGGACAAATATATATGTGATTATAGTTTCAGAGAAAAAGTTGAAATATGATTTTATCAGGAATGATATAATAGAAATTTAGATTTAATGAAAGTGATTAAATTAATATTTTTTCTTTTGGGGTTTTAACCCTATTTTATGGATTTATCCGTTGATAAAATCAGTGATTTTATAGATTTTGATAAATTTTTAGGGGGTTTGAAAAATACATCCATGATGCTCATGCCTAAAGTGACTTTTCAAGAAGTAATTTTTCTAGATTATTTCGTAAAAAATCAATGATTTTATAGATTTTCCCATATATATTTTACAAAAAATCGATGTTTTATATGGATTTAAATACATATTTGTAAAAAATTGAGGATTTTTTCGTGAGAATTTTTTGGGTGATTTGGGGTATTTTGAAAAGTGGCCTAGAAACCCCCTTTTTATACTACTAATAATGGAGATCTTTCAAATTTTTGAAATGCTCCACCCCCCTCCCCCCACCCACTAGTCTGATTAATGAACTTGGCGTTTAGTTTTACTTAAAACTATTAAATGTAGAGTTTGATAAAAATAAAACAAAAATATCATTTACTAGAGCAAGAACAGACAAATGTATATAATATAATATATGTGGATATATATATATATATATATATATATAT
This sequence comes from Riptortus pedestris, assembly GCA_019009955.1. Taxonomy (NCBI): domain Eukaryota; kingdom Metazoa; phylum Arthropoda; class Insecta; order Hemiptera; family Alydidae; genus Riptortus; species Riptortus pedestris. The sequence goes on from CM032232.1 coordinate 52,289,157, forward strand.
ATATATATCTATATATATATATATATATATATATAGTAATATTATTTTTATCTCCTGGTTAGGAGCCAATTGTTGTGATATTATTAAGTTTCAATACAAAGCCTTATATTGGCTCATCAGCACAACAACAATATTTATTATATATAAATTTGGATTTTAACAACAGTTCGAACAGGGATAAGGTATATTTATGTTTTAATGATTCTTCCAAACAAAAATGTTTAGTTTTATATATATGTATATATATATATATATCAAATTTTTATTGGTAAAAAATTTCAAATTACTTAACACTGTGTAAACATTTATGTTTGTTTAATATCTTTCAGAGACTCTCATTTATGAAATATGGCACTGTAGGGCCTGGAACAGATTCAAATTCTTAAATTTAATTTACAATTATAATTTTAAGTGCTCACATATGGTATCAAGTGTGCACAACTTAATGTCGAGAAAAGGAAAAATTTTGTTTATTAGGAAGATCACTGTAAATGTGCCCCTAAACTCCGGTGTATCAAAAATTAATCATTTCGGGAGCTGAGGGAGGATGTGAGGCTGGCTAATCCTGTCTAGAAGTTCACCATGGAAACCTTCTCAAACAAGTTGTCGACTCTCAAGGCTGCCAGACATTGAATTAGGAGGAATCTCTCCTTCGTGTTTCCAAGCTCTCAAACACTCTTCATTTAAAAATAAAAAGTTTATTCGCTAAATCTTCTAAAATAATTGAAGATAGTATGCTTATTTCAAATATTCTTACACTTGGTTTCTCTAAACCGTCCTCGAAAGCCAGCTGCAATCCTACTAGCTGTCGATGATTATACACTCACACAGCAAATTCTAATTAAATATTTTCTCTTCCAAATACATCCATGGCCTCTAAAAATGTATACCTTACAATATATTTACCCATGTATATAATATTATATACATTTGTCTGTCATTGCTCTACCAAATGCAACTTTTGTTTTATTGTTATCAAACTCTACATTTAATCATTTGAAGTAAAACTAAACTCTAAGTTCATTAATCAGACTAGTGATTAAGATTTTACATTCTTAACTTGAAAATGTTTATTTTGTCTATACCATTCAGCCTAATTAACCGTTTCATTCCAAAAAAAAAAGTTCATAGTTGTTAATGACTGAAATTGGACCAAGGAATAAGGGGGGGGCTCAAAAATTCAAAATATCTCCATAATTAATGAGTCGTATCGAAATATGTAAAGAACCAATCTTGTTAAACTATTGATGCTCTACAATTGTTGTATGCATTTTTTGTAGCTCAAATATTAAGTGAATTATTCATACTTTTTTGTTTTCTGACTTCAATAAACCCCCACTTCTGTACATTAGATTTTACCTTAGAAATAGGAACTATACGGTATATTGAAACAGTTGGTTACATTTGCAATGTTCTTTTTTTTTTTTTTTTCCCCTTCTTATTTTGATGACTTTGCCAAAATATAAATTTAGAGTATCTACATGTAAATGATTATAGGAGAGGGTACCTTTAATGCACATAATAAACGCAACATTATTAAAAAACAAAACTTTTTCAAGTTTATTAAAATAGAAATATGTCATAAAAATAACTAAAAATCCATTGAACCATAAAAGGCAATAAAATTTACAGTTACAATAAGTTTAACAATACAATCAGTCATTTTTTAAATACTCTAAAAAATAAAATATAAATATCGGATGTATGTGCACATTATTGTTCTTTCAGAACGGACAGTTAAACACTCAGAGTGATAAAAACATTAAACATATAGATTTTCTGAAATTCATGAAATCAGAAGACGTATTCCATAGAAGTTAGTAAGTCAACATTTATTATAAAGTATCTTAATTTGTATTAAATGAAAAATATAATTCATTTAATGAAAAAAACAATGCTTGAGATAAAAAGATGTTCCATAAACAATTTGAATGAGTCAAATGTCTTATAGTAAAATTCATAATAAAATTAATACAAACATTATGAGGTATATTTTGTGAGCTAACCACACCAACATAAGTTATAACTAATTCATAAGAAAAGGAAATTTATATATTTCATACGTAAACAAAACAATTAACATTAAATTAATTTAATTGACAAAATAATGGAATAGTTAACTAATGTATTTTTTAAGTAAAATTGTATCTTATATTTATCATTAACACTTTTTACATTTATATACAGATAATAAATTATAAATATCTTAATTATTTATAACTGTTTGCTTAGTATAAAATATGTACAACGGATAAGACGAGATAGACTGACTTTCACCAATGGACTGCAAACTGTGAAAGATCCATAGTTATTACCCTACTTATTAAGCATTCGCCAGCCTGAAAATTGAACAGGAAAAAAACAGAAATTAGAATTAAGTTTAAGCCTGAAACATAATTGCATAGTATATAAAAGTTTTATAATATATATATCCTAATATAATGTTTAGAAAAACCAATAAATATTCAGAAAATATACTCATGCACTTCCATGGTTCTTTCCATTACTACAATCGAGGTCTTCGGGTATTGAAGGTGTCTTCATGATTATAGCCGAGATTTCACAAGACATACTTCTAGCTTCTTCAGTGCTTTCTCTGAGACTGAATAGATGTGTTCCTACCTAACCTGCCTGTCTGAACAATTTATGCAGGTTAATTAGTATCAGGGTCAAAGAACATGACAAGAGTGAAAAAGTTTCGGACAGAAATTCTGCAAAAGCAGAGTTTGCCATTTTTGGCGAACCAACCATCAACTCAGATTTGATTAACTCAAGGTGCTGGCAAAAGTTGTTCGATACCAGGAAAGAATCGTACAAGGAGCGATAGAGATAGTGAAATGCCCAAACATCAACAAAGAAGATGGTTATAGACTGAGCAAACTTTGAAAGGCCATCATTTGACATAGGAAGAAAATAACAAGGAAGCAGACTCCTGAGAAAGTACCTGAAGATAGTTGGAAGGGGAAGGAGGGACCAGCCATGGCACTGGACAAGACAGATACATATACCTGAATAGAAACATAACTCGTCAGTCTCAGAGAAAGCTAAAAATATGTCTAGCAAAATATCGGTCAGAAATATAAAGAGCTTAACTGTAATAATATTCTGAAAATCCAATATAAAAAGTACTTACATCGGGACAGATTCCTATAAGAGCATCGGCATGACTGAAAAACTCCTCCTTCAATGATATAACAATAGTCTGAAGACTGCCTTGAAGACCATGTATATATGAAGCTACTTTGCCAATGTTAGTATTATCAAGAGCTGCATCAATCTCGTCCAATACAAAGAAAGGAGCAGGGTGATAACTGTAACACAAATAAACGTAGAAATGAAAGTTTAACTAAAATAAAGAATATGCAATTTGATATATCCGCTCTAGCAAAACTGTTTAATGAGTGTATATATTTTGAAGTTAAATTTCTTCTACTTTGCATCACAGCATCTCAGTGACCAACAATGTTATTTTTAATAATGCGTTTAATTAACACTAACTTATCACTGTAATAATTTGCCCTATAGACTATGATTAAACCTCTGCAAACACAAGAGGAACTTTGTTAAAAATACAAAAAAAAAATCAAATTAATTATTGTGAAATAGTGCCTATCAACTGACATAAAAAAATGAATTTGTAATTAACTATTAAAGCAAGAAGAAATTAACATGAAACTCTTAAAAGATTAGGATAAAAATGAAAGAAAAAATATCAGAGCATTTAGTGGTGATAAATCAATCCACTAAATGGCGGCTCCTCTATTGGGACAATGTAAAGCCAAATATTGCCAGTAAATAGTTTCACTAAATATTTGCCATACATACCGAGAAATAATGAGAAGAAATGATTCCAAGAGCTGTAAGCTATAAATTAAATCTAGTTGCTACAAATCAAAGATGAAAATAACATACATTGAAAGTTAATTAAAGAAAGAAGATTTTGATAAGAAAAAGGTTATAAATTAAGTAAAAATTCTTGAATGGTGATAAGAAAATGATTTTCAAAGTATAACAGACACCAATTCCAGAAACGGATTTGTGCACAATTGAGACAAAAATACTCCTGATATGTTTATTAAAACTAAATAATTGCCTTCTAACATAACTGATATTTGTCTAATTATGCTGATAATATTACAGGTTTTGCTTCCAAACAATAACATAATTTTTTTTTCGGTCTCGTGCTTTTATATTGTGGAACAGTGAATTTTAAAATCCCCAAATATTAAATTAAAGAATAATAATATAATCAAAGTGACATAACATTTTAGTACTTTAAGCAAATTAAATATTCAAGTACCAGTTATTATTCAAAATTTGTACTCCATTGATAATGAAAATTAGTTTTAACCTTAATAAATGTTTAATTGTTAACAAAACATTAATTAAGGAGCCTGTTACTAACCTGTGAATGGCAAAGAGGAGTCCTAGAGCAGCAATGGTCTTCTCCCCTCCAGAAAGATTAGACATCGGCTGAAATCTTTTTCCAGGTGCGACACAATTATAAGATATACCATCCAAATAGGGCTCTTCAGGGTTTTCACATGACAGGTATGCTTGGGCCGAAGGGTTTTTAGCAAGTGACTAAAAACCAAATTATAAATGTTATCAAAACAGAATTATGAATCAATAAAGATCATTTCAAGAAATAAGACAAAGATTCTAAAAAGTGTTCTGAAATATCTCGATGCACCTCCAACACAGAAAGATGTTACATGATTCATCAGTGTTGGCTGAGGGTAGCTACAATACTAGAAATGATCTAAACTTATTTAGAGATTGTTGAAATATAAGTTTAAGTAAAATTAAAAATTCAATATTTTTTTTTACTCATTGGGAGTTGCCATGAACAATTATCCATCTATCTGCACCAATAAGTGAAATTTTCTGTCATGAATTTTCAGAAGCACAGGCCTCTTTCCTCTTCTGTCACATCTCATAACATTCAAAAGTTGATCCTCAGTGTAGAATTAGAGCATTTTTTTTTATTTATTTTTTTTTTATGAAAATCCATCAAATAATCCCTCAATAAATTGTACTCAACTAAGAGAGAGGCAACAATGTAGATATTTATGGAATACAGTTAGTCTTAATAATCTAATTTTCTAAAAATATAGTTGTTTACAAATATAAAAAAATCAATCAAAGAGATTCTACCATGAGTTCAAATGTCTCATATAAGATTCTGAAAGTGAAGCCATGCTTGTTTTCATATTGTCTCAAGAAAAATGTAATCATTGTGCCGAGTATCATATTTACAGAGCAATATTAATAAAAGCACTTCCCTCCAGCATTTTCATCTCCTTCAGCATTGTTTCGGCTAAATGAGTGGTGAAATTTAAAAAAATGTACACTTCTGAGGTATTATTATGTAACATTTAATGAATACATTACTTCCTATTGGTTTTAACATTGGCATGCCATTTAAGTTCAGGTGTAGCTGAAAGGGCATTTCATCATTACATATATTATGCAAAAAAAGTGTATATGAGGAAAATTGTTTCATTAGTCAAAACAATATGGACAATTTATATAATAATCATTGATAGTATTCATCATTATTGAGCCTCATCAACCTTATTTTCGGCAAAAGTCAGAATCGGCCTTCTGAGTTGGCCGATGAAATTGAGCCACCTTGGAACCGACTGTATTTGTCTCCCTACAACATCTGCTCCCGCCTATAGTGTAATTTCAGCAATGTTTTCTTTAAATTATTGTAACTTGGGTTACCAAAAATTATACCATTGGAATGTTAATTAACTTTTCTGGATCATTAATATACTTTATGCATTAAAAAGTGAGAAAAACCCAATAAATTGTGGCTAATGTTTCAATAGCAATTAATACAAAAAATGAGAAATAATAATGAAGAAACTAAGCCAATTTTTTTTTCTTTAAAATAAAAAAAAGATTTCAAAACAGCAAAGCAAATTTTAAAAGTTAATAACAATTCATTACCTTATAAATGTTGTCAATATTATTAGAAACATGTTCAAAGCACTCGGTAAATTTGTCATATCTCTCTTTTTTAATTTTCTCAAAATTAATTTTTGCTTTTTTAGCTTTCCGCCTTGCAGCTTCAAATTCTTCATTAGTAATTTGGAGTTTTCCACGTGCAAGTTCCAGTTTTTCAATGGCCTAAACAACACTTACATAATGAGAAATATTTGTAAACACTAATAGCCTAATTTGTTCAATTACTTCAGAGAATAATGAAAGAAATATATTCTAATAACTTGTTACAATCTGCTTACATGTAACAGTTAGTCAAAATGGTGAAATAATAAATTTGTGATACAGTGTCTCTGTAACTGAAAGGCAGGGAATAAAGTTTCTGTTTGTTTTCTTAAATAAGAGAACTTTAGCAGGAAGACACAGTAAAAACATAGGTAAAAATAATGTCAAATGAAATATTGAATAGTAAACAGACATTTAATTCTTATTAGTCTTCTTCAAAATTATAAATATTTGGTAAGTCAAAGAATCTGAAACAACACTGTGTACTTAATGTCTTCATGAATATTAACCCTTTTAGTGCCATCCAAAAACGATTGCCTGTGCAAAATTAACCTGGGAATTTGACGAATTTACTAGGGCTTGGAAAAATAATAATCATAACAATCAAACTAAAAATGATACAATGTTTAAGAAATTCAAAATGCAGTGTATTGTTGGAGAAAGGGAGAATATAAAGTCAACGGTTTTCAAACACTGACTGCTAAGAAAGACTATCTGCTCTTTGAGAAGGGCATAAAGACTGAAAGAAAGATTTTAGTCTCGCCATGCCAATCCATGATGTGACACATGAGCATTCTGATAACTATCATAAATAGATTGAGAACAATCAAGAAGGTCACAAACAAGAAACTAACCTGTGCCAAGCTTCTACCTTATCATTCTAGTGTATATCGAGTGCTTTAGTACCAACCAGCAGAAAATGTAACAAAGAATTTAAATAAATAATTTCTTTATTACAATGCAAGAATTTGAACCATGTATAATGTATTAAAAGTCCGTCATGCAGGGGCTGCGTAAACTAAGCAGATTTCCCCACGTGAAGTTTAGTAATAGATAAATCTACATACTGGTAACACAACACCACCAAGAATAAATACAAACGGTAATAAGAAATGTTTCATCCAATTTCCGCCGACAGGAAGCGTTAGATTAGAAATGTAAACAAACGGGTCTGCCCGCCTCACACCGGAAAGAAAAATAATTACTGAAATATATCAGAATATAAAATATTAATTTTATTGAGAACTATTTACTATATCTAGTACTGTAATTAATAATAAGTCAGAATAATTGTTATCTCCATCAATCAAATTTTAGTAGTCCAAAACCTTAAGACGAGGGGGGGGGTCACCAGGAAATATTTGCATGTATCTCGTATAATAAAGGTCTCTTGAATACAATTTTTGGTATTTAAACTTCGAATAATATGATTTATTATGTAGCAGAGTATTGTTAATGTAACATGAGTATAAGTGGCAGTATGCTGATGGCTGAAAACTGAAAAATGCAAATATCTCGGTTAATTTTCAAGATAGTGAAGAAATGTATATAACAATATTTATAGCAAATTTAATTTGCAATAAGATTGATTTCTACAATTTTTCGATCCAACGTATAGTAACGGAGATATTTTGAATTTTCGAAAATCCTCCCCTCTAAACCTCCCTCCCACTGGTCCGATTTCAGCCATTAATGAACTTGATCTTTCTTTTTACATAAAACGACTAAATATCGAGTTTGGTAACGATAAAACAAAAATTGCGACCGCTAGAGCGGTAACAGACAAATATATATATATATATATATATATATATATATATATATATATATATATATATATATACAGTTTTGAACAGACCTCATTTTCGTCATCTACTAGGTAGGATCGATGGACATTTGAAGAAAAATTTCGAAAATTCCGTCAAGAGTACAACCTCAATAGCTGATTTCCCTTAATGGAAATCTGCTAAAAAGTTATTTTGAAAACAGAACTATTGTGATGCATATAATAGGCACCAACCCTTGCGCAAAATTTTCGTCATTGATTGAAAGATGAAATGCTTTGTATTAACTTGTTCTGAACTACTCCCTTCATTATAAGTTTCAAAACTATAAAATCGAGTGGTCAAAATTAAGTATTGAAAAAATAAAATCAAACTATTTTATGACATAATTACAAACCTTCATATTAGGTGCTTGTATCTTCTGAAGCATAGCAGTCTGATCATTGATTACTTTGAGTAATTTATCTCCAACTTTTTTAACATCACTATCATCAATATCTTTTAAGTTGTCAGAAAGTCCAGAGTAGTCGATAACAATTCTGAAAACATTGTTTTATTTAATATTTTACTGATTAATATCACTTCAATAAGAACACATTTGTTATTTTTTAACGTTAATACAGATGACAAACATACAACTCTAGGTTTATCAAATGTATTAAGATCAACACCTAATGCACATGGTTAACCTGAGCCGCTAAATACAATTGTAACAGAGGCTGAGTAAACTAATCAGATTTCTCACGTGCTGGTATGGCACACTCTAGATCTCTTCTCACAATATATTTTCTATTTTTAAGTAAAAATCCGATGAGTAGAAAAGTCCGTCAAGCAGGGGCTGCGTAAACTAAGCAGATTTCCCACATGTAGTTTTACAATAGAGAAATTTCACGAGAGCCGAAGAGTTAAGAAAACGGCCGACCTAGCTTTTGGCGGAAAACTCACTCTCATCCGTTAGCCGCCCTGATTTCATAAAATTGCAAATATCTTGGTTAATATGCAGGATAAAGAATAAATGTATATAACAATATTTATAGTAAATTCAATTTGCAATAAGATTGATTCTATACAATTTTTCGATCCGACGAATAGTAACGGAAATATTTCAAATTTCAGAAAATCTTCCCCTCTAAACCCCCCCCCCTCCCACTGGTCCGATTTCAGCCATTAACAAACTTGATCTTTCTTTTTACATAAAACGACTAAATATCAAGTTTGGTAACGATCAAACAAAAATTGCGACCGCTAGAGCGGTAACAGACAAATATATAGATAGAAAGATCTATATATATCTATATCTATATATATATATATATATATATATATATATATATATATATATATATATATACAGTTTTGAGCGGACCTCATTTTCGTCATCTACTAGGTAGGATCGATGGACATTTGAAGAAAAATGTCGAAAATTCCGTCATGAGTACAACCTCAATAGCTGATTTCCCTTAAGGGAAATTTGCTAAAAGGTAGTTTACTGTAGGCTGAAAACAATTACAAAGACTGAATGGCTAGCTAAATATTTGAACTATGAAAAAATTGTATTGAATAGTAATTATAGAGCATAAATAGTTTCACCATATTGGTTCTATAACTTTATTGATACAACTCATAATGACGAAGATATTTTGAATTCTCAAATGTCCTTAATTAACCACCTTCCCAATTTCCTACTCCGATTTCAGCCAATAATAACTGAGGAGTGACAAATCAAAACGTGCTTTGTCACATTTACTCAAATTTTGGGAAATCGCAAAAAACTGTTATCATATGATTTTGACCATTAAATTGTTCAAGTTAATTTATATTATGAAGTTCATATAATTTGAAGCACAATTAACATCTTTTTTCTGTTGAAAGTTCCTTTTTTCTTTATAAAAATGTATTAATAAGTTGGACAAAACACTGTTTGAACAAATGGGTTGGACAAAACACGTTTTGTTCAAATCACCAATGGACAAAACACGTATTGTTCAAATCACCAATGGTAATCAAACCTAAACTAACCTAACCATGTCTTTTAAATACAGCAATAGTGAAGGAAAAGAGTACACAACATAGTTGTTCAAAGAGTGTATTATTTAAAATTATTTTATGTTTTCTAAAGAAATAAATTGACAAAACTATTAGACATATTAATTAACCTCAAGAAATTATTGTTCATATTCTTATGGCAACCTCTTCTTCCAGACACTCACACAAAACTTCCTCAGTGTCATGGTCTTGAACATTGGCTGCCTCAGTGTTATTGATGATTTTCTTGTACCATTCAAAGTGCTCACCTGCTAAGGTCTCCCAATCCTCTCCAAACATAGTCTGCAAAAGTTTTTCTGCGTCCTTTTTCTTTTCACTCGAAATTGGGTGGCCTAATAGAATTTCTTCAAGTGCAATATCCATTATCTTCTTGTCGTTCACTTGTTTTTTGTACAAAGTCACATGATTTTCCTCTTCCACATCTTCAAAACGGTAGTTTCTTGTAGCTCTCACTCCAACTTTAATAACTGTTTTCTGTGTTACCAATTCTTGATTTTTCTTTTTCACTTGCCTTGTGACAGTAGCTCCCTTAGTTATAAAAATTCGTTTCATCACACTAATTGCTTCTAAGTTCTTGAAGTATGTTGCTAAAGATTTGGTATTCAAAGTTTTCCAGTCAATTCCAAGTTGTTTGACCTGTCCAAAGTTTTCATACAACTTTATGTATTCTTCTTTTGATACAATTGTTGCATTTTTTCTTAACATTTTCTCTACCCTGCCAAAAACTCTGTCAGCAGGTAAAAAACTATGCCCTCTGACAGGAAAATATATTTGAATTTGCTCCAAGGTTGTATTCACTGTGTGCATGTAATACATTAGAGTGTGAAGTACTATGTTATTCTTGTTTTGAGCCCCACATCCATCACAAAATAAACGAAGTACTGTCTTATCACTAACGAAGTACTGTCTTTTCTGGAGGGCGTAATAACCATGCAGTTGATCGCCCCAAAAACAACCTCATCTACTGTCTTATCCTTGTAGTCCATTGTCTTAAGATGATAAAAAAGTGCTGAAGAGACTTCAGTGCTTCCTTTCCCAGATTCGTCTTCTGTCCAAGTGTAAAAAGTAGGGTACTTTGTGGCCAAGTCAACTATTACTAATGAATAAAAATTAAATTGTCTGTGATAAAAAGCTTCTTGGATGCAAATTTTTGGGAGTGGTTGTATCTGTTGGAGATCGAAACACAAGGAAATGGAATTATCAGGTTCCACTTTAATATAGTCGTAAAATGCCTTTGCTTTCCTGTTGTGGACGGCTTTTTCAGTCATCAACATAGTTTTCTCTTGTGAATTCGGTGGCACTCGTTTTAATTTCTCTTTTATTAATAAGCACTGGCTGCAAACGTCAGAGGCTGGTGTTCTAAACCTATATTGAATTCATTTCTGAAAATGTCTCTGAACATAGAAAAGGTAACTTCCAACTTAGCTTCTTCATCACAAAGGCTTGAGTGGTAAGCATTGTGTAATTTTTTTATACTGCACTGGCTGTTCAAATAAACCCGTTTTGATTTTTTCCTATTGTAATGGCTTTCAGAAGCATACAACCCTGATATAAATTCTCTAACCTTTTCTTTCTTTGCAATGCTTTTTCCACTTTTTCTATCGCCGCCTCTACGTTCAGCAATTGCATCTCTAGAATTCACTTTTTTAATAATTGTTACTAACCTAGTTTCGCCCAAGTTTTGTAATGGATAAGTTTTTTTTAGAGACTGGAATGCGTTTACTACTGATAGCTGAAGGAATAAAGTACTGAACGGAGAATGAATGTTTGGCTGATTCTGATTGCTCACCACGTTCCTTACGGGGCCGACGCCTCTTCACTGCTCTAAGATTAACTAAACTGGCTACAATATTGTCCTGTCGTATTTTCTCAGGGATTTTGAAAAGTTTATCACGGAGTTTTTTAACATCTCTTGGCCTAATTTGACAACACATCAAACTTTTTGTGTTATGTTTGCAGGGAACGAACAATCCTGATCCTGTTGGAGCTGAATATCTTCTAAGCTTAGCTGTCTCAACTTTAGATGTTACCTTTCTTTTTTTTCTTGAACCATTGTTGATTGAGGAAAAAGACACTCCACCATCCAACTCACTAATTGAAAATTCTTCCATCACTAAAACAGTTTATTTTAGAAATAAAACACAAGATCACTACTAATTTTCACAGAGCACATTATGACAACATAACCTGTACCACTGCACAACCTAGTCACATGACTCATCGAACCAATCAGAACACTTTGCTGGCTGACTCCCATTGGTGGTTGGACAAAACATCATTTGACCCAAACGCAGGCGTGGACTTAACACAGTTTGATGTGAACTCATGATTTTCCGACTCAATTTACATGGTACAAAACATTTTTAGACGCCTTTTGCTAAGTATAGGTGGATAGGATTCAATGAGACCTAAAAAATTATGTGCATAACTCAATATTGGATTTTTTGTGACAAAACACGTTTTGATTTGTCACTCCTCAACTATGAACTTAAGTTTTGCATGAAACAGTTAAATGTTGAGTATAGTATAGGTCAAATAAACATTTTCGAGTTAAGAACGTGAAATCTTAATTGATGGCATTATTACACAATGTATTTGCATGTCTCTCACATAGTAAACAGTTCAAAGAAAATAATATTTGGTATTCAAACTTCATGTAAAGTGGTTCATGAATAACACCTTATTGGCAATATGGCATGAGTACGAATGGGATTTAAATAAAGGCTGGAAATTGAAAAATGTAAATATCTCAATTAATATTCAAGATAGAGAACCAATGAATATAACAACATTTATAGTACAATATATTTACAAGAAGATTGGTTTTATACAATTTTACTCATCGAGCCTCTTGGTAAAACATTTGTCCAGGTGGATATTTTTGGGAAATAGAATGTTCTACCTGTAACAGTTATTTCAAAAATGATACACCCTTGTTGGAGTTAGATTGGGTATTGGCTTTTAAGCTTCCATTATCGCTCAGTACATGAGAAAGTCAGGTCAAAGTAATCACACAAACTAAGTTGGGGGAGGAATTTGAATGTTACATAGCCAATTAGTTTCCAGAGATATTTAGTCCCATATTAGGTACGATAGTTGACCATAAGGTACACATGAAAGAAGGGTCCAACCCGAAGGTTTTCAAGGCCAGGCCAGTGCCAATAGCACTTCGGTCTGTTGTGATGCAGGAGCTGAACCGTCTTGCTACTGAGGATCTTTTGGAACAAGTGGATCCTACAGATACACCCATTGAGTGGGCATTACCGATCATATCTATTAAACAGAATGGGCGAATCCGAACTTTTACTGATTTAAATCAAACTATCAACAAATTTATTCAAACTGAGATGCATTCTCTTCTCCATTTGAGGAAATAATGTAAAAACTTGGAGGAAACACTTCTCTGTGATGGATTTAAGAGAAAAATATTTACAAATTCAGAAAATATTTTGTCATAACTATTGATGCATTGACAGGAGTATATGAAACACATTACACATATGAACGACATATTTTACAAGAAAAGAATCACACCATGAAACCACAAAAGATCCAATTCTGTAACAATGCTTGTCCAGAGAAATAGGAGTTGGGTTTGAAGTTTTGAGATTGTGAAGTGACTGGAGTGGTGACCTAATGTGGTAGAAGTCGATGGCAAGGAACACCAAGTCACGTGGAACAATTTCGCTGCAAGCATTGTCACAGTCTAATGGACGAGGAGTGGTGTTGGATGTGATATTAAGTAACATATGTCAGAATAAATCTCGTAGTTGTACTGTAAACATTGTGATTCTCAATATCTTGCAGTAAAGATCAAAGAAAAATGGTGACTGCTAGAGTATTAATAGACAAATATATAGTTGGACCTCACTTTCTCTTCTGGTTTGGATTAATAGACATTGAACACATTTTTTAAAAAATCATGTCATTAGTAAGACCTCATTTTCCTTTGAATGAAAACTATTAAAATAGTAACTGGAAATAACAATTTTTTTGATGGGCCTACCTTGATTCTCTGTCATACGCTTGCTGAGAGCTGGCCGTGCTTGAGTCAGCATTCGATTCATTTATCGAAGATTCTTGCCCTACATCTTCCATATTTCCTTTCATCATAGGAATAGTAATATCTTCCATCTGTTACATAAATGTTAAAAATGACAGCAAGATTTATCAGGTGTGAATTTTTGATAACAAATAATGAAATGGAATCATACCTTGCAATGCATAAGAATGCTATGTCGCTCTGCTTTTTTCATTTCAAGCTTTGATTCAACATTTGTAACAGCTTTCTGTGCAGCTTGAATATCTTTTGCAATGCTTCCAACCTCTCTCCTTGCCTTAAAAAAACAATAAATAAATAAACTCAAAGCAGTACAAGCAATAGTTATAAAAAGTGATTTGGTTAATTAATTATTTAGTTTCCAACAAAAAATTAATTTAATAATTTATAAGGTTCAAGTATATATATTTATTATTGTTATAATTTTAATTTTTGGCTATTGCATTACAGTACTGTAACAAATTAGTTTTATGTTTATTACTTTTAGACCTGTTTTTTATATCATTCTAGTGTTGATGAATTTTTTCTTTCTAAATACTTTTTTGTTTCCCCAATGCAATGTTCTGCGAAATTTAGATTTTATTGGCCTGGGAAAATAATTTTGTACTCTTGGTATTTCAAGGAAATTATAAATGTCTCAGGTCTCACATGTATGAGTTGATGATAATTATTAATTATAATATAAATTAAATAAATTGTAAATGCCCAGATGACAAAACGTTTCCTCTAAAACAGTAAAGAGTGTTAGTGAGATAAGATCTTTCTTATTGTCTTAATTAAATGCTTTTATTGATCTCAGTAAGGATGAGTATCAATTTATAATTCTATATACCTAAATGGCTTTTTTAACTCATGTCAAAAACACTGGGTTTCATACATTGTACGTTGGATGCATTAAGGCAAGAACTTACCTTGCCAATTGCCTCCTCCATCTTGTCCGCTTCTGTCTTGCTGACAAGACGTTTTGCTTTCAACTCTTCAATTTCCTTCATGTGCTTTTCAAGTTCAAGCTGCTGCTTTGATTCAGCCAGCCGTGCGATATTTAACTCTTCCTCGTCATCTTTTACAGCTTTCTCCCATCTCAGGACATTATCTAAAAAGTAACAAATAACAACACTGCAATATATGTTTATCTAAGCTAATTATTTTCGGCAGTCTCACTGCCATTTCATTAGGCTCTAATATCGGCAAGTGTTAATAGGACCTCAATGAATTACACATTAACAGAAGACAATATGCGGTATTACTCTAGCCCTTGACAAGTTATTGTTATTTATTTGCATCCACTTTATGCAATTCCAGCTAACTGGAACGGGTTATCTAAAGGTTAGCACCCTTTTCTAGCCAGGGTGGGGCCCTGGATTTTATTTAATGACTTTGTCCGGTGGAAATCGAACTCACCACTCTAGCATTACCATGCAAGATTAAAACCAACACCTTAACTCCCATGGCTAACCTGAGCCCCAATTAACAAGAATTCATAATACTAGAATCAAATAAATATATTAAATCAACATGTGATTTTCATTTTTTAATTCATTTATATCTAACTCATAAAATAAATAATTTAGGACATAATTTGAACAATTAAATCTTTAAAAAAAGTCAGCTGTTATTGAGAGGTCTGTTACTTATATTTTAACATTAGCTATAAAAATTTATATGTATAAATATGAGGGGGAATCTAAAAGAAACCGAATTTTCTAAGTTTTTGTTGTGCAGAGCAATTCTAGTACAGAGTTTTGCCACAAGCCATTATTCCTGAGTCAGCAGGTATACCAAGCACAAGGTACGGACTATTTTCGAAGGAGCTTATAGTGACAGCTGTTTAGTGTGATTGCCGTTTTTGCAATGGCTGATTGGTGTGTAGCGGCTCGCTGCTCAGAAAAAGTGGAACAGAAACAGTATGAGATAGCAAACGTTCTCAGGCTGAAGGTAGCTAACTGATAGCTGGGATATTGGACTACATAAAAAAAAAGGAACTTTAAAGAAACTCGCCACATTTACATGATGATTTTTTTTAGTTCATTTTGACAAAATGGTAAACCAAGAGTGACGAGTTCGATTCCCTCCTGGACAAAGGAATTTATTAAGTGACGGAATTCATTAATTAAAACCCTGAGTGCCACCCTGGGTAGAAAAGGGTGGTAACCTGTAGATAACCCGTCCCAATTAGCCTTAGTTGCAAAAAGTGGACGTTAATAAATAATTTAATTTGACAAAAAGTATATCAAGTAAACATTACATTAGTTTTTAAAATGTACAATACAATAATTAACAATGCTCGATTATTAAAAAAAAAACTGATTTAATTACCTCTTATTTTTTTATCTTTGGATCTTTCAAATTCCAATTGGTTACCAATCCGGTTTTTCTGATTTTCAAATTCCATTCTCTTTTTCATCCTTTCTTGCTGGGACCTTAAATATAAAAATATTAACATTAAAATGTTACTTGAATTAATTTATCCTTTTGCCATATCTAGAGTAGTAGTTCAGTTATACTAAATAGAAAGTTCCAATTGTAATAAAAGTTATTCAAAATTGGGATAGGTTCTAAAAAAAACATTTAAGCATAATGTTAAAAATATTGACAATAATGGAAATAAAATGACATTAGTTAATCAAGCAATTAAGTAAATACAGAAAAAAAGTTTTAATTTTGACAATATTTTGACGCAAAGCATTTATTAAGGTATACTTATTTATTGGATGTTTGAATTCAAACTACTAATTTGAGAGAATTAGTGAATGTGTTAAAGAAGAAAAGTTAAGTTTTTCTACCAAATGACCTTCCATTGCATTCACAATATTTTTTTTCTTATTTATAGAAGACTGAATTTTGAACTTACCGAAGTTCTCGTTCCTCATATTCCCGAATGTTTTCCATTCCAATTCTACCACAGAAATCTCTGAAAACAACATCTTCGACTGAGTTCATTCTTTCTTTCATTTCCTGAATCCTCACATCTCTTTCATCCATTGATTTTTCAATTTTTTCTCGCCTAGGCTGAAAACGAAATAATAAATTTTCAAATGTGAATATTTTAAAGACTTCTCCAGTAACTTAAAGGTACAAATCATTTGCGTACAAGAGTGTATAATCTTAATTGATGACATAATCAAACAAATTTGCCTTATCTCGTATAAAAATGGTTTGTTGAAAACAAAATTTGGTATTTACCCTTTGAAAAGAAAAGGAGCAAGATGCAACAGCTTATTATTTATACGACATGAGTAAGAGTGAGGATTTACTAAGGCCTGAAAACTAAAAAGTCCAAATATCCCAACTAATTTTCATATTAGAGAAAATATGTATATAACAACATTTATAGGTAATTATAAATACAATATGATTGGTTCTGGGCAATTTTTCGATTAGACATATAATAATGGAGATATTTCAAATTTTCAGCGTTCCCCCTCTCCCAGTCTGGGGGAATTTTGAACGGACCTCATTTTTGTCATCTGTGTAGGATAATAAACATTTGAGGAAATTTTTCAAAAATCACATCATGAGTATGACCACTATAGTATGGATAGGTAGAAGGGGGGTTTAATGAAGTCTCCATACTAAATAAATAGTTCAAATATTTCGTTTATTATTTGAGACAACAATTGTAGGAAATTAAATTTGCAACAAGATTGGTTACATCAAATTTTTTGATCCCCTCACAATATCAGAGATATTTCGATTTTCTTCACCCCTAATAAACTCCCCTTCCCCCTGGTCAGATTTCAGGCATAACAAACCTGATCTTAAGTTTTATATAAACATTTAAATATCCTGTTTGGGCATGACCAAACAAAAATGACAACCACTAAAGTGATAACATACACACACACACACACACACACATATATATATATATATATATATATATATATACTAGACTAGCTAAGGCTTCGCTCGGGAAATCATTGAGGGTATTTTTATAGCAAGGCTTCAATGTGTACAATTATACTTCCTGTCTGGGCGTATTATTTTTCCATAAGGGTAACTGTGGGGACTTATAGAATAGAAAATTTAATTAAAAAGAGTAAATGAAAATGAGTTCCCAATCATCCCTCTCTACTGTTTGACACACCGTGAATAATTCAAATCATGATCATGGATAGCATTTATTATAATGAAATAGTATCTATATATAATGCACATATTTTCTGTCAAATCCACTTCGAGCACACGTAGTTTAGAAATAGTCGGTTATAAGTAGAAAGAAATTCCAATAGTGCCAGCATTTAACAGGAAATAAGTTAATACAATTAACTGTGTGGGCGAGCCTCCATGCTACTTTCCCTTCCGCTTGAGATTTACCTCATTAATACGAATTATACATAGAACCACCAATAGGTCGAAAAACAACATTACGCCTATAACAAATAAATATTAATTAGTACTAATACAATGGTTACCCCATTATAGTTTTAGCGAATACCTCTTTTATACTTAGTTAAACGACAAAAGTACATACATCAAAAGTTATTCTAAATAACAAATAAAAACCATCTGTAATGTGCATGAGCTAACAGGCTTCCAGGATAACTCCCCCCTCCCCCCGAGTCATCCACAGAAATGTTAACATAGCTTATTTTCATGGAGGAGAGGATGGTAATTCACATACCGAGTTTTATAATTTATTTAATTCGGTTGTTTTTTGCGCCCAATAAAATTGTTGACTTCCGCTATAGGTTTTTGAGTATATCTCGTTTATACTTCAGTATAAGAAAAAAGTATATATAACAAAAGCTACTTTAAATAACACCGTAAGCAATGTATGTTAAGTGCATCCGTTGAAAAACCAATGGGAAATAGAATATTACAATTTATCATTTCAGGCCTCCCTTATAATCCTCACTCCCGTTAGAACCTATAAATTTTAATATAGCTTATAATCATGGATGAATTAATGCTAATTGACATACTGAGTTCTGTTAAATTCGGTTCAATCGTTAGTGACCAATAAAATAGTTGGCTCCCGAGAATTAGTTTTTGGTGTATATCTTGTTTATACTTTGTTGTAAAACAAAAGTGAATATAACCAAAGTTACTCTAAATAAAAAGATAAAGTACTTTTGTCATAAGCGTATCTGCCGATAAACCAATAGGAAACGAAATATTGCTATTTTTAATTTCAGGCCTCCCCTAAAAACCCCACTCCTGCTCACCCTTAGAAATGTTGGTACAGCTTATTATCATGTAGGAGTTACTGCTAATTCACACACCGAGTTTTGTTTAACTCGGTTGAGTCTTTTGTGCCAAATAAAATTGTTGACTCTTGCTATAGTTTTTAGCGTATAACTCATTTATACTTATGTATACGACAAAAGTGTACATAACAAAAGTTACTCTAAATAACAAACTAAAATACTTTTGTTTTGTGCATATTTGCCGAAAAACCAATAGGAAACGAAATATCGCTATTTTTAATTTCAGGCCTCCCTTAAAACCCCCACTCCACTCCTGTTTGTCTTAGAGAATATTAATATAGCCCAAAGCCTAAGTTGGGCTAGTAGTAATATACATACCAAATTTCATAAAATTCGGTTCAGCCGTTTATGCGTGAAAAGGTGACAAACAAACAAACACACTCGAAAGAAACAAAATGCAGTTATGGTGTCTATGACATGTGAAACAAAAAGTTATCGTGAAATTTCGCGAAAAAAAGACAGAGGTTACAATTTTATATATATATATATATATATAGATATATAGTTTGACGGATCTCATTTTTGATATCTACTGGATAGGATTGATATGCAATTGAAGATCACTTCATGAGTATAACCTCATTAGCTGATTTCCCTTAAAGAAAATCTACTAATAATAAAAAAGTAAAGAATTCACAGTCCAATGCTTAAATTATCATGATCAATCAATGGCAATCACCATTTCATTCCTTTTCTAATATGTCAGGAATAATTTAGACATAGAAAAATTGTTTAATGTCAGAAATATTATGAAGAATTTATTTTCAAAATATTTGGGGAAAAGGGGAGTACCACCCCCCCCCTTTTCTGCCTAACTTTATATAACATGACTCCAATATCAAAATAAATATATAAAGACGGGGAAAAAATACTTACACCACTTTCTTCAAATCTTAATTCGAGCAACTTTAATTCCTTTTCGAGTTCTGCTATTTGCTTAAGCTGAAATAAAAAATGAAGAAAATCAAAAATATATTTCTCTGAATAGAAAAGAAAGAAGATTGTGACCATACTAAGCATATAATATACCGTTTTTTCTTTATCAGACTTAGCGTATCTGATTCTTGTTTCTAATCCACGAATTTGAGATTCAACTGTGTTAAGTTCTGATTCTTTACGTGACTTCTTCACTGCTTCTCTAAGCTCCTCCGTGAGTTTTTCCTACAAAGTTTAAATTTATTTATATTAAAAACAAAAAAAATAAATTCATAAAAATTGAACTAGCTAAAACTTAATTATTAAGCTTACCTTCATAGCTTTCAATTGAGACATTTGTTTTTCATCCCACCTTTTTGCTTTCCTTGCTAAATCTAAACTTCCTCCAGACATGATACCAGATTTTTGATAGAACGTGCCATCCAAAGCAACAGCCTAAAAATAATAAAATTACCTATGAAGACTATTGGTTTATTTAATGAGATAAATATTGGCCACAATAAATCAATAGAAACTAGTTAATATCAGAGTTGGGAAAAATTATTTTTTGTAGCAGATGACATTCTTTAATTTTTATCTAAGAATTTTGGACATCCATTATTCAAAAACAATAACAAATAATTTCTGTTATCCATTATTTTTTATCTTAAATAAAGAGTGTAATGAATTTTTCATCATATGGAAGAAAATTTATTCATCAGATAATTTTTGCTTGTTAGAAAAGATGCATAGGTACAGAACTAATTTCTGGGAAGGGACAAAAAAAAAAGAAGCGTAATATCATCTAATTCTAATAAATGCTTACCATCTTTTTTAATTATATGCAAAATATTTGTGACAAAGAAAAAGAAACAATAACGAATGAAAAGGATAACAAATTAATGGATAACTAATTATCTGTTATTGGGAATGAACCCACCTCTGGTTAAAATAATAAATAGACTAGTACAGGATAGTTAAAAAATATAAAATATTAATTATATTCCACATATGTGCTTTATTTTTTATGAAGCATCGATATTTTTTCATCTTGCAATTAATACAAAAACAACATTTTAGCAAATCATAAATTAATACACCCAAAATATAAAGGTACTATAAGTCATTAAAACATACGTCATATCTGTTTGCACCGTCAATTTCATATGCTGCTCTCATTGCATCTTCAGGAGTGTCACATACAAGAGCATTATTCGTAGCGAACAGAACTGCCTGCTTAATATCTGGAGGATGAAAATTTAGAATATCATAAAGAAGCCGGGTGTTTTTAGGATCTTTAATAGCCCTGAAAAAGATAATAAGGAGTAAACAAAGTTGGCAAAACAAGAGCACTTTTGAGACATACAAATTGTAAGAAATACAAGCTACATAAAATAAAATTGTTTTAATCTAAACAACTAATAACAAAAAAGAATATAAAAATTTTATTATAATATTTCAAAAATTCTATATATGTATTTAAAGGGTAGAAAATTAACAATAAGTAAAAGCGTACATGCATTTTAATATGAGCTAATAACAATACATGTAGAATCATTCATAATTTGTAATTATTATAGAATAACTATACATCAATGAAGAATCAGGAATGCATTTATTTCATCACACAAGAGAATTTCAATTTTTTATAGTCCCATGTGGGGATGATTGTGTTTGGAGTTGGAGAATAAAGAAATTACAAGAGATTGATAAATTGAAGAGACCCAATTGCGGGTTTGTAAGATAATTTTACCATATTTCCATTAAAATCAGCTATTGAGGTTGCACTTATGACAAAATATCTCCATTATTATGGGTCGTATTGAAAATTGTTATAGAACCAATCATGTTGAGCTATTGATGCTCTACAATTTTGCTCCATACCTTTCTGGCAACTCAAGTAATGTATTGAGCAAGTAATTCGTATTTTTTTTTTATTTTTTTTTTTTTAAGCCTTCAGTAAAACCCCACTTCTATTCATGGAATTTTTAGTTAGAAATAGAATATATATGGAAGAAGTTATGAATAGTGTGTCATGCCAGCATGTGAGAAACCTCCTTTTGTACACAGCACCTGCATGACTGACTTTTATTATTTGACATTAGTATCGGCAAATCACCTTTTTTTGCAGACCTCTAAATAAATGAACCAATTAAATTAAGAATAATTTTCTCAATTTGAGCAATCCACAAGAGGAGATTATATTCACAAGCAGTATCTTCATCATTGCTATATCTAACAATTGGAACCAACTAAATTAAAGTTGAAACACAAAAGCAACAGAACATGAGAAATAAAAAATTACCTTAGACGTTCCTTTAAGGGCTTAGTCTGAATATAGTCAAGGGGGAGGAATGTTTCAGGGTCAAGAAGATTTTCTTTCAAATATTGAATACACTGACGAGCAGTTTTTTCAGTGTCAACTACAATTGCCTCCATATACTTGCCAAGGACTTTAGTCACAGCTACATTAAACCGTTTATGTTGAGGATGACACATATTAATCATACGATCGTACTGAAAGCAAAAACAAATCATTTAAATAAAAATTTGAGAAATAATGATGAGAATATATGGATAATTATCCTACATGAGAAAATTTTTAAAAATCTCTCCAAGAAGACAGAAAACTAATAAAGAAAGTGTGTGGAAGAGGAACGTTCTAAAGGAGATTGGATAAATTAAAGAATACATAGCCGAATGAGAAGAAGTAAGAACAAATAACTATTTTTTGTTAACCAATGAAATATAGCAGTTAATAAAATATTATAAAACATAATTCCCAAATCTTATCACAATAAACAAAAAAGGTCCTATACAATTTTTTTATCTCTAATAGGCACCGGAAAATATTTCTCTCCCTTAGTTGATTTAAATCAAAGAACAAGGGGCTTAACTATGTTACAAAAGTCCTAAATATAAAATTTCAACATTAAAAGGCTAGTAGGTTTTAATTTATACAAGATACATACAAATGCCACAGTCTAGTCAAAATGGATACTCTATTGGGATTTGAAAATCGAAATGTTCAGAATTATAATACTTTCATTACAATGCATAAGGAAATAAAAATCAATTAACTTTTCTGAAAAATAAAAAAACTACAAAGTATATTAAGTGAAAGAGACACATTATCAATTCACAATTTTTATTTTACTTTAAAGTTTTACAATAAAATTATATGCTTAAGTATATATATCATGTTTCCAAACTCAAACAGCACAGAATAGTGAAAATGGGGGAATTAAATAATCTATAAAATATATTAGTATTCACATGCTCATATATGCACAGCTCAAACAAACTCGCAAGTACACACACACACACACACAAAACATATGAATATGTTCATAATATCAATGAAAAGTGTTAAATTTACATTTAAATAATGAATAACACTCTTTAACATACCAAATTAATTTACAAATTACAACTTACCACTCCAGTGGGGAAATTTCTTTTAAAGTTTTCAACGATTTCCTGTTTCTTTTTCCTTCTAGAATCTTCATGTTTATCAACTCTAGCATCACCCAGTTGCTCAACTATTGAATCTAACTCAGTCTGCAATTCTTTTACTCGGTCTTTTGAAGTGCCTACATCACTTTGGAGATCTTGCTGAAGTTTTTTTTGTTCTTCTAAAGATTGTTCACTACTCCTATAATATTAACAAAAATGGGTTTTATTTTTTATATGTCCTTTATTTTATTATATCTCATTTTTATTATAACCTTTTATCTTAGAAATAGATTATTCTAATTCCTTGGAAAAAGAGCCTACCTTATATGATCTGTAAGTTTGTCAACACGCTTTTGAGCCTCCTCTTTTTCGTGATTTTTTTGTTTTATCTGGCTTTCCAGTTGAGTCATTAAACGTATTTCATTGTCTAGCTCATCTTGTTCAGCTTTTTGCTCACGATTAATTGAATCAAGATCTTGCAGGTACTGAGCCGATTTCTTCTGCGCTTCAACTTTCAACTGATGATATTCTTGTACCTAAAATGAAAGCAATGTTAATACCAATGATTCCAAAACATAAATACTCAAATTATATTCTAGTACATTTTTCAAAAAAAATTCTTCAAATCCATTCAAATTTATATAATTTGTCTGTTAATGCACTAGGGGCGCCATAATTTAAGCAGATCATGTAAAACAAAAGATCAACTTTAATAAGAGCTTAAAAACATACCAGGAGGAGGGGGAATGAAAAATTCAAAATAAAAATGTTAGCATGAGTCAAATGGGAAACTTCTTCTTGTTGAAAATGTAATATTCTATTAGCTTTATTATTGTTATATATGTTTGTTTTCATAACCCAAATTTTAGGCAATTTATTTGAATGGTTTTCCACAGCATTCAGTGAATCCCCCAATCTTACTCATACAATATGATACCTTAAGCACATGTATCAATAAGGATCTCATGCCAACTTAAATATCAAGTTTTTATCACCTATCTTATTCAGCTGTTCGGGAGAATAAAGGGAAGAATATGAGATGAAACTGTCATCAAAATGGGAAATATGTTTAGGTTATGCAGCAAATGAGGTAGACTTTTTCCATACCACCTTATAGTTGTATCCTGTATTTAGTATAAATTAAAAAAACACTATGCGGAGGCTGGGTAAACTAAGCAGATTTCCTATGAGCTGGTATGGCATCCTAATGATCTCATCTCACAATATATTCTCACTTTCTAAGTAAAAATCTGATGAACTCGCTTAATACGTAAGATATGAAACAGTGAACAGAACAACAATTAACGAGAGTCAATAGTTTAACCAGATTGGTTCTATAAAATTTTTTGACCAGACATATAATAATGGAGATATTTTGAATTTTGAAATCCTATGCCCTGCCACTGGTTGGATTTCCCTCTTAACAAACAAATCTTTATTTTTACATAAATATTTAAATAATGAATTTAGTAACAATATAACAAAAATTGGAACCCACTAGTGTTAACAGATATATATATATATATATATATATATATATATATATATATATATATATATATATATATAGTAAGCTCTTCAATACTAAGATAATAATAAATGTAAATAAAATATGTTATTAAATACACTATTAAAGAAAAAAAGTATTCAATATGTACACACTTGATTTTCCTCCAACTCTATATTCCGACCCTGACTGGAGACAGCGTCTTTCTCAGATAATTCATACTCTTCTCGTTTCCTATTTACTTCAGCAAGTTCTTCTTCAAGGAGGCGAGTATCCTCCGCATGGGCTTCAGCAGCTTGTCTCACCTCGGCTAACGATTTCTTAGCTGTGTTTAATTTTTTCTGAAGATGTGTAGTTCTTTCTTTGCTCTTAATGAAAGATGGCCTTTTTTTGGTGACTTCTGCTTCCTAAAAATAATATCAATAAAATCACAATGTATTTTAGTTTAGACTATTATAAATATAAATGTACGCACGCACACATATATATTAAAATTATGCCAAAACAAAAAATATTTAATTTCTCATTGTGTTATATAAATTGAAAATCATAAAGCTATTTTATTTTAAATAATGCTCTTCAATGACTATACATTCTTGTTAACCCTGGGAATTTATGCGTGCCAAACCAAAAAAAAAGAACTGTGAGACAATCCTGTCAATTGGCAACTTTTGTCAATTTTCTTAATAAGAAAGTGTGTTTTATTGATGCAAATGAATAGTAGTCGGACATAGCTGAGTATTGTGGGCATATGAAAATATTTTTAGATTTTTTGATATTCTGGTCATTTTTCACACAATGCTTGATTGGAAATGATCATTTGTTGTCGGTAGAGTTCAGAACTAATGGTTTTACCAGCTTTAGGAGCTAATAATATATCGTGTCTTTCTGACACCACCACAGTAGGTATTGTCTTATTACTTCCTTGTACGAAGTAAAGGAGTAATGTTATCACGGAAATATTCTGTTTTCAGATTAAATGAAATTACCTGTTTAAATTTTCCCTGAACCCATTTTGATTAGTTTCAGCATGATGTTTGTCAATATTACCTCCCATAACTCAAAAACAATTTGCCTTAAAGTTTTGTATTTAGAACCGTTATACACTTCCCCTATTTGGACAAAATTAACTAAGAGGGAGCAGTAAATAAAAAATTGTAAATTTCTCTATATATAAAAGATATGGAAAATATGTGTATAAAACCACTTTTGTTAATCATGAAAAGATCTATAAATTATGTTCTATGAGATGTTTTGATCCCATGCATTGGAATGGAGAAATCAAATATTGCTGGAAGTGCAACCAAACAAATTGACTATTTAAAAGGAGTCCAAGGAAGACATGTCAATTTTTTTTCCCATTGCATTTAGCCTTGCAATCGAGCTAAACTCAAGATCCTTTAGTCTTAGGTTACCCATGATCTGGGACCCTAAGGTTTCACAATTCAATGCATTAATGACTTCTTTTTAACCTGGCAAGTAGCATTTCACAAATGATTTTTCAGGAAATCGACTGTATTTCATAAAGTTCTTGTGGAATCCATTTTTCAATTGTATGGAGGAGGCTACTTGAGTTGTATGTTCTAGTCTTCAAACTTTTTCAGTGGCATATGAAATAAAGAGTTAGTTCCACTAGTACTGTATTAGTAGTTACAGCATCCTTCAATGTTCTTCATTTCTCATGTCAAAATCACCACTTTTGATCTCTTTAACCACTCAAAGACTGATTTACCAAGAGCATACTCACCGTAAACTTCAACAAAGCTTTCAACGCAATTCTGCAGAGTCCTAACAGAAAAGCAATTATGTTGTATGGATCTTGTGAAAACTTATGTCAGCTATCAAAGGAAGAAAATGGTGTCAACGATGCAGTTTGACGGTAACTAAATTGACAACTGAGGCTCACAGTTATGGGTGAATTCGGATTTCTTATACATAAAAAAATCGATTTTCAACCATTTACACGATATTTTTTTCTACTCAAAAATTAAGGCAAGGTGTATTTTACTAATAAAATTCCAAAATAAAGTTAAGATAATAAATAAATTATAATATAAGAAGAAAATGTACACCTTAGAAAGCAATACCACAGATTCAAAAAGGCTACAGAAATATATCAATTACTTTAATGAAATTACAATTTTTGAATATTGGGTAACTGAAGAATTTAAAATGGTACCGTACAATCAATGACCAACAAATATTCAATTAATACTTACTACTTCTCGAATTTCTTGATCAATTTTAGCCAACTCTCTGTTGGCTTTGCCCTGCTCCTTCCTCTTTTCCTTTAGAGCTTCCTCGGCAGTTTCTTTTTTCTTCTCAATTTTTTCTACTTCTTTTTTTTTCTTAGCAAGCTCCTGCTCGTAGTACTGAATGTCATTTTCATTATGATAAAGCCTAAAAAGCTGGTACTCCACTTCTTTTTCTCCCTGTAAAACAATAATACGATTATAAAATAATGCATTAAAAAGGTCTGTCTCATTGGGGCTGCTGTGTGAATGAGGCAGTTTTCCCAATGCAATGCAGTATATTAGATCAGAACAGACAATGTCATCTTTATCTTTTATTCTCCATTTTCCCGTTAGTTAGAGCTCTATGAAAATAAGATGAACATAAAGCTGAATACGAAATTTTAAGAAATATAATAGCTTAAATTGAATATAACATGAGCAGTAATTCAGGGTTTACTGAATACCAAAAGCACAAAAACAGAAATAACTATATTAATATTTGAGTAGGAGAAAAACGTGTATTGTTTTATTAAGAAAATTGGTGATATAACATTTTTTGACTTGATGCATAAGAAATGATGATTCATTTATCACCCCCTAAACCCACAATCACTTCTTCGATTACAGCCATTAACATATTTTTTTTTAGTATCCACTTTTTGCTACTATGGCTAATTGGGATGGGTTATCGGATTATAATTTATGGGGTCCGATTCCAGAGTTAGCAATATAAATTTATTAAGTGGCAAACTCACTAAATAAAATCCTAAATCCCACTCTAGATAGAAAAGGAAGGTAGCCTATAGATAACTCATTCCAATTAGAGTTAGTATCACAAAGCTGATGTAATTAAATATTTATGTAGAGTCTACAGACCACACCTAGTAATTGAGCCCATGAATAAGTAAACCCGATTTTCACGAGAATCAACAAGGAGGGCCAAATGAACATACAGTGGTTTCCCACTGTCTTTTGTACCAGACCATCAAGCAATAGCGGCACTATGTAGAAAATTCTACTTGAGGCCAGAGTTGTTGGACAGCCATCCTTTTCTAGTCTGCATAAGCTGAATATTGACAGTCTTTACCCAGTATCAGTATACAGACTACAACTTAAATCAACCCTCTAATCTTGCCCCACTTACCTGTTATAAGTGAGACAAGGAGAGAGATAATATTTATGTTATGTTAATAAATAACATTAACAGTACAAAAAAAGTATATACTCATTTTAATACGTACTAATTCATCTTTTAAACGTTGATATTTTTCAGCCTCATCTTTTTCCATTTTTGCTTCTTTTCTCTCAGCAACGACACCCCTCTTCTTCAAATATGTAAAATTAGTTTCTTCTTCTGCTTTCAGCACTTCACTCTTAACATGGTCATATTCCTCTTTAAGAGCTCCTGACCTAAGATTAGGAAATATAAAAACAATCTTATAATAAATAAATCTTTTATGTACCAACATGATAGAGAATGGGTAAAAGGAATTGATTATTTATTCATCCTACACCATTATGCATATACCGTGGACTGATGGAAAAAACGTAGTCATTTTTTTCTTATAAACACATTCTTGTTACAAATGAGGCTTTTGGTTTCAAAACCAGGTACATCCATTTTCAAAAATTTAGGAACGCTCCTAGTGGCCTAATTGTGAAGTGACTTTTGATAGGAAATTGAATCTGCCGGTATTGATTTTGGAAGGATCTAGATGGTTTTGGAACAAACGCGTCCAATACATCATTTCCGGCATTAAAAACTTGTGAAAAATTTAAAAAAAAATGTTTTTGAAAAAAACGGATGTACCTGGTTTTGAAACCAAACGCCTCAAATAATAAATTTCACTTACCCACTAATTTCTTCAAAAAGAGCAGTTAACTCTTTAGGATTCTTCATAGCAATGGATTCTACTGCTCCTTGGAAAACAAGGAAATTTTTGGCTTTAACATTAATACCAATAGATTCTAAATCTCCCAAATATTTCTGTGTGGAAACTGGCTGAAAATAAAACAATTCCATAAAAACTCCAGAAGTCCCAAGAAATATTAGCTAAAATAGATGTACTAAGTAACTTACTTCTCTATCAATTTTATAGTCCGAAGAAGAGCCTTGAACAGTACGAGTAAACCTTTTAGTTACGCCATTATCCATCAAGAATACAGCAGTAACTGAAGCACTGAATAAAAGTCATATGTTTATAAGACAATAAGAAACATATAAATTTAAGTAAATAAATAGATAAAATATAATTTTGTATATGGTAAAGAAATTTGAAATAATTCAATGCCAATACTCACACTTTGGATATTGGTTGCCCAATTGAAGCGCCATGAATCAAATCACTTAGCCTTTTCACTCTCAATGCAGAAGTCTTTTCACCCATTACAAAACTTATGGCATCCATAAAATTTGATTTACCTGAAACAACGTAACAGATGTGTTATGAACTGTACTTTATAATAATAAAAAAAAGAAGTGGGATTTTAATGAAGGCTGAAAACCAACAAATGCATTCATCTCACTTAATATTCAAGATAGAGAGAGAAATGTATAAAACAGCATTTTTAGGCAAATAAATTTAAAGATTGGTTATGTGCAATTTTCTAGTCCTACATATAATAACTGAGATATTTTGAATTTTCGATCACCACCCTCTCCATGATCTGATTTCAGCCAAGTATGTCAATTAAATCAAAAAACATTCGCTACAGTTTAAAAAATATGGAGCTGAACGGTTGTTTCAACCATTGGAAACTTGGCATTAACAGACATAGAAATGTATCAGTCTAAATATTTTGAGGAATAATCTAATAGCTAGTGCTCATAAACTAGGTTTCAGGTTATTTGTTTTATTCATGATCATAGCCCCAAGCATTTGATCAGCGAGTTAAGGAACAGCTACTCCATAACAACTCAAAGCAATTTCAAAAACTAACTCAATCACCAAACCTTAATCCCATAGATCACCTATGACTAGAGAGAAAATGAGGGAGATCAAGTAACAAATAAAAATAACATCAAAAAGGTGGGCTTTCAAAAATGCAACCGGCCATTAAATGTCTAAAAAAATTGAAAGGAACTATGACGAAATATTTGCATGAAGTCATAGAAGGCAACACAAATTATTAAGATTGTTTACTTTAAATTTTAATAGTGATATCACTGATGTCAGGTGGCTTTTTTGAAAATAGGTTTTAGTCCAATTATACTTTTATTTTTTTGTTGCTTATTTCACTTTAATGAATATTAATTGCCAGCAAAAATAATATGTATACCATGTTTTGTTTTGATTATATTTATGCATTTTTTCCTACAGAATTTATAGATAAAATGAAAATGTAAGAGAACATTTTTTGCTCAGTGTAGGTGTCTCACTTATCTACTAATAAGTTAGTAATTGGAATTCCACTGAATTTCATACATAAATGTTTGAAATGTGAATTCAAATAATAAGTACAGCACTGCAATAAATTATCATAGTTTCTTATAAACTGATTACAGAATTATTATTCGTTTAAAGTGTTCTATTAAATACTAAAGGAATGCTAGAACATTGTTCATTTCTCACCTGACCCATTGGGGCCAACAACTGCTGTAAATGATTTTAAGGGTCCGATTGCAAACTTCCCTCTATAGGATTTGAAGTTCTCGACTTCAATACTCTGTAGAAATGCCGGCATTTTTGTTTTGTCTGTCAAATCTGTATAATTTATCAATTAATAAAAAATACCTCGGCTGCCTTATAAGCAGCCGTGGTTGTTTGGATTCTGCAATAATCACTAGTACTACTCGCCGCCACAAAATAATATAATTACCAGAAAGGCCACTGGAGGCGTGCAAAGAGCTATTAATTCGGGCCAAAGAGGTAAGGGAAATATCATGTAAGAAACAGTTTGCAACTTTCTCAATCCAATTTTTTTTTAGCAGATTTCCCTTAAGGGAAATCAGCTATTGAGGTCGTACCCATGACGCGATTTTCGAAAATTTTCTTCAAATGTCCATCGATCCTACCCAGATGACGAAAATGAGGTCATTAAAATTATATATATACTAGATAACCCGGCAAACGTTGTTTTGCCTTATAAATTATTTCTAGTTTCTAGATAAATTCTAGTGTAGACAAAAAGTAACTTACTTATTATAAGTGTGTAAGTATGTGGTATATGCGTGAAATAGGCATGGAGCGCTATGAACGATAAGGGAATATAAAAATAACAAACGCCAAACAATATTATTTTTAAGT
This sequence comes from Riptortus pedestris, assembly GCA_019009955.1. Classification (NCBI taxonomy): domain Eukaryota; kingdom Metazoa; phylum Arthropoda; class Insecta; order Hemiptera; family Alydidae; genus Riptortus; species Riptortus pedestris. The sequence goes on from CM032232.1 coordinate 52,320,634, forward strand.
TATTATAGTTTATTTCTTAAAATTACATATCACATATTAATTACGACAGTAACACTAACAAACAACATCAATCTTTTAATGCTATAGCATGAACAATATTTTTTGTAAGCCCATCTTTAGCGAGCACAAACAAACTGGATGGTTTACCCACTCGAGAGCATGCTACGTACAATTGCCCGTGTGAAAAACATGGTGTACTCAAATCTAAGCCACAACTCTTATTTGCCATAAGCTAAGGGAAATTTTAATCGAAGTACAGTTAAAAACACTATAATTGATCAGTTATCAAGCGGGATGATAATGATTAAATTACTAAAATGGCTATAAAAAAATAGGGGTTGGTGATGAAAAAGTAAAAATTTAGGGTTGTATGTATTTTTTAATGCCACTTTATAAAAAAAAAAAAAAAAATTCGTCCAAAAATTTAAAAAAAATGTTAAGGGTGAACAACCCTTATCAATTAGGGGTATGAAAAATAGATAGTAGCCGATTCTCAGACCTACTGAATGCGGATATAAAATTTGGTAAAAATTGGTAAAGCTGTTTCGGAGGAGTACGCTAACTAACATTGTGACATGGAAATTTTATATATATAATATATATATATATATATATATATATATATATATATATATATATATTTGTCTGTTAACGCTCTAGCGGTCGCAATTTTCGCAATCTCGCGTGGTAGACCTAGACTGGCGGGTTCGATTCCCGCCCTGGGCAGTAGAAATTTATTTAGTGACAGACTCATTAAATAAACTTGGTCCCACCCTGGCTAGAAAAGGGTGGTAACTTGTAGATAACCCTTAGCCTAGTAGCATAAAGCGAACGTAAATAATAATAAACAAACAACAATCCAATTTTAATTCAAATCTCATTCCCCATCTCACCAAAACCGTTTAAAAAGATTTTATTTAAATATTGGAAATTCTATGGGGTTGGTGCGTCAGTAGATTCCCGTAAGGGTACTTTAATCTAGATGCAAGCTGATTCTCACACACAAACACAGTTAAAAACATAATTCTTTAACAGTTACAAATACTCACTTAAGGAAATTATTAACGTGAATTAAAAGATTTATAAACAATATGTGAAAGGCTACTCGCCTTTCTCTCTCAAGTCCTTGATGCCCTCTCTACATGAAATTGTTAGTAACTAATACTTAACATTTTCTTGTTGATTTTAATATGTGAGCAAAGTGAACTTTAAAAGGTTACTAAACATTTTTGGTAGAAAGAGCTTATATGGTCTTTAGTTGGAAGAGCATTGTGAGTAAGAAAATTAAAATAAAATACAATTTTATCAATATAATTACTTTATGAGAACATATAATGTTTTAAGAGAGATTCTTGTTAATTGTCTATATGTGATAATTGATAATAAAAACACAAAAATGAACCTCCTTATCATTAGAAATTACGAGCAATTTTTTTTTTTTTTTGACTGTGTGCTATTTTGCAAATATGAATATACCACGAAGAAGGAATTAATTATATTGAAACATCAGGAATTATGCAGTTCAGTATTCTTATTTTCCAGCCTTTTCGTGATGGAGATTTATAATAAAAATTCCAACATCCTAATTAATATCATTTCATTTCAGAGAGAGAGACAGAAAGTTAGATAGCCGAAGTTCAAGTCTGCTTCATAAGCGAATAATCATGAAGATAGTTTTTCTTCAAAGAAAGCTGTGAAATACATTAATATAAAAGTGACCTTAATGGAGGAGGTCTTCCTAAACCACTGTCAAAATCATATTCCTACGATTCAAAATTGAGTGTTTTAGCAGATTTCCCTTAAGGGAAATCAGCTATTGAGGTCGTACTCATGACACGATTTTCGAAAAATTTCTTCAAATGTCCATCGATCCTACCCAGGAGATGACGAAAATGAGGTCCGTTCAAAATTATATATATATATAACTGTGAGCTTAGCCTTAGCAAGTTTATCCTGGAGGAGCCGAAATTTGTCACTTAAGAATTGAAATTTACCTTAGGTATACCTCTTCTATTCAGTTACTACCTGAAATTAACAATAGTTAAGTACTGAACACTATGCTAACAACCAATGGTGACCCAAAGCCTGTTTTGGTAGGAGGGAGGGGGTGTTTATTCATCATAACTCTCTTCATCGCTGACTTTGTGTTGATTAATAAATATGCGAAGAAATTAATTGATGTAATATTCCTTCTATGGAAGCTGGATGGTAGAGGTACTATTTTGTACCACGGCTGCCATGGTACTAGCTCTAATGGTCATCAATAAAGTCACTGAAGAGGAGCTGTTGCTCTGGAACTGCACTCTTTCAAAATAAACGTATTATAGAGGAAACAGGCCTACTGTGTACATCCAGACATAATATTAGTCAATTTTTTGTATAAAACAAAATATACTATATTTGATACATCCTATTATCTTATGCTCACACCTAATGGAAATTAATAAATTTCATTTCAGATTCATTGTTCATGTAGTTAGCTACCCAAACATTGCCTCAAGTTTCTGGGCAAGCATCAAGAAAACAGTTAGGTATTGATAACAAAGCTTGTTAATTTATTGAGGAAATTGAGATAGGCCATAGTTATGCTTTGTTGAGGTCAAAACAAATATCAACTGTATCCTGTTTGAGTCCTTCAACACAAAATGTATATAATCTGATGTGGTAGGCATATCCTGCTGTCTAGTTGTATACCTTTGAAAGAAACTACAAAATAATGGTGAAAGATTTATTAGTCAACAATACAAATAGATGGCTTTCATAATGCTTTAAACATCAAGTGGCTTTGTCAACATATAATCATGCTTTTGCCTGCATATTAGAGCTATTGACAGCTTCAACATTTATCTTCTGATTTGGAGATGGCATTTGCCTTAATGGTGCCGCAATGAGCTTGTAGTCATCTGGCAGAGAGTCATCGGAGTAGAAGGCATCGCTGAAATAGACCCGTCGCAGCCTGCAGGCAGCATGGATTTGTACACGGGTCACTTGGGACAAGTCTGTACAGTAGCATCTTCTCATTAAACCTTTTAAGTCGACCTGAGCAAAATTCATAAAAAAAAAAAAAAAAAAATTATTCATCATATGAAAAGACAATATGGTCAAACAAATGCACAGTTTTAGACCAAGATATAACTCTTTAGCTATTCAGGATGAATCCTTATTGAATGCATTTTTTAAGAAAAAAATTTATTTCCTACATATGGTGCATTTGAATTTATACCAATTTATAAATTGGGTTTATCAATCTTTTACGTATAATAACAGAAATAGGCATAACAAATTGGTTGCAATAATATTGTCCACAATATTCATTTGTCTCCTACGTGTCATATCAGAGTGGGAGATCCACTTATTTCATACAGCCCCTACTTAACATTTTTGTTTCTGTTACAGCTGATAGTATTTATACTTCTGATTATTTACAAATAAAACAGCTTACCTCAATAGAATTCCATCCAGATTTATAGCCAAATGGCACATCAGTGAAGAAGTACCGAGTTTTAGGGCCATTCAGTTTTGTGTCAAAACGAAACACACGCTGAACTCCAGTACTGTCCAAACACTACAAAGACAATTTATGTTTCAAAATTTACAACATAGAGTTATATAAATATGTGTAATGCTTAAGATACTGATTACTCAGTGCTTTAGAGGAATAGTGTTAACTAAATATACATTTAGGGGCTCAGGATAGCCATGTGAGTTAAAGCATTAGCTAGTTCGATTCTTGCCTGGGCAAATTGGAATTTATTTAGTGACAAACTCATTAAATAAAATCCTTGGTCCCACCCTGGCTAGAAAAGGGTGGTAACCTGTAGATAACCCGATCCAATTAGCCTTACAAGCATAAAGTGGACGTTAAAATGAAATAATTAAAAAAAAATGTATATTTGTGAGTGTGTCATTTATATTTTAAAAACATTGTAAGCTAATTGACAGGGCAGCTAAGTGGCTGCATTGTATTAGAATAATTCAGCTTTTATGAAGTCCAGCTATAGATAAAGTTCTCTTATTATACACCACATTTTTTATGATATACACATATTTTTGTTTAAAAAATGAATGTCATCCTAACATTTTTTTCAGGCAATAATGGCACATTACTCTATGCTTTAGAAGTTAAAAATAGAAAGAAAAAAATGAAGAAATAAACAACAAAGAACCATGAAATATTTAAATGAAACTTCTTTAACAAAACTTATGCTTCCAATCAGTGGAGTGAAATAAGTAATAATAATGATAAGATCCCTAATTTTGATTTGTTCTATTAAATAGTACTTACCTGAACTTGAAATTTAAAAGGTCGCTCAGTAAGTGGTTTGAATTGAAAACAGAACCATCGCTTTGTAATACCAAGACTTTTTCCAACAACAGCAGGAGTTGAAATATTTACATTCTCAGATGCTCCGTTAATCTCTAGCACTTTGTCTGTGATTTCCTCATCAGCTATTCGTTTAATATAACCATTTTTCACCTAAAATATTCGGTATATAAATGTTGCAAAACATTTATCTAATCAAAGTAAATGATATTATACTTTTAGTATTTTCATTAAATGATAAAACTCAAATAATACAAATTCTTTTCTTAAATGTTCTTCCTTTTCCCAAACAACAAATTAACCCTTTTGACTGTGAAAGAACACAATAATAATTGCCAGCCAATGTGATCTATAAAACCCTTGTTTGGCTAGCTTCTTCGGGCTATACATTGTCGCTATTGTTGTTCTGGTTGGGTTAGAGTCCAGGGATTAAATGATGATGAAGGTGCAGAGATTACTAAACTTGTTTAAATGGAAAAATTACTTTATTCGTCTCCCTCTTCTATTTTAAAATGAAATTTGAAATTGCTGTGTTGTTCAATATGCCCAATAAGCATAAGCTTCATCCCCCCCCCCCTCGGTTTTGATTATACCTTTAATTTTGCTTACCTCACTTAGAACTTCCTCACTTGATTTGATAAATATCACTGCTCAATATATCAATACTGAGCACAGTTTGTAAGAAACAGAAAACAAGTTTTATAACACAAATTCCCTGCATCTATAGCATGCAGTGCAATCACTTTGACTGATGGATATTTTTGTTAAAACATTTTGTACAACAGAGGTTCTGGTGTGAGTGCGCACGGTACATTTTTGGCTGAAGCCTTCTTAAATTCTCAGAGTTTTATGAATTCATAAATTCTCAAACTTTTTATTCATAATGCCTTGAAAAGAGACTTAAATATACAGAGTCAAAAGACTGCACTAACTAACTTTACAAACAATTTTTTTTCTAAATAAGTGTATACAATGAAGAAAGCAAGGAAATCTTTTTTTGAGAAGAACAATATGCATAAGTGTGTACATGTACGAATTGATGCATGTATGTTACACGTGTGCGCTCGTAAGAAAACAAGAACATAAAAATAACTCGCTTAATATTTGATTTATAAAACACTGTGTAGAACAACAATTATAGAGAATCAATAGTTAAAGAAGATTGATTGTATAACATTTTTCGATCCGACCTATAACAACACAGATATTTTGAATTTTATACTTCAACCTTCTCTCTCATAAGTCTCCCCCCCCCTGCTCCCTATTCCTGGTCCAATTTCAGCCAATTACATAAATGAAATAAACATTTCCAGGACAAGAAATAAAATCTTAGTTAACGACACATCGTATTTCCATGCATCTCAACTAGTAAAGATCTAAAACACATCCAACATCCAAAACAATATTTGGAGAGTGTGTGTGTGTGTGTGTGTGTGTATATATATAGTTACGAACGGACCTCATTTTCATCATTTCCTAGGTAGGATTGATGGACATTTGAGACAATTTTTCAAAAATCACATCATGAATATAACCGCAATAGCTGAACTCTTAAGGGAATCTGCTGATAATTTCTTTAAAATCTGCTAATGACAATATAAATTATAAGAAACAAGCAAAAAGGAATAAAGCTATATAATAAATACTAGTATTAATTGAAAAGGGGATGGTGGGGAGGGTATAAGTTAATATGGCATAATAATTAAAACATCACTAAATAATAAACATACATTTATTAACAATATAAAGTCAACTATAAAATATATTGTTCCTTAACTATCACAAATTAAGGTTTTATATGTAGAATAGGTATGTCTTAAATAATTTATTTATGCATTTATTTGCGAGAGGGAAAGTCACATCAGAGGTAATACACAAACTAGCTACAGTCATAACTTTATTAAAAGCTTAGGTAAAGTCTCCTTTACTTTTTCATTTAAGACTTAAATTAAATAAAAAATACTTGTGAAAATGGTTAACTTTCAATACAAAGTTGATAATTTGTGTTTTTTTAATCGTTCATATTTCTTCATATACATTAATTTTTTCTAAATGTTTAAAGACTTTCCTTATGAGTAGGCTTTGTCGTGTAACAGTTCTTGTAAGTAGTCAAGATGCATGTATGCTGCTTGTCTTCTGTAATTTTCAAGTATATGTTTGTCAGGATAGTCAATGACATTTCATTTTAATCAGAGAAGCACTAAATAGGTACGTACAGTCTTGCTCCACTGTTCAAGAGGTCTATCATCAGTGCTTAGTAATATAGTTTCCAATATTGGTTTTGTTTCTTTCTTAGCCATTTTATGCAATATTTTCCATTATTTATGTGTTTTTCCCCCTCTGTTAATAATTTAGAAACTTAAAAATTTTGATTGTTTTGGAAACATTCAGTTTGTTATATACATGCAATTTTTTTTGTTTTTGTTTTGGATTCAATATTGTTTGAAATGAAATAAAAGCTACTTAAAACATTATTACAAACATATGAATTAAAAATAATCCCATATGTGATATCTCTTATCCAAGCATATCAGTAATTCCTTCATTTGCATTCCACTTTGCTTCCTTTTGGAAAATGTTCCAGCCAATCTAGAATTCCTCCAGCATAATTGTAAACCCTGTGGGAGAAAAATGTATTAAATATTTGAAGTTATATTGATATATTTTTATTTCTAGTTTTAGCACTCGTGTCATTAGAAAATAATGCCTGCTCTAAGACAGAGTTCATGGAACTGCAGCTAATTTTGGGATACATTATCTATAGGTTGCCACCCTTTTCTAGCCAGAGTGGGACTAAGGATTGTATTTAATGAGTTCTTCACTAAATAAGTTCCTAATTTTTATATGTTCGTTATACATCTTGGATTTCTAGGCCAGTGTGGCAACCAATTACATTATGAACAATGAATGTACTATTATAAAAAAATTACTGACACTGCATTCTGTTTATAAAATTAATAGAATATAGTAGATACTTAAGGGAAATTGGAGCTCAATGGCAGGAAGAGGAATATAATTTCATACACTGAAAGTTGTACAGCAAAGGTGATGAAATAGGAATGGTGTTTTAATTTTGGATAAGGGATTTTCAGGCAAAGTATAAAATTCCAACTACGGAAGAACCAACATCTGATGATAAAGGTGCTAGCTGTCAACTTAATATGCAAGCAAGGTTTTCTACACCAGAATATTCAGAAAATGATTAAGATCAAATTTTCTGAATTGTTGATGCAAAATTAATTTATGGTTTTAAAATACAAAAATAAATAAAATAGACACAACGTACTTTTTATACCCGATGGAAGCTGCAGATTCAGCAGCCTGCAAACTTCTCCTCCCTGAACGACAAGAAAATACAATAGGATTGTCTATCAAAGGCTTCTCAATGGAATACTTTTCTTTAAATTTAGATGGATCATCTTGAAGAGCAGCTGCAACAGTTGCCACTGAAAGAACAACATATCTTGATATTAATTTATTATATGAGTCTTGTACAAAATACTGTTCTTATAACAAAATGTTTAGAAAAAAAAAAGGATTCACTAATATTTATTTATGGCTTGTTTGTATATATAATGTATTTTAAACAGTAAATTTATTAGTACTCGACCTTCAGCCAGTGATGACGGTCTTCACCGACAGATATGACAACAGTAAATTTATTAGTTATTTCATAATTAGTATATTATTTTTTTATCTGTAGTGTTTTATCTTTATGTATATATTTTTTTTTTCTTTTTAGTGATAAGATTTTCAATATCATTCCATGTGTTTGCGAACAGACCACTGATGATGGAGACTCATTTTATTAAAAAAACAAAAAAAAATCATGTTCCAAGTTTTAGGAATTATGGTGATTATGTACGTAAGTTATCGAGTTTGTATCATGAACAAAGAAATTGAACAAATTGTCTTTTTGGCATCCATAGGGCGTGAAAATGAGAAATTATCATTGTCATGAGCAAAGATCATCCCATAACACGTACAGTAATAGCTCATTCCCTAAAGCGAAATTATAACATTTGTGGACAACCTATGAATTCATTCATCAAATTGAAATAAATTACATCACATCCTGAATGAATTTACAGAATGAGGAAAAGGTATGGAATGCATAAAGATCAGAGTTAAATGCCATTAACATTTTATCCATATTTTTACTTTTGATAGAACCAATAAATCTTAATTTAGCAAAATTGATCATGGCCTTACACGGGATATTAGTCGAACATGGTAATTCGCCAGTCTCCTTAAGTTCGCTAGGCTCTCTCACATCAATAATCGTTGCACTAGGATTTTTTTGGAATTTTTGAAGTTCATTTACGTCAATGTTCAAAACTGATGATGCAGCTGACATATCTATGAAAACAGAAAAAGAAATTAGGAAAAAAGAATAAAAAAATATTGAACAAAGCAAAGAAATAAATGAAAGCAAATTTGTGTTTATCAAAATAACTCACGTCTCCCAATAATAGAAAATCTTGCTATTTCTAGCTGCTGACTAATGTTAGCTACTAAACGTTTATCAACACAAATTCTTGAAAAGTAAACACCCAGAGGCCTCATTCTTCCAACTAAAGCCATTTTTATAGGACGAAAGAAAGGTTTATTTAGAAAATATAACTGCTTAAAAAATTAAGAAGGATGAAACCCTTTGGAAATAAATTCAGTAGAAGAATATAATTCTTCTTTCTCCTGTAAAAAAATATTAAATTGCATAAATGAAAATGTGCACCAACCTGGGGGCAGTCTGGTAGAAAATAATACAAATACCTAAACAACTGTTGATAAGGAACGATAACAGTATCCAGGGGCTTATTTAGCTATGCAATATTCAGGAGATAATCATTTAGTAGTTATGACAGCAACTTAAGCCATACAATTGATAACAGTGATAAGAATTATAACAGTGAATGAACTTTCAGTAAAAATGATAGCTGCTTGGAAGCGCTGTATGCGGTGGTATACTTTGGCGGGAGGGATCATTTAAAGTTTATACATAACTACAACACTGCCCTGTGGTAGATTTAGCATTTAGTATACCAAAACGTTTGGTATTAAAAGTTGTTATTTAATGCGGTTTTTACTTCCCTGATCGTTACAGATTTAGAATTCTAATCAGGAATTATTTTGATGTTCAGATTAACCATGATGGATTTTTGGTAAAATCCATTTTGTTCCTTGCTTATTCTATTAGCAGATTTCACTTTATCTATTACTATTGTTATTATTAGCAGATTATTAATCTATCAGCTATTGAGATCGCACTCATGACGCAATTTCGAAATTTTTCTTCAAATGTCCATTTATCTTACCTAGTAGCGAAGAAAATGAGGTCCAATGAAAACTTTGGTGTGCATGTATGTATATAAGTCTGTTACCGCTCTTGTGGTCGCAATTTTTGTTTGGTCGTACCAAATTCGATATTTAGTCGTTTTATGTAAAAGGAACGGTCAAGTTCGCTAATGGCTGAAATCGGACCAGGGGAGGGAGGAGAATTTTGAAAATTCAAAATATCTCCGTTACTATAATTCGGATCGAGAAAAGGTATAGAATGAATCGTATTGCAAATAAAATGTACTATAAATATTGGTATATATATATATATATATATATATATATATATATATACCAATGTATATATACCAATTCTCTATTTCGAATATTAACCGAGATATTTGCATTTTTCAGTTTTCAGCCTTCAGTAAGCCCCCACTTCTACTCGTGTTACATAAACAATACTCTGTTATATAATAAACCACGTTATTCGAAGGTTAAAAGCCAAATATTGTTTTCCAGAGACCTTTATTATACGAGATAGATGTAAATATGTTCTTGTGACCCCCCCCCCCCGGTCTTAAATACTTGGACTACTAAAATTTGATTGATTGAGATAAAAATGATTCATTATAAATTACAGTACTAGATATAGTACATAGTTTTTAAGGAAATTAGTATGTTATATTCTGATATGTTTCAGTTAATGTTTTTCTTTCCTGTGAGCCGTTGGCAGACCTGTTGTTTAGACTTGAGACGCTTCCCGTCGGGAGGGGAACGATTTCTTATTACCGTTTGTATTAATTCACTTAATATTCACGGTGGTGTTGTACTCGCAGTATATAGGTTTATCTATTATTAAACTTCACGAGGGAAATCTGCTTAGTTTACGCAGCCCCTGCGTGACGGACTTTTTTCACTTGTCTCGGTGAGAGATATGTGCCTACATATCTACCAAGCCAAAAACATCTTTGGAATGTCCAAACTGTGTTAGGACTGTTGAAGCGCCCAGTTTGCACCCCAGTCCCTTTAATGGAAATCGATTGTGGTAGGGAAGAGTGCAAAAAAGTCCATCACGCAGGGGCTGCGTAAACTAAGCAGATTTCCCACATGCATCACGTATTTGCATATCTCAAAACGTAAAATTTCAATGTGAACAATATTTGGTATTTTGGCTTCAAATTAAGTGCTTCATATGTTTTTTTTTGGGGGGGGGGGAGATTTACTGAAGGCCGAAATTTAAAAATATGCAAATATCTCTGTTAATGATCAAGATATTCAAAAACCGTACATAACAAGATTTATAGAACATTAAATTTGCAATTACATTGGTTCAATACAATATTTCGATCCAACACATAATAACGGAGATATTAAGAATTTTCAAAATCCCCTCCCCTGGACGGATTTTAGCCGTTAACGAACTTGATCTTCGTTTTTACATAAAACGTTTAAATATCAAGTTTGGTCACGATCAGACAAAACTTGAGACCCCTAGAGCGTTCACAGACAAATATATATACAGTTGAACGGACCTCATTTTCATCTCCTGGGTAGAATCGATGGACATTTGAGGAAAAGTTTCAAAAACGTGCCATGAGTACGACCTCAATAGCTGATTTCCCTCAGGGGAAAACCCCGAGGAAGTTGCAACTTCTCCATAACATTCGTGTTGTGCCTTCTAGATTTCCCTTTAGAGAAATCAGCTATTGAGGTTGTACTCATCCAGCGATTGGACACAATTCTTCAGTCCATTGATATTACCCAGGAAATAATGAAAATGAGGTAAGTTGAGATATGCATTTGTAATTCTAGATTCGCAATTTTAGTTTGATCCTTACCAAACTTGATATTTAAATGTTTTATGTAAATCTACAGATAAAGTTCGCTAATATGACAAAGTCATTACAACACGAGCGTACTGACACCAAATTTGACTAACTGATTTACTTCAAATTTAAATTTTCGGACAGCGGAGATATTTCCATTTTTTGAAATTTTCCCATTTAAACCCCGCCCCCTCCCTCCCACTGGTTCCATTTCAGCCGCTAACGAACATGATCTTTAGATTTACATAAGTCATATAAATATCGAGTTTGGCAACGATTAAACGGAAAATGGTTATTGAATTTATATTAAAAAAAAGTACTTTGTCATACGTGACATATCGATTAAAATCGGATATAAAGCAAACAAATAATGATAGATTACATTCTGAAATTATATCCTACTTACCCCAGCTTATCAGAACTGTCAATAAAGCTATTCCTAAATTGAACATAGCTCGACAAATCAATACAACCGTAAAGAGAATATAGGATAGTCTGTGGAACTGACCTTGATGGATATCCCTGCTCAATAACTCCTGGTTCTCTCTCCCCCCCCCCCCCGCAAGTACCGCTAGGACAGTGTTGCCAGGTTTTAATCACGCGGGAAAGCATAATCATATAATCAGTACCCAGATAGGATATTGAGGTTCATTTTCAAAAATTACCTCATATGTCTACCCAGGAGATGACGAAAATGTGGTCCTTTCAAAATTATATACGTATTTGTCTGTTAACGCTCTAGTGGTCGAAATGCTTGTTTGAACATTAGCAAATTTGATATTTTTGTAAAAATAAAGATCAAGTTCATTAATGGCTGAAATCGGACCAGTGGGATGGGGGGTGGGGGTTAGAGGGGGGATTTTAAAATATCTCCCTTATTATGTATTGGTTCGAAAGCATTTAATAGAACCAATCTTATTTCAAATTACATTTTCTATACACGTTGTTTTATTTTTTAACTATCTTGACTATTAAAGGAGATATTTGAATTTTTCAGTTTTCAGGCTTCAGTAAACCGCCACTCCTACTTATGTCATATTACCAATGAGCTGTTATATCATGAATCACTTTATTAGAAGCTTAAAATCCAAATATTGTTTTCATTGAGCTTTTTTAATTGGATAATTTAACCTTAGATATAAGCAATTGAGAACGATCATGCCGAACAGATTTTTGTTTTAAATCCTTCAAATAGTTTGATATATTAGTTTAGTATACATTTTGACTACTTCCTTAACTCAAACGTGACCAGTCTTAGAATTCTGAAATTTCATATTCTGTGCCGTTGTACCCTGCTCTTTAGATCAATATCGACTAAGGTGGGGAGAGATTAAGTTTTTGAATGGAAAACTCTAAATATGACCGTTATTATGACTCGGATCGAAAAAATTGTCAATCTTGTAAATTTACGTGTCTCTCGATTCCTTTTTTTTAGCAGATTTCCATGAAGGGAAATCAGCTATTGAGGTCGTACTCATGACGCGATTTTCGACAAATTTCTTCAATTGTCCATCGATCCTACCCAGGAGATGACGAAAATGAGGTCCGTTCAAAATCTTATATAAATATATATATATATATACTAGCTCAGATACCCGGCTTTGCCCGGGAATTGATTTGAGGCTGAATGGTGATGGTATTTTTTTGGCAAGGCTTTACATTGCACAATATTTTGACATTCACCCGTCCCAGTGTTTAGGGTAAATACCCGTTGTTGGCATTTGTTAATAATAAAATTAATTTTTTATGTAAGTCTTCACTGTCCTCCAAATTGTCATATTTCCCGTCTTCTGTGCATTACGTATAGATTTGAGTTATTAAGGACAAAATATTAACATAGATATGAATTAATTTTTCCAGGTGAGGTACCTCATAGTTCAAATTGGAATGAATTGTTGAGCATATCAATACTTCTATGCAAATTACTTGCTCCACACATTGTTGCTGGAGAAATGTATAAAACAAAAGTTAATCTAAATAACAACGTAAACAACTTTATTTGTTTTATTTGTTATGTGCATGTTTGTCGAAAAACTAATAGACAATGAAATATCGCGAATTTTTATTTCAGGCCTCCCTTATAAGCCCCACTCCCGTTCTAACCTAAAAATTTTAATATAGCTTATAATCATGGAAGAATTAATGCTAATTGACATTTAAGCGAGTTTTTTTAAGTTCGGTTTAATCGTTAGCGCCCAATGATATAGTTGACTCCCGCTTTAGTTTATAGTGTATATCTCGTTTATATTTTGTTGAAAGACAAAAATGAATATGATAAAAGTTACTCTAAATAACAAAATGAACAACTTTTGTTATGTTCATATATGCCGAAAAACGAATAGAAAACGAAATATCACTATTTTTAATTTCTGGCTTCCCTTATAACCCCCAACTCCTGCCCGTCCCTAGAAATGTTGGCATGGCTTGTTATAATGAAAGCGTTAGTGCTAATACACATACCGAGTTTTATTAAGTTCGGTGGATTCTTTTGTGCCATATAAAAAGGTTCACTTCCTCTATAGGTTTTAGCGTATATCTCGTTTATAACTCGGTATACGACGAAAGTGTATATAACAAAAGTTACTCTAAATAACAAAATAAACAACTTTTGTTATGTTTATATTTGCCGAAAAACCAATAGGAAACGAAATATCACTATTTTAAATTTCTGGCTTCCCTTATAACCCCCACTCCTGCTCGTCTCAGAGGATATAGCCTAAAGTCTAAGTTGGGTTAGTAATAATATACATACCAAGTTTCATAAAATTCGGTTCAGAGGCTAATGCGTGAAAATGTAACAAACAAACAAACAAACAAATAAACAAACAAACAAACAGACACCAAAGAAACAAAATGCAGTTATGGTGTCTATGACATGTGAAACGAAAAGTTATCGTGAAATTTCGCGAAAAAAATCAATGTACAGACAGAGGTTACAATTTTATATATATATATATATATATATATATTTGCCTGTTAACGCTCTAGCGGTCGCAATTGTTGATCGTTACCAAACTCGATATTTAAACGTTTTATGCAAAAAGACAGATCAAGTTCGTTAATGGCTGAAATTGGACCTGTGGGAGGGGGGATTTTCGAAAATTCAAAATATCTCCGTTAACATACGTCGGTTCAAAAATTGTATAGAACCAATCTTATTCTAAATTAAATTTACTATATATATATATTGTTCTATACATTTATTCCCTATCTTGAATAATAACCGAGATATTTGCATTTTTATTAATTGTGAGCCGGAAATGGATGACTAGTTTCCCGCCAAAAGCTAGTTCGGCCCTTTGCCGTAACTGTTCGGCTCTCGTATGGAGATTTCCTATTATATAACTTCACGTGGGAAATCTGCTTAGTTTACGCAGCCCCTGCGTGACGGACTTTTTTCTAATATTAATCCAAAAAGTTTGCCTTTTTAGCAGATTTCCCTAAAGGAAAATCAGCTATTGTTTCCTTTCCTTCCTTCAGCCAACTCCCCTTTTAGTCATCGCACGTCAACAATTAGTCAATCTATCAGGAAACATCTTCTTCCAAACGTAAACACCAAGTATTCTTTTCAGGACATCCTTACTATGTGATATGCGCACAAATATGTTTTGATAGCGTCATCAATGCAAATTTTACGTTCTTTATTCGAAAATGTTTATTCGATCTATACCGCTCTTGATATTTAACAGTAGATATACTATTTTAGTGGACTTGAGTGGGGTGAAATAAATAGTCCTGATTCACTTTTCAACTTGTATATTAAGAACAATAACAAAATAACCTCTTCATGAGGATGTAATATTTACACAAAACAACAAGTCTATTTAAAGTATTTACACTTCGCACATTCTCGACGGACACTTCACAGTCTCAGTTTACTCAATATAATAAAGTTCCAGCTAGTGCGAGACACCAGATATTTACTTTCGCACTCCTAACTTTACACTCGCAATCCGGTCAACCCTTTTTTACTGACTGTCTTTTAAAAACCATCTGGTATTTTTATACCGCGAGGTTAAATATTTAATAGCGAACGACTCACGAGTACGTGAGTCGCCGCTACACTATTATTGGGGGCTCAGAAAGTAAAATCCTTAGTCCCACCATGACTAGAAAAGGGTGGTAACCCGTCCTAATTAGTCATAGTAGCATAAAGGCGCATTTACACCAGACGAGCAAATGCTCATTCTATCCCCACTCCATTAAATTATTTTGATGTAAACAGGCTTAGAGCATTCTTTCGTTGCTCTATTGTGTTCTATGGAATATTCTAAGAATGCTCGCTTGCTTGATGTAAACGGCGCTAGAGCGTGCGAACAGTTGCTTAGAGCATTCTTTCGTGTTCGGACGTGCTCGCTCGACGGAGCGGTCTCATCAAAGCGTTCTAGTGTTCTAGCGATTTAACTACGTACTTGTTGACTTACTTATGGATTGGTCTCAAGAAAAATGTTTATTAATGATAGAGGCCTACCAAAATCATAGATGTCTGTGGGATCCGACTTTTGAGCACTATAAAAATACAAAGCGCAAACAAGATGCTTGGCAGGACATTGCAAATGTACTGGAATGTAATTTCGAAGAGACAAAAAAAAAAGATGGATTCGCTCCTTGCATCATACCGCCGAGAAAGGCAAAAAAAAATGACTACAAAGTCAGGCAGCGGGGCCGACTGTACTTATAATTCAAAATGGTTTGCGTTTAAAAGTATGCACTTTTTAATGGATAAATATAAGCCGAGGAAAACATTACATTTCGACACTGATCAAAATAAAAACACGGTGAGTACTTATTAATTTTTTTATTGTTCATTTTTTGAATTAAATGGTGGGTATCTACATAAATTTAAAACATTGCGAAAAGGTGTTCATAGATATTAAAATTATGCAATATTGTTTTGCCATGGTAAAATATTAGTGAAATTACAATAGTCTGAGAATTCTCGTCGTATATTTTCACATTGCACAGTATGTCTTCGTCCAGTGTTGGTAAATAGGAGAAATGATGTTGAAGGGTTCAAATTTCTCCACTGGCCTGGAATAACAACGCCATCTTCAATTCTGTCCATCATGCCCGGAGAATTATATAGTTTCCTAGAAGCTTTTCTTTTCATCAAATAGTTATGTAGGTGTACACAAGCCATAATGACGATAGATGCTTTATCTGGTTGTAGTAACATAGGTTTCCGCAATATACGAAAAACTGCTGAAAGTATGCCAAAAGCATTTTCTACTATTCGTCTTGCTCTTGACAAACGATAGTTGTAAATCCGTTTTTCGGATCCCCTGGCATGAGTACCAGGATACGGTTCATGATGTGTCTTTGTAATGGGAATGCGTCATCTGCTACAAATACGAATGGCACATTCTGTTGTCTTCCTGGAAGGCTTTTATCATTAGGCAAATGTAATTCATTATTTTGTAGTTTCTGATATAAAGTAGTGTTTCTGAAAACTCCGCCATCTGATATTCTGCCTTGACAACCAACATCGGCAAATATAAAATTGTAGTCAGCATCTACAATTGCCATTAATACCACACTAAATGTGGATTTATAATTAAAGAAGTCGCTCCCGCTATTAATAGGTGCTTGTATGACGCAGTGCTTCCCATCTATAGCACCGACACAATTTGGAAAATTCCACTTCTCTTCAAATTCCTGAGCAATTGATAGCCATTCATCTTCTGTTGACGGTGTCTGAAATTAATAAAAAGTTATTTTAGCTTGTACATTAATTAAACTGTTTTTTTCATTTAGGCTGATGAGCAGGGGCATGAGCATGAGCGAAATGAACATGAAGGATCTGCGGTAGAGGACCCTAATGAAAGTACACAGACTGTGTCTGACTGTGTAACACAGTCAGACACAACACATCAGCAAACTGCAGCTTCCGAAGGATCATGCAACATAACAACACAATCGCAACCTTCAACTTCGCAGGGGTACAGTCACGCGAACATACTACGAAAAAGAGCTAAAACTACAGATCCTCGAGCAGACGAAGCCTACCGTATTTTAAAAGATACATATGAATCAAAGATAAGGGACAAGAGTCAAGCTTTTGGAAATCACGTAGCTTCAAAACATCGTGAATATTCAAAACGCACGAAAGCATATGTTGAACATTATATAAATAATATACTGTTTGACGCTGATATGGGGAAATATGATTATGAGCAAAGTTTTGCATCAACTCCGACGTATTCATATTCGGACAGTTCACAAAACACATTACCGAATTCTGTAACCACAGATCAACCACCATCCAACCAGATAACAACAATTGCATTGGAAAACAAACACTGGTCAACAATTACACATTCCGAATTCCAATGATACCGAAACTGCCGAGACTGAAGAAACCAGTCCTTTAGCGTATTTCATTAACAATTTTAAGTAACTTTTTTCTTATTCTAAGTATATTATTTTTGTGCTAGCAATACTGATTAATAAATATTTTAAAAATAGTGAATATAATTTTGTTTACTTACCTTAGTGTAGTCTTGCAATGCTTCAATTATCGCAGTACACACTTGAGGTATAACATGACATATTGTAGATTTGGAAATTTTAGTCAAATACATCAGGCTTCCATAGGAATCTCCAGTTGCCAAAAATCTTAACGTCACTGCTAGCCTGTCATATGCAGGAATCGAGTCTCTAAAATTTGTGCTTGACTTCCGAATTCTGTCGCTGATCAAAGATAATAAATGATTAAAATCTTCAGGCGCCATTCTACAAAAATTTTGGAACTGACCACTTTCTTCTTGTTCTTGCATGTCTACCATTGTCTCTCCTACATTATCCAGTATCCTTCGTTGCATTAAATTGGTCACCCACCAACGTCTCTTCCTTCTTTTCCTTTGTGTTTTAGACGAAATAATTAAATATGCAGCACTTGCAATTATAATATCGCTGTCTGAGTCGAACATAACGAAGCACTATCACCAACCGCATAATTGACACAAATGAGCAAAGAGCGTTCGTTCGGTGGATGTAAACATCTGTACATTCTAGTACATTCTAGGATCTAGTTTTTGGTTCTTATTCTTGCTTCTTGATATTTTGGTGTAAACTCTTGAAAGAGCATTTGCTTACAAGAAAAGAATGCTCTTGCTCTAGTTCTGGCTCTTTGTTCGTTTGGTGTAAATGCGCCTTAATGTGTGTGTATTCGTTAATGACTGCAATCGGACTCTGATTGGGAAAAGGGGTTAGAAACGGAGTTCAAAAATTCCAAATATATCCGTTGTTGTGAGTCGGAAAAAAAAAGTCCGTCACGCAGGGGCTGCGTAAACTAAGCAGATTTCCTACGCAAAGGTTTACAATAGATAAATATATGCTCAGTAAATGTACAATACAAGGCTGAATTGTAAACAAACAGGCAAGCCAACCTCGTAGCGCTGCATAGATAGACAGGAAATACAAACAATTAATGAAATATATTTGAATATAACATATTAATTTTATTGAAAAAAAATTACTAAAGCTAGTGCTGTAATTTGTAATGAATCAGAATCAGTTTTATCTCAATCACTCAAATTTTAGTATTTAGTGACGAATGATTTTAGTATTTAGTGAATTCATTAAATAACGTCCTAAAATCCCACCCTGGCTAGAAGAGGGTGGTAACCTGTAGATAACCCGTCCCGATTAGCCTAAGTTGCAAAAAGTGGACGTTAATTAATAAATAATCAAATTTTAGTAATCGAAAAACAAAAGAAGGGGGGGGCAACAGAACGAATTTGCATATATCTCACAAAGTAAAAGTTCAATGAAAACAATATTTGGTATTTAGGCTTCAATTAATATCTTTTATTACATAACAGAGCATTGTTTATGTGACACTAGTAGAAGTGGGGGTTTACTGAATGCTGAAAACTGAAAAATGCAAATATCTCGGTTAATATTCAAGATAGAGAATAAATAACATTATTTATAGTGCATATAATGTTCAATAAAATTGATTCTATACACTTTTTCGATCCGACTTATAGTAACGGAGATATTTCGAATTTTCAAAATTCTCCCCCTCTAAACCCCCCCTCCCCCTGGTCCGATTTCAGCCGTTAACGAACTTGATCTTTCTTTTTACATGAAACGACTAAATATTGAGTTTGGTAACGATTAAACCAAAAGTGCGACCGCTAGAGCGGTAATAGACAAATATACAGATAGATAGATTGATATATATACCGTATATACATATATATATATATATATATATATATATATATATATATTTTTGAACGAACCTCATTTACGTCATCTCCTCGGTACGATCGATGGACATTTGAAGAAAAAACTCGAAAATTCCGTCATGAGTACAACATCAATAGCTGATTTCCCTGAAGGGAAATCTGCTAAAATGTTTTAGAGTCAACTTTATTAAAATATTTATGCTCGGCATTTATTGTTCTACACATTTGTTCGTAACTTGAACACTGGTATTCGTATTTTCTTGTTTTGAGACTTCAATAAAGAAGAATCCCCCAATTTTACTCATCGGACTCTAGGTAGAAATAGAGAATATAGGTTATATGAGATCACCAGCGTGTCATCTTGTGGGTGGGAAATCTGCTTATTTTAGGCAGCCCCTGCGTGACTGACTTTTATCGAGTTTGTTCCTCTTGATCCGACCCACATATTCTGAACCTTAAATTGATGATCGCAAAACTCTTCGCGGACTTTTCCTTTATAGAAGTCTATTGATTTTTCATAAATAGAATTCTTTTCATTTTGTACCTTTAAAAATTGGTCCCCGTCTTTCCATTTGTGCCTTATTTAAATTTAAATGGATTTTACAAAGTAGAATAACAACTATAACTATACGGGTTTTGGAGTTACAAGTTTGTAAACGAGCCCAAATAATTTATTTAAGCCCATGTGTTACATGTGCCCATATGGTAAATATGTTGTTTAATCACTAGTTTAGTTCTCCGTCTTCTACCGACAGAAGTAAATATTTTTTTGTATATATACATATATACACTAGTATAATATTACAACAGTATGCAGTGTTTTTTAGTAAAATGTAAAAGTATTGAAGAAGCAAATTGTTGACAAATAGCCATAGAAAAGATGAGGCGGGGAACATAAAATTACATCACCCACTAATTATGTTATTTACATATTTTTTATTATTATTGTTTGGCTCTGTTCTCTTTTTCTACTAAAGACAGTCTCTTGGCCAGTGACTCTTCATTTTTCTGGTTGGGTTCTTGAGAATAGGTCTGGGAGGTATTTACCAAGAGATTTGGATGACCGTGGAGAAGAGGATGGAATTTATGGTAAACGGACTTATAAAATGAACAAAAGGGATGTTTGTGGATAAGGGTAAATTGAATATATAATAAAAAGTCTGACACGCAGGGGGTGCGTAAACTAAGCAGATTTCCCGCGTCCTGGTATCACACTTTCATCTCCATGCGCCACATATTCTCACTTAAAACCAGAAAGTACGATTTACTGGCTTAATATTTCAGTTACAAAAAAATGCATAGAGCATTCAATATTTACATTATATTAACAAGATTGGTTCAATAACATTTTTCGATTGACTCATGATTAAGGAGAAATTTTGAATTTCTCAATTCCCCCTCTAATCCCCCCCCCCTCCCCCTTGTCCGATTACCATAAACAACTTGATCTTTCTTTTTACATAAAATGACTAAATATCGAGTTTGGCAACGATCAAGCACTAATTGCGACCGCTAGAGCGGTACCAGGCAAATGAATGTACGTGTGTGTGTGTATGTGTATATATGTATATATACAGTGATGGAAAAAAGTATTTGCACATCATATGTTTATTAATAAATGAGTTCAAAGAAACAAAAAAACTTCGCTTTCCTTTGCAAAAATGAAAAGAACATTTATTAAAAACTGAAAAAACCATTTTACAAAAAAATAAAAACATTTGATAATCAAACAAAATAATTAAAACAAAAGTGCTTGGAAAAAAGTATTTGCACACTTCCACATTTACAAGTTAAAACTCCATTTTAATAGTTTTAATATTTTGTAAATAGGCCATTTGCTTCAATAATTGCTTGTAGACGCCTGGGCATTGAATTTATTAGGTTTTTAATTAAATCTAGGTTTATTTGTTCCTATTCTTGAACAAGAAGTTGTTTAAGGTGGTGTGCACTAGTGAAATGGTGTTTTCTTACATTTTCGTCAAGGGTGTGCCATAAATTTTTAATTATATTTATATCTAGTGACTGAGGAGGAGTGTGGAGCTGTCTTGGAACATTATATATTAACCACTCCTTAGTTCTCCTCGCAGTATGTTTTGGATCATTGTCCTGCTGGAAATAGTACTGATCCTGGATTCCCATTTTTTCGACACTAACACGCAAATTACGGCGCAAAATGTTCACATAACCTTCCGCATTTAAATTGTCTTCGATGCTCAAAAGATTTCCCACGCCATGGTAGCATACACACCCCAAACCATAACATGCCCTCCACCATGCTTTACAGTCGTTAAAACATTTTGCTTCTTTAGGGCTTCATTATGATGTCGCCATATCAATATATATATATATATATATATATATATATATATATATATATATATATATATATATATACCTTGGACCATCTGAACCAAACAAATTAAATTTGCTTTCGTCAGAAAATACGACATTTTCCCAAAAGCTTAAGGGTTTTTGTACATACTCCCTAGCAAAAACAATGCGCTTTTTGCGATTCGTTTCACTGATGTATGGCTTTTTTCTCGGAACCCTACTATGGAGCCCTTCCGAATTCAAGGCATATCTAATTCTCCTGCTACTAACCTGGACTCCAGACGTTGATTGGACCATGGCAGCCAGCTCCCGCGAACTTATCATGGGATTTTTAAGAGCTTCTTTTCTTATTTTCCTCTTCAGTCTGGGAGTTAACTTTTTTGGACGCCCTTTACGCTCACTGTTTTCAGTTGAACCACGTTCCTCGTACCTTTTTATAACGTATCTCATCGTAGAAAAATTCAACCCTAAGAAATCGGCAATTTGGCGATATGTTTTTTGCTGATTCCTCAGTAAAACAATTTTTTCCCGAGCTGCGATACTCAGCTCACTTGTCTTTGGCATGATAATTGTCTATTGATTGAAGAAAACTGTTTGAAAGACTAGAGAATACTGGTAATAAACGATAGAGATAAATTAGTAAACAAACCTATGGACACAGGAGGATTAATGCAAAAGTAAACAAAACTTGTGAGTCAAAGTAGACCAAGTGTTCAATACCTGAAGGGAAAACTGCTAATAAATCTCCACTACTCCTGGCTAGACTAATTAACCTAGAGCATGTACAAGAATAATTACGGCTTCTACATTTAACATATATATATACACGTATACATCCTTACGAATTACCTGTGGTATTGTGGTTTTCCATGGCATTCGTAGAAGTCTTGCTCTAATGATATTTTGATTACAATGTTGACAGCTTATTTCTTTTAAGTAAAATCTGACAGTGTATAACAATAGTGTTACTCCAGAAATAAAAAATGCACACCTATTTGAATCCCTACCTTTATATATTAAATTATTTAGCAGGGTCACCTGTACACCAATGCAGCTTGGCGGAAGACTTCAGAATGATTGGGAAGAATCGGAAAAGGGTATGAGATAGATGGCGCTGAATGTGTGGGATGAAACTGAACTAGGTATTTTTCAAGGCCTACTCAACTTCAGTGGTCCCTGTCCTAAAGGAAAAAAGTCCGTCACGCAGGGGCTGCGTAAACTAAGCAGATTTGCCACGTGAAGTGTTTGGAATGTAAACAAACAGATCTGGCTGCCTCACGCCGGAAAGAAAAACAATTACTGAAATATATCAAAATATAACGTATTAATTTGATTGAAAACTATTTACTAAATCTAGTACTGTAATTTATAATGAGTCAGAATAATTGTTATCTTAATCCATCAAATTTTAGTAATTGAGGACCTTAAGACGGGGGGGAAGGGTTGCCAGACCATATTTGCGTGTATCTCGTATAATAAAGGTCTCTTGAACACAATATTTGATATTTAAGCTTCGAATAATGTGGTTTATTACATAATAGAATATTGTTTATGTAACATGAGCGGAAGTGGGAGTTTGCTGAAGGCTGAAAAATGCAAATATCTCGGTTCATATTCAAGCTAGAGAATAAATGTATATAGCAATAATTATAGTACATTTAATTTGCAATAAGATTGGTTCTATACAATTTTTCGAAAATCCTCCCCTCTAAACCCCCCCCTTCTCACTGGTCCGATTTCAGCCGTTAACGAACTTGATCTTTCTTTTTACATAAAACGACTAAATATCGAGTTTCGTAACGATTAGATAATAATTGCGACCGCTAGAGCGGTAACAGACAAATAATATATATATATATATATATATATATATATATATATATATATATATATATATATATATATAGGTACTCAGTGTCAAAATGTAAGACACACTTCAAAAATTGTTATCCCTACCCTCCCATCTTTGCAAATTTCCTGTGCAAGTCTGAAGGCACACCTGTTTTCCAGCAAGATAACGCCCCAATTCATTCAGCAAAAATTATTAGACTGGTTTACTCGCAACACAATTGACAAATTAGACTGGCCTGCTGTCTCCCCAGACCTGAACATTATCAAAAACATTTGGGGAATTCTTTCAAGAAAGGTGTACGCTGAGTCAAGACAGTTCGGAACAATCGACGAGTTGAAATCTGCAATTAGTCTGGCTTCATGGGAAGAAATACCTCAAGAAACAATCAAACAATTGTACGATTCATTACCAAACAGAATTTTTGAATTAATAAATGGTGGTGGAAAGGCCACAAAATATTAAAATGAGTTTTATTTATTTTTACCAGGGAGCGTGTCTAACATTTTGACGGCCTTAACTTGATTCGAAAATTTAAAAAAAATGTATATATTATTGGCTTGAGAACCCAAATACAAGCAGGCTGTTGATTAACTTCAGGTGAGGGATGGATTATTTTATTACTGTTTTACGAGTAATTTGCAAAGGTGGGAGGGTTGAGATAACAATTTTTGAAGTGTGTTTAACATTTTGATACTGAGTGTATGTATATATATATATATATACAATTTTAAACGGACCTCATCGGCAAAACTCCTTGTTCAAGAAGAAGTCTGTCATGCAGGTAAGCAGATTCCTCTCTAATGTGATGAAATAGGGCACTAATGATTTCATCTGAACCATCTATTCTCCAGTAGTAAGAATCCAATGTCAAAAAAAAATAAAATGTTATTGCACAGTAGGTCTGGAGTCACTCCTCTTGGAGTTGACTGAAAGGTTGTGAAGTGCTTTGGGGCTTTTAGCAGATTTCCCTTAGGGGAAATTGTTTTATGTAAAAAGGAAGATCAAGTTCGTTAACGTATGAAATCAGACCGCGGGAGGGGGTTTAAAAGGTTGGTTAAAGGAGGAAAAAATCAAAATATCTCCCTTATTATAAGGCAGAATGAAAAATGGTATAGAACCAATCTTGTTGAATTTTCATACTATATGATTGTTGTTTTCTACATCTTTTCATATCGCAAATATTTTGGAGAGTTATTCAGCCTTTGTAACTGTTTTCAGCCTTTAGTAAACCTTCACTTCTACTCATCAGAATTTTAATTAGAAATAGAAAGTATAAAATGAGAAGAGATCAATAATTTGTCATACCAGCATGTGGGAAATCTGCTCATGTGGGAAAGACAATGGTGAGGGAATTTTTTTTTTTCAGAGAAAGAAGGTGTCCAGTAGAAATTCATGTGAAATCACTGAGCCAACTAAATGCTGGAACTGGTGTAGTATAAGAGAGACGAAAATCAGGAAGTTGTTAGTCTTTCAAAAACTAATTTCACTCTTGATGTGCTACACTCAACACTTTTTTTTTTAATTTCAAAGGTGGAAAATTTATTAACACTGGGGCTTCTTCAGTCTCACATGAACCTGAGTGCAGACAGACAGTCAATTTTTGATAGCAATGATATAGTCGTTATTTTAATAAATAAAAGCTAATACCTCATTAATGATTATTTCATGGGTCTTTTTTTTCTAACACTATTCTACTCTCAATATTTATTGTACATAACTTTATAGTCAGTAAATATAGCGCCCCAGCAGTGGAAAAAAATCCTCCTTGTTAAATGAGCTCATTTAAGACGTGACCACTTGATCACCGTACCATGTGACCACCGTATCTTGAGGTAGTATCTCCCTGCTTTCCCTTTGCAACAATATTGCTCTGAAGAAGGATACCAGAAGCTGTCAGAACAAATATACACTCATTTTTGATTGATTGAATACTTCTTTAGCTGATACCTAACTATCCTCTATGCCATTTAATAACCAGTGGCTAACCAATGTTCAACAGATAACATTGTTATCATTTCGACATATAAAATAAAATGGAATAAAGATTGTCTTTATTAATACAAGTTTTATAATGTTAGGTAAGATAAAAAAAAAAAAAAAATCAGGATATTATTAAATATAAATCACAAAGTTATGTTTAAATAGTATATTCTTTTGTTACAGATAAATAAGATAAACGTAGTTGATTTTCATATTGCTTCAAAACTACTTATCTATAAATTATTAACCAGAAAAAGACAAAGATAAATAATGCTTTTATTAGTAGTTCAATACTGATTACTACTTATAATTACTTAAATAAGATGATTTCATAAATATGATCTCATAAATATCATCTACTTAATAATCACGTCCTTCTTTGAGCAGTTAGTTAAAAAATAATTTAACATATCATCTACATTTCTCTAGCTTCTTCATGAAAGCGTGCTAATTTTTCTGGAGGAACAAGTTTTTCAAGGAGAGTTACCTGTGGCAAAAAAAAAAAAAAAAGTTAACGATAAAGTATTCATTATGTCACATTTTAATTCAACCAAAGCTAATTTATTTATAGCTTACCTGCTGAATGAGCTGTTTTTCACGTAGAATAGCTCTCTGAAGAAGAACTTTGACTTTACATAAAAGTTCACACTTCTGAGCTAACTGTTCTTTCAGGAAGACTATTTCTGATCGATCCTCATTTGAACCTACTGAAAATGAATAAATATTAAAACCAGTTTAAAAATGCAGCATTAACAAAAGAAAAATTAAATAGTTTCAAGTGGATTGTAATGCTCAGACTTAGCACAAAAAAGTAAAATGCCTCTTTTTCTTTTTATTCTTTTATTATTATTATTTATTAACGTCCACTTTTTACAACTTAGACTAATCGGGACGGGTTACCATCCTTTTCTAGCCAGGGTTGGATTTTAGGATGTTATTTAATGAATTTTGTCACTAATTTCCTTTGCCCAGGCGAGAATCGAACTCGCAACTCTAGGTTTACCATGTGAGATAAAGGTCAACGCTTTAACTCGCATGGCTAACCTGAGCCCCAGATTTTTTAAAAACAATCTCAATATATGTGGTAGTTAAAACATTTAAATTTCCATTAAAATGGAAATGAGAGAAAATTCAAAGTACTCGTTTTTGGGATTGTTCTTTGAACTGTTAAGTGAACCTGGAAAGATAGACTTTGTAAATTTAGTGCCATAACATGTATTTGAGTTTCGTAGGAAGTTCAGCATGGATCATTCAACCATATGAAGTGACTTAAAGCACATTACTATTAGAATTACATCAAGCAAGTTGTACAAATGAGCATGTAAAAAATATTACCAACAAAATTAAATCTCAAACTACTCTCTATTTTTTTTAAAAAAAAAAGAATTAAAAGTATAAAGAAAACATATCTTAATAAATAAATTAATATGTAGGCGTATACTCCTGAGAAGTAAATAATATATATATATATATATATATATATATATATATATATATATATATATATATAATGTAACAAAATGTAGCATTACTTATAGGTGTATTATTTACAATATGTGTTTTCTATAGCAGATGACTTTATTTATTACCCAAAATTGTACAAAACGGAAAGGAACAAAAATAAAAATAAATAATAATTCCTTATTTACAAATATTGTTTGGTTAAAACTAAATGATACAAGCGTGGATTTTTAAAATTAATTTTCAAGTGATTTATTGTGAGATTGTATTCATATAATTACTCTAATTTAAATATAATAGACTCTACTCAGTATAATATAGATAAATGCCCTTGTGAGGGCAGAAAACCTTCACACTTGGCAAATTTAGTTTAGCATTTATTTTCAGTACTTTAGAAGAAATATTGAGAAGAAAATGTTCTATTAGCAATGCAACACAAATTTTCTATTGGAAATGTAACACCTATAATTTTAGGCTTATATGAATGAAGCTCAGTTTTTAAACAATTTAAAAGAACAGTGAAATATATCGAGTATGATGACCATATGCTTCAATTCTAAAGTGGATTGTGAGGAAGTAAAAAAAAAAAAAAAATGTATATATCTCTAATTCAATGCAATAAAAGTAATAAAAATTATGAGGCCTAATTTTTAGATTATATAGTAGAATGGGAAAGTAAATATTGTACCAAAGCATAAAATGTGAAACAAATTTAAATGAGAAAATTATAGATGTACAGCTGTTGTTCCCACTGCCTGTAAAATCTTGTTGGTTGCCATTTGTCAGAGGTTGATGGAGAGAGGAGAGGATGCTTGGAAAGTATCAGAGTGAATTTCACTCCTCCAGGAAGGTCTACCACAGATCACCTCTCCTCAATTAGACAATTGCTAGTTTGATCTTTCCAGCATCATTTCTTCCTTGACTTCTACAGGCCAGGTTATATCAGGTTCAATGATGAAAAAAAGAAGTCCTATACAAATATTTGTATCTCTGATATGTAAGAAGAAATTTAAAGTTAGCTGATTCCGATAAAAAGGAGGGGAGCACATTTAGACACTACAATCCTAAATGTGAAGTTTTAACATTCTAAGGCTAGCCATTTTTGAGTTATGTCGACAACAGTCAAAATGGGTTTCAAGGGGGTCTAAATGGATAATTCTGTTGGAATTTTAAAGCCATAAAATTTTCATGATTACGATACTCCCGTTAATTTGTACAAGGGGAAAAATGTATGAGGACTGGGGAGGCTGATAGACCTATTGAATTGGGGAGTTAATGTTTCCTAGTTGTAGCACATTTAAGTGCTAAAGTGAAATAGAGCAATAGGAAGTAAATATGAATGCCAAATTGGCCACAAGGGTGAGGTGCTTTATGTCCTGCTTTCTGATTTGAAAGTCACTCCAGGAAGGCAAAAGTGCAAATATACACAGGCTAATAGTCATCAAACTAACAATTATTATTAGTAAAGACTCACACCAAGAAAAGCTGTAAGGCCCTACTGGTATGAGAGAGATGAGCACTGAAAATATATTTGGAGAACTGAAAGAGCAGTACAAATTGCAGATCAGAAACAATACCCAACTAGTGGTTACATGGTTAGCCTTATTTTACCTAAGCTTAAGAAGGAGAAATTAGACTAATTTGGACATGTTGATAGGATAGAGCATACCAGGCTATCTTACAAAAGTTGAATAGTACACAAAGTTGATTGGAGCAAGGGGGAGAGGCAGGCCCAGAAGGAGGGGGAATGACCTAAGGGAAGACTTGCAAGGCTGGTGTTCTGGAATAGGAAAATTCTTAGTGTAGATGAATATATTTTTTTTAAGATTGTGTTAGAGGTCCCGGTAGTGCAAGGACTACAGCGACTAATAGTTACTTTAAAAAAATTAGTGATTTACTGAGCTCACTCCTCAAGATGGAAGGTAATTTATAATACAATTCAAGAATGATTCTGTTTGTTTTGAATTGTGCAGGAATGTACAGTGAATTTAAATTAGTCTGCTTACATGTGGGCAAAATGTTTAACCCTACTAGAGTCTATACTAAAACCATGCTTTGGGCATACTGTGTTGATTATGAGACATGATGACATATTCATACCTTAATTTGGGAATATTTTGTTGGAGTTTTATTGTTAACAGTAGCTTACCATTTACTTTGTCCTGAAAGAAATTAATGATGTTTAGAGTGTAATGACTGTGATTTAATTTTTATCAATTATATGGCAATGGATCAATCTGGATAAAATCAAATTGCTCCTTCAAAAATAATTGAAGTAAAAACAAATTCAAAGAAAGCAAATTGATTTTACTCAGATAGGTCCATTGGCATACAATTGATAAAAATTAAATAAATGTTGATATCATAAAATAATCATTCGCCAACTGATGCTATCTGTCTATTTGAAATTAGTAGGCATGGATTTTCTCAGTTTTGAATGAAACAACAAATAGGTTGGTAAACATGCCTTATATCAAAGTCATCAACAGAATGTACGTGTCAATATAATCCACATTCAATGACAGTTTATGTTCAGAAAGTGAAGAATATTAGCACAAATTGCATTCAATGTGTTTATTCTAACAAAAATCTTCATGGTTCAAACTTCTTTTAATGCCTCTTCAGGATTTAAATTTAAATATACCAATATTTTACATTTTCCTTCCAAATCTTAGTGTCACTGTTCTGGCTTAGTTATAAGTACTATGGGAGTGAAAAATTTTTGTATTTAAATATAGATCTAGAAGAGGTGAAAGATGTTGTATTTTAGAATAAATACATTGTGAATCATATTTCTAAGCTATTGACCATCTGACTTGTCAACAGTGTCAATAAATAAGTAAACTGATTTTAATTTGACTTCATAAATAAATAATAAACACTGGAGAAAGCAAGGCTTGATTACCAAGCATTGATGTACCACTCCCTTAAAAGTACAGACAAATAAAAACCCAAATAACCAATATTGTTCAAATAATATCTGAGTCAATTCTAAATCAAAGATATTTATTGTATATAATTAAATGATCATGCTGAATCAAATAACAAACTATAAATGACGTGACCTCATTTACAGGGTAAAAATTCTTTTTAGGTACAAACTGTAAATGAAATTGTCAAAACTGGGCAATACTACTTACATTTGACATACTTTTAAACATGTAACAAATTTTCATTAAACAGAACGGAAATCTTTAAAAGTAGCATGATTTATAAATATTTTTCTATTTATAAATAATTTTACAATATTTACCTAGAAAATTAATAAGAAAGAAAACATAATAAGACCCAAATAAGTTCTAATTAATTCTCTCACAAATACAATAGATTTAAAAAAGTGGTATTACCAATATAGGTTTGACCACACAGCTTTGCCTCTGATTCTCGAATTTGCTCTTCCAATGATAACGTCCTTTCTACAGCATCCATATAATTATTTTCCATTTTTCGAAGTTCATTTTGCAGTTGCTCCACATAGTCCTAAATAAATAATATATACATTAATTACAGATAACAAAATATACATAACAATTAAACCGTAATCTATGTCATTGTTAAATATTTTTCATTACAGTCTTCATAGTTTTAAAGTATTTAATTGGTTTATTTATTAAAACTCACAAGGTTTTTTTTAGTTTTTTAATTTTTAAAATTAGAAATGCATTTCATAATTGAAAAGGGGGTTTCTGAATCTTTAAACTCACATGTTAAAAAGCTAGAAAAATGTATACTTTTTCCTTATGCAGAGTAAAGGAAGTATTGTAATTGCAAAAATGTTTGGTTTCAAGCTTTAAAGAATTATCTGTTGACCCACCCTGGACCCATTTTAACCAGTTTAGGTGTGACGTATTTACATATGTATAGTATGTATCTCTCATAACTCAAATACAGCTAGTCTTAGAATGCTGAAAATGCATAAGAGGGATTGCTGAAACATCTAGTTTCACCTCCTCTTTTGTCCAAAATTGACTAAAGGAGAGATTCAGAGGGGCAAAAATGAAAAATCTTAAATTTCTCCTTACATATCAGAAATTCATAAATTTGTATAGGACCTTTTTTGTTTATCCAATCCAATGTATTGGAATAGAGATATCGTTTATCACAATCAAATGTAATAATTTTACATGAAATGCAACGAAACATTTTATTTATTTAATTTAGAAAGTAGCATTATGCAGAAGTACAAGGAAGTCTAGTCTTGTGTTGCCTACTGGTCTTTCCTTATTAATTTAGTTATTTTATTAAAGAAATATACAGTTTCCTAGACTGCAGTAAGGGTGGCCAAGTGTGGAAGTAAAGCAGGTGTTTGTGCAAACTCTTTGGAGTAGGGGAAATAGAAAGAGGTCTACATAGACATCCTAACATAGCTGATAGTAGTGTGCTCGAAAGGAGGGGAAATGGCAGCACTATTAACAGAACATACCAAAACAAAAAATGCTTCTTTATGATGAGTGTTGTGAACACTTGGACTGAACTGTAACATCCTTTGAGGTTATATTAACTACGAATAGGTTTCTTTGCCTCTGAGCCATTTATAAAAAAAATCTGAAGGTAAGTCAAAGCAGCATGCTAACTACATTGATGTGTTTTGATTCACATCAATATAATTACTCTAAGGAGCAGAGACTGCTCGGAAAAAAGGTCGAATGCTGCAGGTCTTTAGAAATGAAGATATGTTTTTCTCACATTTAAGGGGATGCTGCTATATTATAAAAATATATTCATATTGAAAGAGGCTTAAAAGATTTATAAAAAATACATGCTTACTACACAGGGTCTGTGTAAACTAAACAGATTTCCCATATGTTGGTGTGTCACACTCACCTCAACACATGATCACTAATTCTAAGTAAAAATCTGATGAGCAGAAGTGGAGGTTTAATGGTGACAGAAAACAAGAAAGTACTTTTAATTTGCTTAATATATGAAAAACGTTTATTGTACAATAATAGAAATCAATTGTATCAATTGTTGTGGCTAAGTTCGTTAGTGAGCTATATCGCCCAGAGGTAGAGGACAGGACTACTAGTAGTGCTAGGTTTAAATCCTGGCATTTCATACTAAATTCAATTTAGCCATGCGACTAACAAGCTTTAAATACTCACTTTCATGGGCTAGTTGCGTAACTACTAAATTAAAATGTAAAAAAGTATTTAATTTAAACATGGTAAATTCATTTTCCAGTCCTAAAAAACCTGAAAATACTATAGTGTCCTCCACCAAAGCCTGGGCATAATAAGCTGTTCAGCAGAACATTTTCATTTTCATATACATTACAGTCAATTTAGATCGACTCAAGAAAGTTCGCCCTTTGAAAATACAATAATCTTTTGGATAAAAAAAGTTCTAATGCAACAGCAACAATTCTCAGAAGTTTTTAAAACAATCTCGTGATAATCCAGGAATCTACATAAATTCAAAATGAGTCCTAAGAACTATGATTCCTAATTAGTAGCAATTGTATCAGATAGTTTATATCCTGCTTGGAAGTTACCAAAGTTGGAGGCGATGAAGATAAATTATTTTACTTTTTCATTTTCTTTAAATTTATTCTTTAACAATATAATAAATAGGAAATAAAAGTTACCTTATGGTAATAATTTGAGTGTTCGGCTCTTAGTTTTGATATCACTTTTTTTAGAGCAGCAATAGCCCTCACTAAGTCCCTTCTACTCTGAGTTTTTATTTTCTGAAAAAATAAAAATAAAATGTAATTGTATTAAATCTACATAAGCATTTACTTACTTACATTATAGTGTGTGTGCATGTGTGTGCGCGTGCAGGAGTGCTTGTGTGATATATATATATATATATATATATATATATATATATATATATATAAATATAAATATAAACATAAGAACATAATATAACTTTAAAAAATGTATATTATAAGATCATTGTGGGGAATACTCTTAAAAATCAATTATATGTTTATAGTTATATTATTCCATTAAATTCCAAACTATTTTTTTTTGTGTGTGTACATTCAGTTACGGGATATAAATGTTAATTTGGGCTCAGGTTAGCCATGCGAGATAAAGAATTGGCCTTAATCTCACATGATAAACCTAGGGTGGCGAGTTCGATTCCTGCTTGGGGAATAGGAATTTATTTAGTGACAAACTCATTAAATAAAATTCTTAGTCCCACCGTGAGTAGAAAAGGGTGGTAACCTGTAGGTAACCCGGCCCACTTAGCATTAGTAGCAAAAAGTGGACATTGATAAATAATAATAATTTGTATCCTGCAATTTAAAGAAGTGAATTAGAAAAATATATAACAAGAAAAACGTATAAATTACATAAAACATTCAAACCAATACAAATTGATTCACTGAAAAACATTACAAATACCTAAAATGGAATATTAACAGTTTTAACTCTGAATAAATGTAGACTGCTTTTTTCATTCCTTTTACTTATAATATTTTTTTTTTTAACTCACATTTAGCAGATTTGCAAATGAAACTCATGTCTTGATTTTCAAAAAATATTTGGTGAGATCATCTATAGCGTGGAACCAATTATGTGAAAAAACTGTTTAGTTTAGGCAGCTCCTGCCTGACTTTTTAAACAATGAGTTAGCCCAGCTTTTAACTTAGCTATTGACTGCTTTATTAGGTTTTTACAAGGTTGTATATTATATATGTATTTTTTGATATTAATTTATATTGTTCTCATAGGTTGTGTTTCTGGCAAGACACCTTCACCGTACAGAACCTAGAGTTTGACCTTGATAATCAGTGCATTGAAGTTAATAGGCTTATTTTCCAAATTCAAAACAAAATGTTTGAAGATTGAGCGTTCATAAGAAATCCATATTAAAAAAAAAAGATGTTGTAATGACTCTATTTTAAATTAAGTAAATGTTGATAGACAGAAGTGATGAATTTAAAAAGGAAGAGAACTTTGTGAATCATTACAATGCAACAGTATTGTGTAAACTGAACTTACAGGGTCATGTAGTTCACTGCTTATCGAATCAACAGGTGACCTAAAACAAACAAACTATATCAATACCAAATGTTAAAAAATTGTTATTATTGTTTATATTAACTTAATTTTCACTGTACACATATTGATTAAGCTCCAATTGTAAAATACGTTTCCTTTCAGATTTGTTCATTAGTTTAGTTTTTAGAAAATTGACTAATCAGGAATGATTCAATTAATAATCTGATGGACTCCACATGACTTCCTTGTACTCCCATTCAATTAAACACACAAAATGTTTGCTTACACTTCAAGTGATTTAATATCTGCTCCAATACTTCAAAAAATGTGATAGGGAATATTTTACAAATCTTTACATGATTGTCTCTAATAGGTAAGGCAAAATTGGCATTTTTTTTATTTCCGCTCCCCTCTTAACTCCACCCTCCTCGTTCACTTTGATTAAAAGAGGTGCATAACTAGATGGTACAACAGTTCTAAATATGAAATTTCTAAGATATGATCATACAAAAAAGTAATTAAATAACTTTGGCAATCATTAAACCAGATCTAAATAAAGAAAAAAATACTATTGGATAGAAAATTATATGAACATTGACAAGAAAAAGCAGGGGTATAAACTAAAAATAAAAATGGGTTACGTTGAAGATTTAACGAGCAACAAAATTAAATGAGATGCACATTGTAAAAGAGAAGTAAATGCTAAGTAATGAACAAAAGATTTCTTATGAAGTTTTATATTACTTCATGAGAAATCATTTTTTTATTACTTAGCATTTACTTCTCTTTTACACTAAGTATTTAATTTTGTTGCTCATTACAAAATGCAATAATCACAATTTATAATTATTGTTATAATAAAAGAAAAACTGTACCTTGGGGTAGAATCTAAAACAGGAGTCTCAAACCTTGAGTCTGTAGCAAAGGATTTATTATCATCAAAATCAGGGGTCTTTTCAGCTTCTGACATGGATTTTGCAAGAAGTCCTAAACAGATAAACATTTTAAATAATAATAATATAAGTTTTATTTAAAACATTTTTTTAATAAAATATTTTAGTTTTATATAAATTATTTTATGCACTGGGATTTAGTTGGATAGGTTAATGCCATTTTTATTTTGCTTTTTGAAATAGGGGCAAAATATGACTTGGTACTTAAATAACAAGGTTTTGATAGTCTATCTCACAACCCACAATTTCAAGTTTGCCAGTGATTTAGACAAATCTCTTAAAACAAAAAAGTTGAGAATACCTTCTGGCCCCTGGGTAAAAAAATAAAAATCTATAAGATTCTTTAGATTTGAATATCAAGTCAAAAAGTAGGATAAGCAAGTCAAGATAATTAAGAAAGAAGAGAACTTGAGGCATCCCCACTCCCTTGGAATCCCTAGGATTTATGATCACTGAAGAAATTTAATGTTGGCAGGTGTTGAGGAGAAGCCATGTTTTCAAAATATTTTATTGATTGTATGCGAAAAAAAAAAAAAAAAGATGTGTTTGCACTAGGTAGGAGTATTGCGTTTTAATTCATTATTTCACAATTTACTTGTATCTCTTCAGACGATTGATGTGCATTTGGGCAAATGAGGAGAAAGGTTTTTATAAGTCTTAACCAATACCAATAGCTTGGAAGGTAGCTCTCTTGAATCAAAGAGCTTAATAGAGAGACTGGTCACTCCAAGCATTCTATAGAGTTATAAGTTATTGCTATGCATTACCAGCCTTTAAATGTTCTACTAGTACTGGAGAAAAATTATTTTCAAACGGCACAACTTGCCCAATTATTAATGAAATTTATTTGAATATCAAATCATCTTCTTAAATAATGTCAAAAACAAGTTATATGTAAATGTATAATAAATTTTTATTTTTAAAACATACCGTCACTAACTTTAAGTCTCCTTTGAAGAGAGATTCTTTCTCTCTCCATCCTGGCTATAATAACTTTTAATCTTGATATTTGACCTTCGAGTAGTTCTATTTGGCTGCTTTTCTCCTTTATTTCTTGTCTATATTTCTCATTGGTAGTTTGGAGTCTTTTCTTTTCTTCCCATTTTGCAACCTCATCAGTACACTAAAGAAAAAGAAATGAATTTTCAAAGCTGTGAACAGTTGTTAAAGAATTTAAATTAATAATTAGAAAGGATATAGGTAAGCCTCCCATATTTTATTTTCAAAGTATAGGATTTACTCATTTTTAGCTTGTTAGGAAAACGTTGGTCACAGAAAGGCTGCTTAAACTAAGATTTCCCACATGTTGGAATGGGACACTACTGATCTCGTCTCACCATAATCTTATTTCCAAAAAAAATGTCAATGAAATTAATATGTGAATGTCATGGACGGTATATAAAATCTTAGTTAATGATGTCATCACACTAACTATGGCATATATCTCACATAATAAAGGTCTGTTGAAAACAATATTTGGAGTTTATGCTTGAATAATTTCTTATTGTTAATGTGTGATGACTAAAAGTTGAGGTTCACTGAAGGCTGACAACTAAAATATCCCAATATCTCGGTTAATACTGAAGATAGAGAAAACATGTATATAACAATATTTATAGAACATTGAATTTGCAATAAGATTGGTTCTATATGATTTTTCGATAAACTTATAATAATGGAGATAAATTGAATTTTCAAAATTACCCCATCTAAACCCTTCCCTCACCCACTGGTCTGATTTCAGCCGTTAACAAACTTGATCTTTAGTTTTACACAAAACATTAAAATATCGAGTTTTGCAACGATCAAGAGCTGTAACTGACAAACAAATTTTAGATAATGATCTAATTATCTTTCTGTTTTCGGAAAAGTAAGAACCAATTTTTATACTTTTACCTTATCTTTCCTCATTTGTAACTGACTCCGTTCTCGCTCTTTACATTTTTCTATTTCATCTTCTAATAATTTAATTCTTTCTTGAAGAAGAACTTCTTTTTTAACATTTTTAGTAGTTGATTTAGAGGATCTAAAGTTCAAAAATGTTTGTAATTATTTAGGCAAAAAAAAGAAAAAAGAAGAAAATTAAGTAAATGAATTTGGCATTTGATATTACCTTATATTTAATTGATGCTTCAGTCTTGTGTTTTCATTTTCCAGCACTTTAATTTGATTTGTATAAGCCTCCTCTTTTTCTTTAAATTTAGAAATTTCATTTTTTAACTTATTATGGAACCCCCTTTCTGCGTCATCCTAAATGGAAATGAATATATAAATAAAATTTAAGTTTTGCCTTTACATGTTCTCTATTAATCTAACATTCTGGGTTTTCAACAAATCCAATCTAATATTTAAAAATGAACATTAATAAATGCCACTCACTATTTTTACTTGAGTACAGAAGGGATCTTATAACGAGAGCTATTTTTTTTTACCCCCACTCTGAAAAGTGGGGCTAATTTCATCCATAATTTTTAAAATTTAAGATAATCTATAAATTTCTTATCATTTAAGTTCTTATTATCTTATAACAATATGATACTAAATATATATATATATATATATATATATATATATATACATATATATTTAGTATCACATTGTTATAAGATAATAAGAACTTGTATATTATATATATACACACACACTTGCGCATACAAATTACTTTAGAATACATTTTCATAATAATAAATTAGGTAAGCAAACGAATTTTAAAGCTTAGGATTCCAATTTCCAGTTATTCCATTAATATTTTTAAAAAAAGTCTGTCACGCAGGGGCTGCGTAAACTAAGCAGATTTCCCACGTGAAGTTATACAATAGAGAAATTTCATGAGAGTCGAGCAGTTAAGGAAACGGCAGAACTAGCTTTCGGTGGATAGTCACCCAGCCGTTAGCCGAACAGATTTAATAAAAATGCAAATATCTCGGTTAATATTCAAGATAGAGAATAAATGTATATAACAATATTTATAATAAATTTAATTTGCAATAAGATTGATTCTGTACATTTTTTGATCTGACGTATAGTAACGGAGATATTTCGAAAATCCTCCCCTCTATACCCCCCTCCCACTGGTCCGATTTCAGCCGT
Source organism: Riptortus pedestris (assembly GCA_019009955.1). Lineage (NCBI taxonomy): Eukaryota > Metazoa > Arthropoda > Insecta > Hemiptera > Alydidae > Riptortus > Riptortus pedestris. Next base: position 52,358,882 of record CM032232.1, read on the forward strand.
TAACGAACTTGATCTTTCTTTTTACATAAAACGACTAAATATCGAGTTTGGTAACGATCAAAGAAAAACTGCGACCGCTAGAGTGGTAACAGACAAATATATATATATATATATATATATATATATATATATATATATATATATATATACTAGCTCAGATACCCGGCTTCGCCCGGGAATTCATTTGAGGCTGAATGGTGATGGTATTTTTTAGCAGGCTTTACATTGCACAATATTTTGACATTTACCCATCCCAGTGTTTAGGATTGATACCCATCTTTGCCGTGGATTTGCTAATAATAGAATTATTTGTTCGATAAGGCTTCACAGTCTTCGATATTTTTATATTTCCCGTCTCTTATACGTGTAAATATGGTGAATTTTTATTTCAGGCCTCCCTTTTAACCCCCTCCCGTTCGAACCTAAAAATTTTAATATAGCTTATAATCATGGAAGAATTAATGCTAATTGACATACCGAGTTTTGTTAAGTTCGGTTCAGCCGTTAGTGCCCGCTAAAGTTTTAACGTATAACTCATTTATACTTAGGTATACGACAAAAGTGTATATAACAAAAGTTACTCCAAATAATAAAATAAACAACTTTTGTTATGTTTATATTTGCAGAAAACCCAATAGGAAACGAAATATCGCTATTTTTAATTTCAGGCTTCCCTTATAACCCCCACTCCTGCCCGTCCATAGAAATGTTGGTATGGCTTATTATAATGAAGGCCTCACTGCTAATACACATACCGAGTTTGGTGTAGTTCGGTAGAGTCTTTTGTGCCAAATAAAATTGTTGACTCCCGCTATAATTTTTAGCGTATAACAAATTTAAACTTCGGTATACGACAAAAGTGCATATAACAAAAGTTACTCTAAATAACAAAATTAACAACTTTTGTTATGTGCATATGTACCGAAAAACCAATAGAAAACGAAATATCGCTATTTTTAATTTTAGGCTTCCTTATAACCCCCACTCCTGTTCGTCTCAGAGAAAATTAATATAGCCTAAAGTCAAAGTTGGGTTAGTAGTAATATACGTACCAAGTTTCATAAAATTCGGTTCAGCCGTTTATGCGTGAAAAGGTATCAAACAAACAAACAAACAAACATACACGAAAGAAACAAAATGCAGATATGGTGTCTATGACATGTGAAACGAAAAGTTATCGTGAATTTTCGCGAAAAAAATCAATGTACAGACAGAGGTTACAATTTTATATATATATATAGATATATATATATATATACATACATACATATATACAGTTTTGAACGAACCTCATTTTCGTCATCTACTAGGTAGGATCGATGGACATTTGAAGAAAAATTTTGAAAATTCCGTCATGAGTATAACCTCAATAGCTGATTTCCCTTAAGGGAAATCTGCTAAAAGAAAAAAAACTGGAGTGGTCATCATATTAATTTCTTGTACTTCTATTGAATATACAAAATGTTTTGCTGCACTTCAATTAAAATTATTTCATTTGAAAATTCTTCAAATTCAATTGAAATGATTCAGATCAAAAAATGTCACAAAATATCAAATATTTTTATAATAAAAACAAATACTCTATACAAGTGTTTGGTATCTCCAATAAGTACAGAGACATTTTTTTTTTCTTCCTCCTCTAAACCTCCCCTTCCCCGCAGTTGATATTGATCAAAAGAAGAGGTGCACAACTAGAAAGTAGAATAGTCCTGAATATGAAATTACAACATTCGAATGCTCGTCACTTTTGAGTTACACAAGAAACGTACGGATGTCCCACAGAAACTAGTCAAAATAGGTTCAGAGATGGTTAAAATGCATAAACTTCAAAACTGAAAATGTTAGCCTTGTAGAGAATAAGAAGTTTTATGAATAAATAATTTACAGCGGCATAAAACCCCATTACTGAGGTAAAGCCACTTTCTATCTGCAACTCCAGCAGTTTTTTAGGTCTAGATTCTCCTAGGGCCAAAATATTAAAATTCATGGTAACAGTCTCTCATATATCCATGAAAAAAATACATAACTCCATTACTCTCCAGACAACTGCACAGATACTTATCTAGATTCATTTCAGTTTTGACTAAGCTTGACTGGATAAAGGATCTAACTTCAATAAAATAGGTTGAAATTTCTTTACAAGCAATACTCCAAAAGTTAAGGATGTAAGACTTTATAGGGCAATAAATAAGTAATTGTATTTTGAATTTTCTAGCCAACTATTTAAATGTTTGCTTTCCAATGAAGTGAACTTATGAGTAGTTTTTTTTTTTTTGAAATATTTAAAACAAAAATTAATAATAGATACCTTGAGTTCTTTCAAATTCATTCGGAGCTCTTCGATCTCTGCCTTGTTCTTTTTAAGTTCCTCTTCATCAACTGATGTTTCTTTAATACTAAAAGTAACAAGATTTTTCAAATTATGGGATAGCAAATATTATTTTAAATATCAATATCAAAATAATTATTCACTTAAATATTTTCCAATGGTCGAGAATATAATTTACATCACAAAACTAAAAATGTGACACAATCGGTATTATTGGTAGCATTTAAGTTATTCATTACAAACAAATAAGACAGAGTAAAAGTGTATATTTTATAACAAAATGAATTTTAGTCTTTTAGAGATCGATTTCACCTCAAACATTTGTTATCATATTGACATTTTAAAAATGTTATCTAGTTATGATTTTTTGTTGTTGGCTTAATTGTCTTTGGTCCCATTTCAGTGTTGGAAGAAAGCGGATACTTTAAAGCTGCAGTGTGCATACTCATATAGGCTATTGCTTAACATTAGGGTATTTGGGTTATAAAGAAACTATTATAATTAAATCAAATGCCATCATATTTACATTTATGAACAGGTTTTGTACAACCTGTTGAACCCATTGAAGTAAAAACCTCTATTTTTATAATATAATAAGCGTTAATAAAATAAAATTTACAATTTATTTCTCATGAAAAGTTTGATTTTTGAGGTTTAGTACCATTATCAGACCATTGCATTAATTGTAAAAAGGAATTTATATAGCCCCCCCCCCTTCCTGAAAAGCCAAAAATATTGGATATGGACATTTGTATTTATAATAAAATATTATTAATAATCAGTTTTCTACCTCTCTGCAAGATTTTTCCAATGTTCAATTTCATTTTTACTTCTCTCCAATTCGTTCGACACTTCATATAATTTCTGAGTAAGATCATCTATTTCTGCCTCAAGTCCATGGACTCTTGCAATCCATTTTTCCATGAGAATAGAAACTGATCTTGACTCAGCAAGAGGATCCCTTGAAAAAACAGGGAGTAAATAATGCTAAAATAAAAAAATGGCATAAAAAATGCAGTAGAATCATGACAATTACTTTTTATACCTTGGTGTTGGAACAGTTTGAACATTCTTTTCTAAAATATGGTACTTTTCTAGTAACTGTCCGTATTCTTCATTACTCTCTTTTAGTAGTGCTTTGTACCTTTGGCAAGTGGCCTCTTTTTGGTTTACTATTTGTTGCATACTACTAATAGTTCCCTAAAAACATAGAAATAAGAATGTGTAAAACAACATAACAGGTTAATAAACTTGCAAACAAAACTAACATACATCTTTCAAAAAAGTAATCAATGCTTTGTAACGAGGAATTTGAAAATAAATTTAAGAAATGTTATGCTGATAAGCTTTTAAATAATAATAAGGAAAAAATGTTATTACATAAATGTATAAGGTTTTTATTAATAGATCAATCTACTGAAAACTAAAAGAAAATTATCAAATAAAAAACACTTCATTCTGATCACTGCCTTACTCAAAAATCTCCTTACATATCCTTTCTTGCCTGTATTTTTTTTCCAGTTGGTATAGTACACTTTAGAGACCACACGTTATCTTTGAGTGGTGCATGAGCGATTTATAATCAGAATTTTATGTCGAGAGTGATCAACTCGAAGTATAACCCCCGTGAGCTAAGGAGGGCCTGGAATAAGTTTTCTTCAGTAAACTGATGGACCTTATAATGTACCAGGGGGAGGGATCATGATCAGATCACCAAAAGACCAGTTTACGCCTTGACGGGATCTAGGAAAGTCAAAGTCCCTCTTCATACCAGTGGGCTGTCAGAAAGATTAGCTCACAAGACTCTCACCATTGCTCTAAAGCCGGAAGTAGCGCATGGCGAAAGCAAACCGATGTACTAATTTTGTGGACTCCAATTCAAATACTGATCCTCCTCAATGTTGTCTGACTTTGGTGATCTGGTTTGACACACTACCACTGATCTATGGGGTACAACTCTTACTTTGAATTAATGACTAAAAATGAACCTAATCAGGGATTATCAAGAAGTGATAAATTTTGATATGGTCAGTTTCTTAGGAAAAAAACTATCGCATATAATGATTGTGGGGTAATTAACTAAAAAATTAAGAATGTGACATTTAACAAAAAATACGTTATATGTTATTTGTTTAAGTTCATTTTGTGCTGCTACGCTAATTGAGACAGGTTATTTACAGGTTCCCATTGTTTTCTAGCCAGGGTGGGACATTAGCTTTTTTTTAATGAGTTTGTCACTAAATAAATTCCTAATGCCCATGCAGGAATCAAACTCGCCGCTTGAAAACATTACCTTAACTCACGGCTCATAGCCGCCTCATAGCTGACGTTTTTTTTCGAGGGGGGGGGATTGGAGAATAAATAACAGAAATACACAACTTTTAAGGGTCTGTTCTTTTTGGTAAAGGTAGTATTTTTTGATTCAATATCAAGAAAGAGTTACTACCATTGTTAAAGCTCAGATGATTGTTAAGTCAAAGAGCATTCATCTAACCCTTTGTTTCTTTAGAAAAGGAATGCAAAAGACTAGATTAAGCATATGAGAATAGATTAAGTATTTAAATTTCTGTAGTGGAAAAGGTATTAAATATTTTCAAGAAGGATAGGAGAATATTAAAACATATTTAGAAAAACTGTATATGAATGGTAAAGGTAAATGATTAAAGTAGTAGGACTACAGCACACATTTGAAACAAATAAGCAGTAACAAAAAGTTCTAGGGATAGTACCAAACTATAAAGAGTCATTGATAAAGAACATGTATTTTAAAAGAACTTCAGGTGAAAATACTTTAATAAATAAATAAAGTATATTTACCACTTTATTTATTCCAATTTTGCTACTAAGACTAATTGGGATGGGTTATTTGTGGGTTACCACCCTTTTATAGCCAGTTTGGGACTTAGGATTTTATTTAATGACTTTGTCACAAAATAAATTCCTATAGCCCAGGTGAAAATCAAACTGACGACTCTAGGTTTCCCAAGTGAGATTAAGACCAATGCCTTAACTCATGTGGCTAACCTGATCCCCTTAAAATCTAAAAATTTGTAATAGAAAAAAAAAAGTTGTCACCTTTAAAGCTTTCACTCTTTTCCCATCTTGTTGAAGTTGGATTGTTTTATTTTCTTCTATTTTTGTATTAACCTCTTTTATTTTTGATTCCAATGATGAAATGTAAAGTTCTTTTTCTGAAATAGTTCTTCTTAGTTCCCCCAATTCAATGCCATAACTGAGAAGTTTTGCTTCTTGTTCTTTGAAAGCTCCAAGAGTCTTTAAACAGAAAAAAAAAGATACAGATTTATGAATGGAAGAATTGAAATAAAATGTATTTCTTAATGATTTTTATTTAGTATTCATTATAGTCGGTTAAAGAGAAGGAAGTCTGCTGTCATTCCCGAGTCCATTATTCTGGATTCTCTTGTTATAATTTATAATCACATCTATGGTCAATATCATAATGTATTTTTTTAATTTTGATTTACTTAGTTCTTTATATTATGTTTTATTCATTATATTAATTATCTTTCCATACAAAGATTTTCCCCCTTTTCAATTTTTGTACATAGATATGAATAATTTTTGCATGTGTAAGTGCAACTCAATTTAATTGGGCAGGTGATATTTTTTAATAAAGTGTTTTCTCTCTATAATAAATAAGAGACCAGGTATATTATATAAGTCAATAAAAATAAATGCCTAAAACATTTTTTTTTCTAGAACTAACGTACACCGATGTGGCCAATGAGTATAAAAACAAGGGGCGAATATCATATCAGAGTTAGTATTCACAAAAATATCATATAATGTCATTATCTACAATACTTTTTTTAATAATATTTCGAAACAATTTTAAACTTTATTTAATAATATTCATAATGCCACCAGGAGGTTAAAAAAAAAACAGAAAAAAAAACACCCATCTGGAATGTGTTTCCTTTACATGAAAAATAGAGTTTAACTTTCTGCTCGAATGCATTTCTTAATATATATATATATATATATATATATATATATATTGTTATATAATAATATATATAAAATCAATTCTCAGAACATGTGATTAAAGAAATAAAAAAACTTTTGGACGATGAAAAAGTTTAAACTCTATTTTTCATGTAAAGGAAACACATTCCAGATGGGTTTTTTTTTTAACTTCACTGGTTACACGTCCTCAGTTTCGAAAATTTGTTAAACTTCAATACTCCTGAAGAGGTATGATGAGGAAATATTGAAAACATGTAACGTGTCACGAATAATTGTGAAGTATAAGACTATTGATTACTACTTCCTTATAGTAAAATATATTCAAAACTCACAAATTCATTCACAACTGGTTTTGCTAGTTCAGCTTCTTTTATAGACTTCACCTCTTCATTGACTTTAAGCAATGCCTTTTGAACTTCATTAAATAAGTCTTGCTAAAATAAAAAAAAAAATCATATTAAAACCATAAAAGAAAATGAAAAGTATAAAATTGTTTGAGTGTTACAAAATAATTATAAATTATTTATGCTATGAGTTTTCAAAGCAGTTGTAGTTTCTTTAGAGCATACTAAACTCAACAAAACAAATTCACTTTAAATTGAAATTATAAACAAATAAACTGTTATCCATATATTAAAAATATCTGAATTGAACGCCATATGACTTCATTGTACTCTTTTACATTTAATTAACAAAATGTTTTGCTCTACCTCATTTAAAATTATTTCTTTTGAAAGCCATTTGCAATATAAATATCAGTCATATATGATAACTGAATTGGATAGAAAAATGCTGATTAACATTTTCATTATAAACAAAAACAGACATCCACAAATCTATTGTATCTAATTGGTACAGAGTTTATTATTTTTGCCACTCCCCCAAAGCCACCCACTTTCCCCCTTAGTTGACAGATCAAAAAGGGGGGTACACAACTAAATGTTCCAGCATTCTTAAATATACAATTTTAGCAGTCTAAGGCTAGCCGATTTTGAGTTTAGCGAGATATGTACAGATGTAGTTTATATATATACAGATATGCCAAAATTAGTCAAACGGTTCCCAAGGAGCGTCAAAACGGATAATTCCACTAGAAACTGAAAATTTCTACGATTAAAAAACTTGCTTTACTTCGTACAAGGCAGTAAAAAATTGAATTATTTTATATAAATTGTGCAATAATGACCCTGATGATATAAATTTATCAATTTTTCAACAAGGGTCCAATGAAAGAAAAATCAAATAGTTTGCTATGAAATTCTTTATTATAGCCTATATATTTTGTACCTTTCTTGACTTCTCTTAATGAGCTAAATTGTTTCGAAGATAATTAATTAAATTAATAAATGAGTAAATCAAATAATATTATGTCATAATGCAAAGCAAACAAGAAATTAATATTTTACTATTAGTTTTTATTTTGTTAGACAATGGCTAAAGAATTGATAAATTGAAATTATTGTAGGTACCTTATTCTTTTGAAGCTCTTGGACAGCTAGTTCATTAAGTTTCTTAATGTTTTCAAATTCAGTTTTTAAATCATCACACTTCTTGCGTAAATCCTTTTCTATTTCGTCAATCTTCAATTTTGTAGGAGACACTATCGGTTCTGCTCCTGTCTTATCATCTTTTACTAAATCTGAGGTGTTTGTAGCCACTGATTTTGTATCTCCCTCTAAAGCATCTTTACTTGTCGAGTCTTTAGTTCCATCCACAATTTGAACATCATTCTTTACAGGAGTAAGCTCTTCTTTATCATTTCTGCCATTAGGTAGCAATGCTGATGAATCTTTATCCACAGTGTCTATATTTAGGTGGCTTCTGAAAAATAGAAAATAGTATAGTGTAAAAGACTTATAAAAATTTAAAAAATATTAAGCAGAATCATATAGAACATAAAATGTCACTTGAATTCTAGAATAGAAAAAGGTAAAATTAAGCTTAAAGTACTTTGTATATTCAATGTTCTCAAGGTCAGCCATAAGCAAATCAGTTTGAATGGAAATGTCCATCATATCGGAAGTGCCTGTAATTTCAGTTTGCGTTCCTTCATCAACAATCTCAGCAATACGTGGCGAACTAATTTCCAATACAGTCTCGTTATTTCCTCCCATTTGTTTTCCTTCTTCTCCCTCTGTACCATGATCATCTGCAGTCTGATCCTGAATTTCCAGATCATCTTCCCCATCCTTCGACTCTGCAGCCTAGAAACAAAAATAAGAAATTAATATCAAAGTCAACTTTTTAATTCATTGTAGAAAGTAAAGGAAGTATTGTAATAAGAAAAAAAAATTTGTTATCAGATTTCTATAGAATTATCCATTTTGGCATTCCCTGAATCCATGGATGGAATCAAGTGTGTAAATCTCATATAACTCCGATATGTCCAGTACAATCTCACCATCAGTCATAACTGTTATCTGCATTGGATCAAAAATGTCATGGAACATAACTCATAGGTCGTTTCACGATAAAACAAAAATGGCTCTAAACCAATTTTTTTAATGTCCAGTAACTATGAAGAAATTTGCTATTTTTTATTTCTTCTCCCTCTTAGTCAATTTGGACCAAAAGAGGACGTGCACAACTAGAATGTACAACTATCCTAAACATGGAATTTCAATATTCTAAGAGACATAGTTTTAGAGTTATGCGAGATACATACATAGATACATGTATATGTAGGTATGGACATCATGATGAAACTATTCAAAATGAGTCTACGTAGTGCCTAAATGGATTAAAAAAATGTATAAATGTAATTTACTCCTAAATAAGTCTGTCACGCAGGGGCTGCGTAAACTAAGCAGATTTCCCCCGTGAAGTTATACAATAGAGAAATCTCCATTCGAGAGCCGAACAGTTACTGCCGAACTAGCTATTGGCGGGAAACTCTCCTCAGTTATTGGCCCCCATTTAAGAAAAATGTAAATATCTCGGTTAATATTCAAGATAGAGAATAAATGTATAGAACAATATTTATAGCAAATTTAATTTGCAATAAGATTGTTTCTATACACTTTTTTGATCCGACTATAGTAACAGAGATATTTCAAATTTTCGAAAATCCACCCTCTAAACCCCCCTCCCACTGGTCCGATTTCAGCCGTTAACGAACTTGATCTGTTTTTTTGGATAAAATGTTTAAATATCGAGTTTGGTAATGAACAAACATATATATATATATATATATATATATATATATATACAGTGGAATCTCTGTTAACCGGCCACTTCGGGACTGGAGCCTGGCTGGATAACGAAATGGCCGGTTAAACCGAATTCTTGTCAGAGTAAAGAAAAGTATGCAATAGAATTGTTTAATAAAGACATGTATTATTTAAAAAAATCTAGCATTTTTTAAAAAGCATTTTTTGCCAAGAACTAAAACTGCTTTAATGGGCATTTTCAATCTGGTTAAATGCCTTTTCACTTGTGGTACAAATTCGTAATTAAACCACTGCTTAAATAAAAGCGAATCCATCCAAGCTGATTTTTGTGCCCTATAGTAATCAGGGAGCGATTTCATGTTGTCATTTTTGAATGCACGTGGTCACTCATTTTAGAACAAAAATATAACGTCCGTCCGAGATAAAATGAAGGGGTAGACTGATTGTGAGACCTACATATTCCCAGGAAGGGCTGGACACCAGCCTGTGAGCATGTCTCGGCAAGTCTCGACTCCTTCCCCCCTCAGCGTCGCCGACCGGTTTAACCGAGGGCCGGTTTATCCGAGGCCGGATAAGAGGGATTCCACTGTATATATAATTTTGAACGGACCTCATTTTCGTCATCTCCTGGGTAGGATTGATGGACATTTGAAGAAATTTTTCAAAAATCCTGTCATGAGTACGACCTCAATACCTGATTTCCCTCAAGGGAAATCTGCTAATAGACTGAAATGATAATAATAATGATAAAATATTCTTGGCCTTATATAATTCTCTTGGAATTACTAAAATATATGTGTGGCAACATAAAAGAAGAGGTCTGTGTTGGTTGATTTGGTATTTCTAATAGACATGGAGAAAAAGGCATTTTTTTTTTTTTATATTTTCTCTCCTCTAAATCCCTCCCCTTAAGCCAAGTTCAATCAAAAGGCGATGAGCGCAACAAAATGCTACAACAGCCCTAAATATTAAATTTCAAGGCAAGTTTTAATGCAAAATGTATATATATATATATGAATACACACATCATATACATATACATTCAGACATCATACTAAAGTAGTCAAATTGGATTTAGGAAGGGTAAATAGGAATTATTTCATAGAAGTGTGAAAATTAAAAGTTTTCACAATTACAATACTTCCTTTACTTTGTACCAAAAATTAAAAATTCATTTATGTTTAAGTAAAGGAGAAACCCAACAAATAAGGCCCCTGAAGAATATTATAATAAAGTAAGAATAATTAAGTAAATATTATTTATACAATATCTGTTTTGACGTACATGTGACCGAGGAGCAGGTACTGGTACAGGGTGTTCTGGAACATAATATTTTTTCAATTGGTCCTGCAGCTCTCCAATTTGTATCATTGAACTTTGCAGTTCAGCTTGAAAATAAGATTCTCTAAATCTGTAATTTAAATACACATTTTCATAAAATACACCACATATACTAATATATTTCCAATACACTGTTTCATCAACTATTTATACAAGTACTTGTGAGAACAGTAGATGTCACTCTCACTTCTTAACTTATGAAGTATACAATCAAATTAAGTAATCAAAGAAAATACTAAATAAATATATTAATACAATGTTGATTATTATAAAAAAGTGAAGCTAGTGAAATGTAATTTATTTATTTAGACTTTCTAGGGCAGTAGACCTACAGTTCTATGGGGAAGTAGCCACTTTTGATCCAATTTATTGTATTTGAGTGTTTTATCACCAAATAAATTGTGAGTGTGGCTCAGATTAATCATTTTATTAAAGCACTGGGGTCTTAATACACACGGAAAAATTGGTTAAGACAACTTCTTATCTACATAAGTAATTTTAATATTACAGCTTGCACACACACTCGCACATGATGGCTAATTGGAACATTTTTCTCTGGAAACCAATCTCTTGAACACTGGCTTAATACAAGAGATAGTCTTGGTTTAAGTGTCTTAAAGTAGGTACTCTCATTATATGAATATGCTTTAATTGTATTTGCAAAATGTATGAAATACTCTATTTTTATATATTACTGTAATCTTTGGCTTAGTGGGTTGAGGTCTGTTCTACTTAGGAGACCCAGGTTTAAATCATGTGAATTCAAAACATTTTCTCTGTATATAAAATAAAATTCTGTAATATTACAGCCATGCCTGAATTACAAATAATCTTTTGCTTACCTTGACTCTCGTAGCTCCTGCCTAAGTGCATCATTATTTCCTTGCATCTTGTTAAGAGCCGCTTGTAGTCTCATAGCTGGGTGGTACCATCCCGACACGTGTCTAGCATCTAGAGCTTCCAAGAGACTCTCTAAACATTCTGACTCTATTACTACTGTGCTTGACCCTTCAACAGAAGTAACAGACAGCCTGTAAACCTTGACGAGGATATTTAAAACCATTAGAGAAACTTTTAAATGAATATAAAGATTAGTTTACCTTCTTGCCCTTTAATGCTTTCTAGTATTTCATGTAAACCTTTTCGCAAGGCTTCATTTTCTTCTATAGCCACTTTTAAGTTTTCTTCAGTTTCAATTTTTTCTTTTAAGTCTGTGCGAGAAAATTATTATTACAATGATATAAATAAAGGAATTCAATGACATTATTTATGGCTTAAATAATGAATTAATCTTAAATGATCTTCTTATTGTTAAGCTCTGTTAGATTAATATTTATCATAAATAATATGTTTAACTGTTTAATCATTTAAAAGTTATAATTTACCTAGTGCTGGATCTTTTTGAGATTCACTCCTCTTCGTATCTTCATTCAATTTAGCAACTTGAGCTCGCAACTCAAAATTCTACAGAAAAATATCAAATAAAATGATTATAATTAAGATTTTTTGGTATTGAACATGTCTTCATGTTTTTGGCTGACATTTCACAATACATACTTCCAGTTTCAACAGGGCTTTCTTTGAGGAGTTCTGTTCTTTATTCAGTCCACTGCTTTTGGTGGTCTTCCCATCCAGGTAAGTATCTTCAAATACTTTTCCCAACACCTGTTCTTTTAAAATTTTATCTTTCTTATTTATGGTTCTCTTTCTAAATTGAATAATGGGCTTCCAAAGCATGCTTTTTCTTAAGACAATTTTATGAGTATTTTACTAATTCTATTGCTTCTTGAATTATTCTTTGTTCAAATTTTATATAGATGTTTGGAAAAATTGTTCTGCTATTTGGAGTTTTCTGCCTGAAACTTAAGAAGTGCTCTGCGACGTTGTTGCTAATCAACCTACTGTCTGTCTGAAGTATTTTTAGCACTAGGAAGAGGTATACTACTTACTCCTAGCACTTTGGTATGGCACAAAATGTTGTGTCTATTACATGTTCTTGCAATCTTTTCCATTTTCCATTTAACAAAAGGTATTACTATCATTTTTGGTGCTCTTTACCACCAGTTAAAAGATGATCGATTCCAGGAAATAACCATAAAAGAAGCCACATTAATAGTAAAATTCCCTAATAACTTCAACAGAAAAGATTTCTATAGATTCAAAAACTATGGGGAAAGAATCCCAGAAAAAGTATCCAGACACCTGGAAGGGAAGACTCTGGACACGGTAGAGCTATATATCAATTCTGAAATATATAATTTATATATAAAAATGTACAATTCTTCAGTCTCAGATTATGCTCTGAGGAAGCTGGAAATTTACCTAGATAAATAGCCAAAAATATGGAGACAGTCAATACACAAAGACTTTAATTATAATAATGACAAGGACTGTGGGAAGTTTAATAAATAAAAATTTTAAATTAAATTTATAGATAAGAAGTATTTCATAAAAAAATGGACAAAACGATATCCAAAAAATGTCCTAATTTAGCAAACTGAATTGAATATAATATTAAAAAGAGTTTAATATAATAGACTGCAAACTGCAACATCACTTTGAAATATACAAATAAAATATGAACACTATCAGACTTTATATATCATTTTATACTTAAAAAAGAAAAGGAAAAGAGAAATATAAAAGTATCACCTGCATGCTTAGGTTGATTGCTGTTTGCTGAACTGCACTTAACTGTGTTTGTAAATCTAATGTACTCGTCATATCTTCATTCTCAAAGTATTTATCAAAATTTTCTCTGAAGAAAAGTAAAATTACTTAAATTTTTTTAATTATGGAAGAAAGTAATAAATAATGCATAAACAAAATTAATTACAGGTCTATTTGTTTTCCATCTCCAGCCTCAAGATTAAGAATATTTATCTGCTCTATCAGCTTCAGTATTTGATTGTCCCTGGTTTTAATCTGCCGTTTAAGATCTTTAATTTGATTTCTAGCTTCAGTGAGCCCGTAAACTCCTTCCTCATACTCCTTTAATTGGATAATTAGTTCTGCCATCTATAAAAATGAACAGTTTTAATTCTATATATAAATAAGATATTTATACTTTGAAAATATAGGTTTAGGTAATTGTTTTTTGCTTCATTGATATTTTTAATTTTGTTTATTTCTATTATTCATAGACTGGAAAAAAAATGTATTAAGTAGTCATTAATTTACAATGAATTATTCTGTAGGATAGTTTCTAAATTTAATAATTCAAATTTCATTCACACAAACTTCTATATTTCAAACTTTTTAACCTTTAGTTAAAAATAAATTCGCAAACCTCTAGTTCTGAATTAGTCGAGTTCATTTGTAATAGCAAACCAAAGGGTTTCCTAACCCCTACTGACTTTATATGGTCTTGAAATAAAATAGCTGGATTACAACTGATACTATTTATTTGCTTAAGTAAACAAATGAATTTTAAACAGAGTTTTGATACTCACCTCTTCAGCCCTAAATTGCGCATCTTGCTCTGCATCATTCACTTTATCCTGGAGATAATTAATCTGGCTTTGGGCTTTTTCTAATTCTTCTTTTATTTCCTCGAAGCTTTTGGAACCGTTTTCAGAAGAGTCACTTAAAAAACAAAAGAATTAGCTATGGTTAGAACAAAAAATCTGATGTGGTTGCCACTTGACTTTTAGTGCTCCTTTTAAATTAAATAAAAAAAATGTATGACTGCATTTCATTTGTAAGTGATATACGATATCTCCATCCAATACATTGGATCTATGAAATGTATGTATCTACAGAATGTAATTTATATATTTTTCATGAAAACAATAAAAAGGCCCTACTTAATTTTTTATATATCTAGTAAAGATCAAAAAAATTGTTTTTTCTTTTTATTTACACCCTCCTCTAAATTAGGCACATACATATGTATTATCGTTATGCCAAAACTAATCAAAATGTGTTCAGGATGGATCACAACATTTAATTTTGAAATCTGAAAATCGAAAATTTTCAGTTTCATTTTCTAAAATGTAAAGACACTATAAAGACGAAAGGCCTGTTTATAATTGATTTAAACCTATTATACTTTAATTCCTTTTAAGACAACATATCCCAAAGAAAAGGATTTGTTACAAATAATTCATAATCCAAACGGGTTTAATATTTACTTAGTTTCCGCCTTTTGTTTTAGCTCCTGCACTTGAATTGAACTTTTTGACATGTCTTCTGTTGCCTGTTTTAGCTGGTCATGGAGCCTCTTTATAGCTTCTTCTTGCTCTTCAATGGTCTACAAAAACAAATTAATTGTTTATAATGCAAATAATAGGATAGGTAATGGAAATTGTGACAGATTGCCTTCGATCTAATAAATTCTCTTTATTATAATATTATACTCTATACTTCTATGGAAGGATATTGTTTTAGTTTTGTTACTATGTGACACTTTTTTTTGCCACAAGTATAAAATATAACTATCTTATGGTTGTAAGTAATTATACAAAAATTACTCAATAATGATATTAAAATATATAAGAACATTATTTTTTGTCTTTCAACTGTGAAAAGGACATTCACTTCTTCCTGATATCTGCTGATGAAATTTTCTCTTGTCTGAATAGTAACTATTTCAAACAAAGAAAGAATGCCTTAAAATAAATAAATAAATTTGTTTGTTTCCCCAACGTCTGGAGTTTAAAATTCAAAACCCTTTAGTAATTCACAGGGGTCTACAAATCTGCAGCTACCTAATATTTGGATTAGTAAGCTACTTAAGTGCAAAACTCTTCATACTTACTCGAGACAAAACATAAACATATATGTTATACAAATGTGAGCTTGTATACTCCATTCAATGAATAGTTATTTACCTTGGTTAATTCTAAATAATTAGCTGTAAACATCATGGATCCTTTGGGAGCAGAATTTTCAGCAGCTTCATTCAATTTGGCTCTCAGCTCAGTTACTTCTTCATCTTTCTGTGAGAGAATTTCCTTTAAAAAAAAACAAGAAAAATACCATAAGAGTTGTTATTGCTTCAAAATATACATAAAGCATATTCCAATATACATCTAACATTTCATAATAAAATTCATAATGGTGCTTTAGTTTTGTGAAGGGAGATTTACCTCTATCTGCAAAAGTTAGCACTATAATTGATTTTCATTCATCCAATGTTAAAATTAAGTATGTTTTTTTGAATGCCATACCTGCCACTTAGTTACTCTTTCTTCCAGAGCATCAATTAAAACATCAAGATGTCCTTCTCTCTTACTCCTTTCTTCAATTAGTTCAGCTACTTGTGAATTTAACCCAGAATTCCTCCCTTCAAGAGTCTCAATTTTCTCTATAAAAGAAAATAAGTCCATTTTACACTTTCCATATATTTGGTTTTCAAGGAATCCTTTCAAGGTAAAAGAATGTATATGACAACTTTTTTGAACTTAGGGTCAGAGAAGAAGGGTTAGAGGTAATTTATTTGAGAAAAGAAATAACAACCCTTTTAACTTCCATGTACATTGTAAAGAAAGTATTGTGATCCCAAAAAATTTTGGTTCTCACATTTCAATGAAATTACAAATTTTGACCCTCCGTGAAACCATTGTGACTATTTTCGGTGTCAAATCTGTATGTATCTGGAATAACTCACAATGGCTACCCTTAGAAGTTGAAATTTCATATTTAGGATTGCTATAAGGTCTAGTTGTGGGCCTCTCATTTTGCACGAAATTGACTAAGGGGAAAGGGGTTTAAAGATCATAAATAGAAAAAAATAAATATCTTTGTATGTATAAGAGATACAAAATATTTGAAAAGGGCCTTTTTTTGTTTATCACAAAGAGATTTATAAACCTATCTATAGATTTATAGATATTAAAAGTTTCATTTTGAACTATTAAACAGAGAAGACATTGCTACAACCAGACCTTAATAATGGTCAGCAAAAGTAAAAGAATAGATGGCTCTAACTGAGAATTTGAAGAATATATAAACCACAGTAATAGAAAGTAATATTCCATACCTTTGAATTCATAGTTGCTTTGCCTCAAAGAAATATTTTCTCCAGAAAGCTTTGTTAAATTTGTGGTAGCTTCTGAAAGTTCTTGGCGTATGGAGTTCAGTTTGTTGTTCACAATTTCATTTTCTTTCTCCAAAACCTGAGATATTCAAAAAATATATTTCTTCATCTGTTACGAAACAAGTATAAATGCTGGCATTGCTATTATTATTATTATAATATATATATATATATATATATATATATATATATATATATATATATATATATATATTAAAGTACTCTACAATCCAGATATGTCTGAAGAACACATTTTTGTCTTTAATTTTATACAACCCAATCTAATTTAACCCTACTCAGAGTACTGCTTTTCACAAAGCCTCATAGAAAATTGATGCTTAACATAATTACAATGAATAGAACTACATGCTTGAAATATATCTCTGAGCAGTTAATTAGATTAACTTTTAATAACCCTGCCGAGCTTTTTGTGAAGCAAGTAGTGATCAGAGAACCGGGTGTTAGGCTTTTTTTTTTTTATTTTTTTTTTTTTTTTATGATCTGCCAAAATATATATTTAGATAAATTTTATCTAATTAAATCCTGAATAACTTGGTATTACATAAGAGTCTCAAGGCCTCAGATTGCTCACCCTTCTTTGGGCCATGAATTCGATTCTCTTGTGGAAATAGTAACTAAATAGTAAGTAGTATTTGGTAATAGTTAGTTTATTTAGTAACGACCTAGAGGTGCACATAGAATCTTAATCTCCACTAGTATGACCATGAAGAGAGTGTAGAACCTAATAAATAAATTAAGTAAATCTTACTTATCCCCTACAGGAATAAGTGTACTTAAGTTATTGTAGGTAAATCCTTTTTTATGACCTTTCTAGGAACAGAATGTTTAACTTTAAATTAGATTAAGGACTAATGTGCAGGATAGGAGTTGAATGGCACAATGTATAAATAGTTTAACCCATATCCCCAGTTAAAGTTAATACTGTAGGTGGACACTTTTGCAACCGATTCCTAGTTGTTACTAATATATTTTTTTACATATTATCTTGCCTGATAGGCTTAGCTTTATTAAAAGGGCCTGCCAGTTGCAAGTTCAGAATGAAACACCTGTTTCTGTAATTATTTTTTTGGGACATGTAATGCTCTTATTTTATAAAGGTGACCTGGACCTGTAGAAATTTGACAGTTGATACCAAAAGCGATAGGATATGTATCATTATCCTGAAATTAGCCTTATGCTAGTCAGGATTGACCAAGTCCAGGTTGCCTTTCATGAACAGACATCATTTTCATCATCTCCTAGATAGGATTAATGGACATTTGAGAAAAATTTTCACATCAAGAGAACTACCTCAATAGGTGATTTCCATTAAGCGAAATTTGCTAAAACTCAAAAAAGAATTATCAACTATTTATATATTAACAAATTTATGTACCTGAATGTCTGACAGCAGCTGTAAGATATGTTTATTCTTGCTTTGTATCATCTCTTTTAATTGTGCGCTGTCATCTGAGCTCTCTTCAGCCTCAATAGGAACGCTCGGCCCTTGACTTTCACTTTGGATCATAACGATCTCTTTTCGCAGGTCAGCCTTTTCTTTTTGAAGGTCTGCAATTTCAGCAGTGAGCTGGAAAATGAACACAACTCATTTTTAACTATTAATAGAGGGATTATCTATGTATATGACTGAGAGAACTTGTAACACCACCTATAAGTGCAAAACAATAAACTATACAATACCTCGAAAAGATTTAAGTATATGCAACCTTTTCAAGAATACACTTAGAAAACTGTTATATGATCCGTACAATGAATTTCATGTACTTGTAAATCTCCGTGGAAATTTAAAATTTTGGATTGAATAACACATCAAACCTATAACCGGTTTTACATTCCTTACTCATCTATATCCCCATCTTCAGAGGAAATAAGAACTACAATTTATTTTATTCTTTTATAAATAATCTTTTGAAGACAGGTTAAATTTGGAAAAGCTCTATGGCAATAATAGATTTTCTAGTGTAACGTTAAGTGCTCATTTTCTTAATCAAAGGGAATTCATATTACTTATAGATGGGTGGGGAACATTAATCCTGTGTATAGTTTTAGTGCAGTTTAACCATAATTTGAAATGTTTAGGGAATTTACATGTATAATAGTAGTATATGTTAGAATAGTTATTTCATATAGATGAGCCTAAATAACGTTTATACCCATAAATGGAACATATAATATATTAAACTATTTAGAAAAATACCATTTCTCATACAGTAGATATTAATGGGGGGTGAGCATATCTAATTGTAACAATTCCAAGCTTTGAATTCCAGGGGTTATGTATGGACTTATGAGGTAAAGTAATATTGATGAATACCATAAATTTTTATTATGGTTGATGATGAACTATGTTCAGCATTCATAGGTAATCTACTAGGGATAGGCGATCGAGAATGCTACTACCTCTTACATTCATTTAGCTGCCTCACTTTGAATGAATATAAGCCTCTTTACTCGCTAAACCTAAAAACTAATACACATCCCGATCTGGACAGTATTAGTTCTAAATAGAACGTAAGTCAATCATGCCGGGGATACAAAAATTAAGCAGATTTCCCACATGGTGGATGACACACTGGAAATCTCACTCACCATGTACAAGAAAATATGAATCATTCGCTTAATATTTACAAGAAGATGTATAGAACAGTAGCCTGTAAAGCATTGATAGTTTAAAAAGATTGATTTTATAAAAAAATTTTATCTAACTCATAAGAATGAAGATATTTTGAATTTTCAAATTCCCATCCCTCTAAAATCTCATCCAGGTCTGATTTCAGCTACTAATGAATACGATCTTTAGAGTTGAATGAAATGGTTAAATATAGAGTATGGTAAGATCAAATAAACATTTTACTGTTTTATATATGTGTGTGTATATATCTATAGATATATATATATATATATATATATATATATATATATAAATATATATTTGAAAGGACCTCATTTTTGTTATATCTTAGGTAGGATCAATGGACATTTGAGGAATTTTTTTCAAAAATTATGTCGTGAGTACAACCACATTATAGCAGATTTCCCTTAAGGGAGATCTGATAATAATCAGAAGTATCGCCATGATATCAGTAAAAAATAGTTTTATTAGAACAGTCAAAATTAATGTTCTTTACCTGGTAACTAAATAAAATACTAGTGTGTATTTAAATTATTTTTTTTTTTATTGGCCAAACTTTGTGTATTTTTAACTGTTTCCATATTTCCAATAATTTTTCTCTTTCATGTGTTTCTTCACAGAATGGTTTAAGGCTGTGGCAACGGGCAATACTCTTCAAGGACTGTAGCACACATAAGCCTACTAATAATTTAGTAACTTGAATACATGAGATTTTTCAACCATTTCTATTTGCTTTTATATTTTATTACTACTCCTTTCTTTGGTGCTTGTCATCGAGAGTTTTCTCTTTTGTAGGAAGTAAAGTATAATTATAATATTATTAATTACAAATGTTTTAACAGATTTTTTTTTGTCAATTAAGTTTTTAAACAAATACACAGTTTGTAGCAAATGTGGTGCAGTCCAGTATCATAGCCCAATTTGATTTATGAATCTTGTCATCTGTCTTGATATACTGCTATCAACAGCAGAACAGGAGGGAAGTGCATATGTATGCAAATTGATAAATTTAAAAGTAAATAACATTATAAATGATATAAATCTCTAATCCTTAAAATAACCTAAACTGAAGAACTATATTAATAGATTGCCCTAGTGTGATAAGTTCTTAGTTCTTACATAATCAGTAACTACAATCAAACAAACTTTGTTCATAGTTTTAATTCTTGCATGGTTAAGAAGAATTTATTTTATAATAAACTCAATAAATAAAATCCATAATCTGGGTTACAAAAGAGTGGCTACCTCTAGATAGCCCAATTCAATTAGTATTTAAAGCAAAACATGGATGTAAAAAATAACATTTTTTGTACACATATTTTACTACTTTGTAAATGGTTTATAAACAAATATTCTTAAAAAACTTTGCAGTTTATATAAAAAGCTTTGCTTATAGCTTTTTGATTCTGGGTTGTTAAATATTTCATCTTTGGAATGCTGAATATAAGTGGAAGAAGGCATACTTGATGGATTTGTTTAAAGCTAACAGACCATCCACTACTATCATCCCTCTTATTTGTACCGGTTGCGGCAGCATAACTTCCTTTTTTCAAGGGAAAAAAAAAGATTTTATGTTGCCGTAATCTGTACTATTCACCCATTGACTGTCTGGAAAAATTAAGCTCAGAGTAAAACATTTGCCAAGGAGGCGCATAATGTTTATAATTCCTATTCGTATAAATTAATTATCATCAAAATTATTATAAAAAACAATTTGTATGATGTCATCCAAATGTTTTGTCCCCTAACACAATGACTGTATTCATACAAAGTAGCAATCAGAAAATAGAAATAAACGATTGGATTAAGATAAAGATGGTTCATTTGGACAATTTATGAGATTGGCTTAAGATTACTAACTTAAAATAAAAACTTATTTTTTCTATAAAATATTAAATACAGAACTTTGCAGTAATACTCAAAATTATATCAGTTAAAGTTAAATAATAAAAGTATAGTAAAATAAGTTATTTATTTTGAATTATATTTTATTCACAAATTCAATTTAGGCACAAAAGCCCAAATGAGAAATTAGATTTCTTCTAAGATAAATTACTTTTTCTACTTGATGGCGCTGATCTTCAAGGTCCTTCTCTTTAGCTTGTGTTTCTTCCAGAAGATCAGCAATTTGTTTTTTCGCTTTAGAAAGCTCTTCTTGGAGTGCCTCATTTCCACCTCCTAAAATCAAAAGTAGGTTAGCAAGGATAGATGGAATGGATATTTTTGTAATATTAACAATGGTTGACTATCACAGTTGAGTACCAATAGATGGATTACGGATTTAGATCTTTGACTAAAGATCGAAATAGTATTTTCATATTTATACATGAAATGATATTTTTTTCTGTATTATGCCTCACTTCAAAGCTATTGGAAAACTGCAGTTTGTACCCCTGAAGGTACAATCAATCAAAGGTTCATATTACGGTGAACAAAATAATTGAAAAAAGTACTAATACAATTGTTTCCCTCATTTGTGAAAAATGGATTGCTGTAGTTAACTATTGTCAAATCTGATGATAGAGTTCATCTTTATTGGCGACAATCCAGCTCAACGGCAAGTATTTTTGATGAAAGAGCCTTCAAGCCTGTCGTGTATTATACTATTATGAGCACAATGTACAACAAGGTAGAAGGTACTCTCACACCACAAGTGCTTGCCTACTGTATTTGATAATCAGCCAATTATGATGACTCCTCCGACCAATTTGACAATGGTGTTTTATAAATATTTAATGGCAGAATAATCTACTAATTGATATTATAGTACAGGCCATCATCATAAACCCCTAAAATTAACATAATTAAACAAAATATTAACAAGGATAAGGTACACAATCCAAAAGATCGTGCAATGGAAGGAGGCCAAAACATTTTATTTTAAAAACATTGGAAATAAATTTTACATTTTTTTTCTCCCCAAAATTTCCATTTTCTCTTTAATTCATTAATTTGGTAAAACGTTTAAGGAGGGTCTTGTGTAGTGGATTCTGAAAGATGTATTGCAGTGGTCCAAAAGTTATATATAAGATGTTTGCCAAACACAATTAAAATTCGCAAACAAACGTGGAGGCATGAGTATTGTGTTTACCACATCCTCCCCACTAAAAAAAATGAGAGTAAGATTCTCAAGATGGACTGCGAATTTGGGTTCAGAATTATAGTCTTAATCAAACAGTGAACATGTACTTATATAAATAAAATGGATAAAGTATAGAATACCTGCTGAATTATTTGCAAGGATGTCTAAATCGGCTAAAAGACTTTCCACCTAAAATGAATAAAAAAAGTATTGCAGAAAAATCAGTGTCTTAATTAACACACACTTTTAGGTATTCATTTGTCACAAACATCCATTTTAATGCTTACTTAAAACAGTTGCACACACAATGAGTTCTAATACTTTTGAATAATCTAAATGTTTTATATAAATCTGTATTAATTCTTAGTTTTAGCCTCATTCATTCAGAAAATGACCATTAAACTGTCTCTGAGAATGAATATAAGAACCTAAACAAGGAATACACTATAAACACAATATGAAAAAAAAAACTGAATGAGGGATCTCCATGCCTCAAAGAATGGACAATTGTTTATCGTCAATTCTATAAAGATAAAAACAAGGTGAAATAGCAAGATCAAAGCCTGTATTTTAAGGTGGAATCATTTTTCTCTTCCCACTAGTTTTCTGACAAGCTGAAGAAAACTGTAGTCAATTGTAAACAAGCCCTAAATAAAAAACATCCAAATATCTTGTTTAATAATGAAGACAGAGGATAAATTTATATATCAATATTTATTGTAAATTTAATTTGCATTAAGATTGATTCTCTACTATTTTTCAATATAACTTATAATAATAGAGATATTTCAAAGTTTCAAAATTCCCCTGATCTTAACCCCCACCCCCCTATCATTGGTCTAATTTTATATATATTTTTGAACGAACATCATTTTCATCGTCTACTAAGTAGGATCAATGTAAATTTTCCGTCATGAGTAAAAAATCACGTCATGAGTAGAACCTCAATAGCTAATTCCCTTTAAGATGATATTTTCTAAAAATGTTCCTCTCAGAGAGTTCAATTATACAAACCAATATTCAAAGAAACATCTTTCTATAGCAATGGTTATATATTAACAGACACTATCGAGACATCAAAATTGACCATGCTGCTATGCTCCATCTTTATAAATAATCCAACAATCTTTAGAAGTGAAGATTCACTGATATTCAAAATAGTAATTAGACTTACTTGGCCATTATTACAGTGAAAAAAAAAGGACTATCAAAAAGAGAAACAGGAGGGAGATTTAGGTCTGGGAAAGAACTCACTTATGGAAAATATTTTAATGATTAGATATTGCTGACAAATTATCACCACTTTGTCTGATTTTTTTTTTTATTCTCCTGTGGAGATATTTGGTTATACTGCTTTAGAGGAATAATTTTAAATGTTTTTAGAGGAATAATTATAAATACGCAGGAGGGCAAAACGTCTGTCACTTGAAAATAATATAGATGGCTTAGTTTTCTTTTTTACGAAAAAATCTTTTTTTTTTGCTGGAAAAATATTTCTTCATATTTAACTTCTGAAGTAATATCAAAGTAATCGAGCTGTAAGGTGTAACTGAAATCATTGGCACAATTAGTAGGGCAGAGAGTGGTAGTTATGAATTATGAAGAATTCATAACCACAGGAGAAGGTAGAATAAGGGAAAAGCTCAAGGCAAAGATGGCTTAATGACCTATGGAAGCTGGGCATCCATAACTGGAGAAGTATAAAATGTATTAACAGAGAGACAATTTTTAAGAATATTTGCTAAATAATTACTTAAGTTTTGGCCTAGCAAAAAATACGTGCTTGAATGATAGTAGAGCTGAAGTTGATAGAAAAATAGCACATTCTAAACAAGCCTTCCAAAGCAAAAGGAGTATTTTAACATATAAGCAATGATACCAAAAACATGTTTGCTTAGTCTTTCGTATGGAGTGTGCTGCTTTGCGGGAGCAAAAATTGGACTTTCCACAAAATGCAATATAATAGAAGAAATGGAAATGAGGATCTGGCTAAGAAACACCTGAACAGTTTGGATCCAATGTGGAAATTTTTAAATGAGGTAAGTAAAAGTCTTATGAAGGTCTTGGAAAAAAGGAGTGAAATTTCTTGGGATTGACAATTTTATCACTAATATATTTATAGTTTAAGGTCCTTGGGCATAAGGGAAGAGAAGGCTTAGAAAATCATATTTTGAAGACATCTGGACTACTACAAGGTGTAGCCTTTAGAACACCATGATGATAATGTGCTACAGAATATAAGGAGATATGTACCGTAGACATTTCTTTTTTTTGGGGGGCAATTCTGTAAAAAAAATCAATACCTACTGCTGGATTAGCGAGAAACATTAGAAATAGAAATAGACTATTTTATGGATATATGTTAATACAGAATTTAAACTGTGCATATAATGTGTTTTTTTTCTTTTCAAATAGATAAACGATTGACTCAGGAATAATCTATGAATATTGCTGATGGTAAAAAAACACCATCTGATAATTTTTTAAAATAAAAAGTAACTATAATAAAAATTACAAAGGTTTAACTAGAGCAGGAATAAGCCATTCAAAATAAACCTAGTGTAGCACACTAATCTAAAACACGCACACAAAACAACAAAATAGATTTATATCAATTAAACAGGACAATTACATGTATGCAAATGCAAATTCAACTAACTTATGACAATGTGTTTTGTGGTGCATTTGAATT
Source organism: Riptortus pedestris (assembly GCA_019009955.1). Classification (NCBI taxonomy): domain Eukaryota; kingdom Metazoa; phylum Arthropoda; class Insecta; order Hemiptera; family Alydidae; genus Riptortus; species Riptortus pedestris. The sequence goes on from CM032232.1 coordinate 52,384,176, forward strand.
ATAAAATAATTAGTTCTAATATAGGCATGGGAAGAAGCTGCACATCACCTGATCTCCTTTATATTTCATGACTTCTTTAGTAATGGCAAACAAAGACTCATATTTGTCAGGTGCTACATCTTTAATTTCAAGCCAGGCAATACTTTCATAGAGGTCATCTTTATCTTGGGCTGAGAGTTCAAGTGGATTCACAGCAACAATGGATTCAATGTCCATTTGAACCATTGTGCTGATTTATAAGTGACAACTAAAAGAAAAATGAATATTTAAAAAGTTAAATGTAAAATCAGGCGCAGTTAAATTAAATTCATGGTCAGCAGGTGCTTGGAGCAGGTGCAGCACAACCACAACAATGTTTCCATGGTTACACCAAAACAACATGAAAGGATTTAACCTTCGTCGTATTATTTTTTAGATTCAACTGCTTATTGAAAAATATTTATATAAACAACAATCAGTTATCGGTTTAAAGAAATATTCAACTATTGGAATATGTTTGATGAGCAATACTGACGGATCTTGAAATATGTTCATTAAGGTTATATACGGAGGTAAGAAGGAATAGATGTATTCAACATTTCATATTTAGAGAGTAATATTATAACACAACAAATAAGTTCGAGGGCAAAAGGTGGAGCGATTTTTAAAACTAGTAGCTTTGAAATTTCGGCCAAAACTGCGGCCAAGTTATAGTCGCCACTTCCTGCTCTCAGTCAGTTCTGCAGTTCATGGTGACATCCCGGTATCCTGTAAGAACTCAGAAGGCTGTAGTCCAGATATGTTAATCTTGTTCTTGGCTGCCAAGGAGATAAACATATTCAGGAACAAATGATCTAAGGGTTCTTTCTGTTTGCATGTTTCCTACCTCCGAATTGAGTTTAAAGCACACTATGCCTAGCCCCAGTTATTCCAGTAAGTTCCGGCACTGTTTTTATGTACCCCCAGTAGTCGTTTGTTATTACTGCTGTATTCATTTTCTCCATTAGTGTCTTACTTTTGAAAATATTTGGTATCAAAGCTTAAAACATTGAACTAAACCTTCAATCGATAAAAAAAAAGTCCGTCACTCAGGGGCTGCGTAAACTACGCAGATTTCCGTCGTGATGTTTAATAATAGATAAATCTACATATTGGTAACACAATAGCACTGTCAACATTAAGTGAATAAATACAAACCAAGGTAGGTATAAGATACAAACGATAATAAGAAACCTCCAGACGGGATGCACGGAAGACGTAAACAAACACGGGCATCAACTTCTCACAGATAGAAAAACAATTACTGAAATATATCAGAATATAACATATTAATGTCATTGACCACTATTTACTATATCTATTACTGTAATTTATAATGGATCAGAATAATTTTTATCTCAACCAACCAAATTTTAGTAGTCCCATAACCTAAGAAGGGGGGGGGGTCACCATTACATATTTGCATTTATCTCGTTTAATAAAGGTCTCTTGAAAACAATTTATGGTATTTAAGCTGGGAATAATGTATTTTATTACATAACAAAGTATTGCTTAAGTAACATGAGTAGTAGGGGGGGGGGGGAGGGTTTGCTGAAGGCTGAAAACGGAAAAATGCAAGTATCTCGGTTAATATTCATGATAGAGAATAAATGCATATAACAATATTTATAGTACATTTAATTTTATATATATATATATATATATATATATATATATATATATATATATATATATATATATACACACAGGGTGTCCCCAAACCAAACGGCCAAACTTTAGGGATCGACAGAGGATCGAAAAACTAAAACAAAAAGTCCGTCACGCAGGGGCTGCGTAAACTAAGCAGATTTCCCACGCGAAGTATTACAATAGAGAAATCTGCCTAATAACAACGGCAGTAGTGAGGAATCTCTAAACCTATACACGAGGGACGAATAGTTATGGCAACGGCCGCCAGAGCTCTCGCATAGCCCACTCCTGTCGCCCGCACACACAATACAAATGCAAATATCTCGGTTAATATTCAAGATACAGAATAAATGTATAGGGCAATATTTATAGTAAATTTAATTTGCAATAAGATGGTTTTATATACAATTTTTCGATCCAACGTATATTAATGGAGATATTTCGAATTTTCAAAAATCCCCCCCTCTAACCCCCCCCCCCCCTCCCACTGGTCCGATTTCAGCCATTAACGAACTTGATCTTTCTTTTTACATAAAACGATTAAATATGAAGTTTGGTAACGATCAAACAAAAATTGCGACCGCTAGAGTGGTAACAGACAAATAAATAAATATATATATATATATATATATATATATATATATATATACAGTTTTCAACGGACCTCATTTTATTCATCTCCTGGGTAGGATCAATGGACATTTGAAGAAAAATTTCGAAATTCGCGTCATGAGTACAACCTCAATAGCTGGTTTCCCTGAAGGGAAATCTGCTAAAAGTCCTCTGGCATATGCCTCGTTTTCGCTTCGTTTTCGAGAAAATCACAAAAATGTCCGTCACGCAGGGGCTGCGTAAACTAAGCAGATTTCCCACGTGAAGTTAAACAATAGAGAAATCTCCATAGGAGAGTCGAACAGTTACGGCAAAGGGCCGAACTAGCTTTTGGCGGGAAATTCAAAAATCCGTTATCGGCCCAAATTTAATAAAAATGCAAATATCTCGGTTAATATTCAAGATAGGGAATAAATGTATATAACAATATTTATAGTAAATTTAATTTGCAATAAGATTGATTCTGTACAATTTTTCGATGCGACGTAGAAGTGAAGTTGGGAGCCTCATGATCATTTGACTTACATAAGTCAATGAGGCATTTGAGTATTGATTCATAATTTCTAATCATTTCTTATTGCTTCTATTTTAGAATCATACTGACATTGTATTAATTTCGATATACATTGATAAATTATGGATGTTGCAACGTTAACAATAATATTACACTATTGTCTTCCCCCACCCACAACAAATAAAGGCCGTCACGCAGTGGTTTAACTAAGCAGATTTCCCACGTGGGCCACGTACAAAAAGTGCACAACGATGTATGTCTTTGCACAAGTGTTGGTGCCTGTTATATGTATCGCAAGAATTCTGAAATTTCAAAATAACTTTATGAAACTTTATTAATCGTTCAAATTCCTTGCATTGAAATTTTAAAAAGTCAGTGATGCAGGAGTTGCATAAATAAGCAGATTTCCCATGTGCGTCACTTATTTGTATTTATCTCAAAACGTAAAAGTCCAATGAGAACAATATTTGGGATTTAGGCTTCAAATAAAGTGCTTCATAAGATATTCTTAATATGAGATGAGTAGGAGCGGGGGTTTACTGAAGACCGAAAACTAAAAAATGCACATATCTCGGTTAATAATCAAGATAGTGAAAAAATGTGCATAACAACATTTATAGAACATTACATTTGCAATAAGATTGGTTCTATACAATTTTTCGATCAGACGCATAATAATGGAGATATTAAGAATTTTCGAAATTTCTTTTTATATAAAACGATTATATATCAAGTTCGATTACGAAAAGACAAAAATAGCGACCGCTAGAGCGGTAACAGATATATATACACACACACAATTTTGAACGGACCTCATTTTCGTCATCTACTAGGCAGGATAGACGGACGTTTGAAGACAAATTTCGAAAATTGCGCCATGAGTACAACCTCAATAGCTGATTTCCCTTAATGGAAATCTGCTAAAAATTTTATTTATATTGAATTTTGATATTTATTTCTTGTTTAATTCTAGATTATGATCTAGTGTTTGTGAATCCAAACTGTTATATCAAATTGATTTCGGAATATTTGAAGACTAAATTTAATATACCAGAGGAATGTAAGTAATGTATTGGTGAAATCGTATTACCAAATATCATATATCTTTATTATTTTATGATAAATTAACATTGTGTTACCAAAGGGGAGATAGATTTCGTCAATACATCTGGACAGGTGATGAACATTAACACTTTTGCTAATCACACATGTGGATTGGATATATTAAAGAAGAGAGAGACATACTTCATGATAACATTGAAAAGTAAGGAACAAGGCAAATTAATTATAAGTTAAATATAGGAGATATGTAATAAGAGGATTTCTTGAATAGTATTTATTACTTCTAAGCCAAATGAATAATACTAATATCCTTTTCCGTCAGGTAGCGGCTATTTAAACCATGTGTGGGCAAAAACCAACCCGCGGACCGGATCCGGCCCGCGAAACATTTAGAAAAGTCCGTCACGCAGGGGCTGCGTAAACTAAGCAGATTTCCCATGTGAAGTTTTACAATAGAGAAATCTCCATACTGGTAACACAATACCACCGTGATTAAATACAAACGGTAAAGAGAAATCTTTCAGTTAATTAAAATAAATTCCCAACTGAAACGGCTTTTGAATTGGAATAATAATTTATATTTTAATAACTAAAATTTTAGTAGTCCAATAACTAAAGAAGGGGGGGGCGGATGGACAGAAAGTATTTGCATAAATCTCTCAAAGTAACAAAGGTAAGGAAAGGTTAGGAACGACAGGTTAGAAGAACCCTCCCACCTGAGCAGACGGAAATGGCCGATCCGAACTATACCCGAGCACAGACTTCATAAAAATGCAAATATCTCCGTTAATATTCAAGATACAGAATAAACGTATATAACAATATTTATAGTAAATTTAATTTGCAATAAGATTGTTTATATACAATTTTTCGATCCGATGCATAATAACGGAGATATTTCGAATTTTCGAAAATCACCCCCTCTAAACCCCCCTCCCTCTGGTCCGATTTCAGCCATTAACGAACTTAATCTGTCTTTTTACATAAAACGGTTAAATATCGAGTTTCGTAACGATCATACAAAAATTGCGACCGCTAGAGCATTAACAGACAAATATATATATATATATATATATATATATATATATATATATATATAATTTTGAACGGACCTCATTTTCGTCATCTCCTGGGTAGGATCGATGGACATTTAAAGAAATTTTTCGAAAATCGCGTCATGAGTACGACCTCAATAGCTGATTTCCCTTAAGGGAAATCTGCTAAAAAAACCCAGTTAAACAAAAATATTACACTACTTACTCCAAATGAGGAAGATGTGGAGAGAGTTGTGCTTTTGGCTTATTTATAAATGCGAAGTTCTTTTCAATGATGAAAGTTAATAAATCATAACATCATACAAGGCTGACTGACGATAATTTGGAAAAATTCTATACAACTTTGTATCAGTGGAATTAATCCAAACATCGATGGATTATTATTATTTATTTATGTCCACTTTTTGCAACTAAGGCTAATTGGGACGGGTTATCTACAGGTTACCACCCTTTTCTATCCAGGGTGTGAAATTAAAGTCAACGCATTAACTCACATGGCTAACCTGAGCTCCCATCAATGGATTAGCTTACCAAATTCAAGTTCAAGCGTCTCATTGATTTCGGTGTCACTATTAAACTTTTGTTGTTTGTAATAATTCCAAATGCTACGATTTAATTATAGTGTTGTACCTATTTTAGCAGATTTCCCTTAAGGGAACTCAGCTATTGAGGTTGTACTCATGACGCGATTTTCGGAAAATTCTTCAAATGTCCATTGATTCTGCCCAGGAGATGACGATAATGAGGTCCGTTCAAAATTATGTATATATATATATATATATATATATATATATATATATATATATATATAAATATGGGCCTCAACTTTTATTTTTATGTATTTAATAGAGATTACTTTGAAGTTATATTTCTTCAAACTAAATATTTTATTAATTTTTATTTTATTTTATCTTTTCAGGAACTGAATCAGGTCATTTTAAACTGAGTAGTTTACAGTCGACGTCAAATATCGCGCACATAGAGCAAATGAAATCGAGAATGAAAAAGACCCACTCACTCCTGTTTGAAAAGAAAAGCGATGAAAGGAAATCAAGTGGCAAGAGACTATCGAAGAAATCTGATATAAAGCTTGTACAAAAGAATCTATTTGAGAATAAACAAAACGTATATATATTAATTTAAAAGATATATTTCGGTAATAACTGGACCAAGAGATCTTTTCATTTCGAATTTCAAAAACCTAATAAATTCAGAAAGTATTGTTCGAAGTTGATTTATTTTAATTATTTAAATAAGAATTTTATGAACCACTGCTGAAATCGTTTTGTTTTCATTAAACTTTGACTGTGTGAGTTACATGCAAATACCTTCTTTGATGGTGCCATTTACTAAGATTTCTCGTCCTTATAATGAAAATGTTAAGTCCATCTATAGGACACTCAATATTTTACACTAAAGTTCAAAGTTGTTTTAATGGCTGAAATCTGACCAGTAGGAGGGGGAGGGGTGATTCAAAATATCACCCTTACTATTCGGATTGAAAAATATTATAGAATCAATCTACTTAAGGTATTTATGCTCAATTATTCAATACATATTCTTGTAACTCAAATATTAATAGAGATATTCTTACTTTCTTGTTTTCAGCCTTCATTAAACCCGCACTTCTAATTGGATTTTTACTTACATTAGAAATTCTATATATTAGATATATGGAAATTAAATTACCTGTCATTCAGCGTGCGGGAAATCTGGTTAGTTTGCTCAGACCCTGCCTGATAGACTTTTAGCAGATTTCCCTTAAGGGAAATCAGCTATTGAGGTCGTACTCATGATGCGATTTTCGAAAAATTTCTTCAAATGTCCATCGATCCTACCCAGGAGATGACGAAAATGAGGTCCGTTCAAAACTATATATATATATATATATATATATATATATATATATATATATATATATATATATATATATATATTTGTCTGTTACCGCTCTAGCGATAGCAATTTTTGTTTGATCGTTACCAAACTCGATATTTAGTCGTTTTATGTAAAAAGAAAGATCAAGTTCGTTAATGGCTGAAATCGGACCAGTGGGAGGGGGGTTTAGAGGGGAGGGTTTTCGAATATTCGAAATATTTCCGTTACTATACGTCGAATCGAAAAATTGTATAGAATCAATCTTATTGCAAATTAAATTTACTATAAATATTGTTATATACATTTATTCTCTATCTTGAATATTAACCGAGATATTTGCATTTGTATTCTGTGTCTGGTCGGCATTCCGAAGAGAGCTCTGGCGGCCGTTTTTGTAACTGTTCGTCTGTCGTGAATAGGTCTATAGATAACTTCTTACTACTGTTATTATTAGGCAGATTTCTCTATTGTAATACTTCACGTGGGAAATCTGCTTAGTTTACGCAGCTTCTGCGTGACTCACGCAGGAGCTTTATGAAAATTGTTTGGAAGTTTATGACAATTGTTTGAGTACTTCACTATTCAAAATAATCAAATTTTTTATTTTGAGTTTTGAAAAAATCTTTTTGTACTAACCAATGGTGTATTAAATGCCACAAAAGGCCATGGCTAATAGAGTAAAATGATATTTGTGATGAACTTGGTTCTTAAGACATTTCGAAACAGCTTCATCCTTTTATCCATGGCCTTGATAAGATTATTACTTTCACTTACCTTGTTTATGACTCCCATGTTTGATTTTTTTTATCCAACAGGTTGTGATGATTCTGTACCAATTTCACTGATTCTAATTGATTATATTCTCTTTTGTAAAGAAAGTAACTTCCTCTCGCGTGAAACAGTACGCAAAATGAATGAATGAAATTCTTTCTCTCCCCTATTTGGGGAGTCAAAATGTGAAGGGTTTTCGAAATTTTTGACAACTTCCAACACATAGTGGAAAACTCTTATTGAGCAACTGTTTAGAAATATTGTTAATTTTTTTTATTTTAAAACTAGGTATGATATTAATGATTTAAGTTGATATATTTCTCTTCCACCCTCTCCTATTTGTACCCCTGTTAAAAAGTTTTTTTTTTTTTTTTTACTAATAAAACATCAAAATTGTGTTCAGTGAAAAGTATTTTAGTTGTATATTTTGTTCAGTTATGAAGAGCTGTAAAATCATTTTCAGATTTCATCAAATTTTTGTCACTTTTTTTAATTAATTTTAATGTTAGACTCTGAATAAATTAAATATCTGAAATAAAATATCATCTAGTATACTTACAGTTTTGAAAGATAAAGGAAATTTTTAATTTAATTACAAAGATACAAGGAAGAACAATGACACCATCTATGGCAAAGATATGAGATGGGACCCTTGAGAATATTTTTCCTAAAAGACCCTTTAATTGTGAAGTGGCACATATTAATGGGTCTTTACAAGAATTATATTTTTACATCAGTGATTTATTCATGTGTTTTCTATTTGCAGTGCCATCTGCAAATATTATTTAATGAACTGGTTTTTTTTTTTTTATTCCTTTGAGTGCTTCTTTCATTCCTTTATTGCCTCCTCAGTTTTGGGCTAATTTATAATTACATTATGTTATTCAGATATATTCTAGAAGTGTTATTTTAAATAATAAAGTGTTTTTATCGTATCTTTTAATATGATTTAATTATCATATTTAAATGGGTGGCCTTCCAATAACCAATAAAAGCTGATTTTTCTAAATCTGCAAATCAATAGACAGTTTTTAGTTCATTCTTTCCATTATAATGGTTAAAACACAAATTGGGTTCCCTTATTTCTCATATATATATATATATATATAGAGATATATATATATATATATATATATATATATATATATATATTTGTCTGTTAACGCTCTAGCGGTCGCAATTTTTGTTTGATCGTTACGAAACTCGATATTTTACCGTTTTATGTAAAAAGACAGATCAAGTTCTTAATGGCTGAAATCGGTCCAGAGGGAGGGGGGGTTTAGAGGGGGGATTTTTGAAAATTCAAAATATCTCCGTTATTATGGATCGGATCGAAAAATTGTATAGAACCAATCTTGTTGCAAATTAAATTTACTATAAATATTGTTATATACATTTATTCTCTATCTTGAAAATTAACCGAGATATTTGCATTTTTATGAAGTCTGTGGTCGGGTATAGTTTGGCCATTTTCATTATTCCTAGGCTCAGGTGGAAGCTTCTTCTAACCTTACCTGTCGTTTCTAATCTTACCTTACTTCCTGAGATTTATGCAAATACGTTCTGTTCATCCGCCCCCTCCCCTTCTTTAGTTCTTGGACTACTAAAACTTGAGTTATTAAAATATAAATTATTCTTACAATTCAGAAGCCGTTTCAGTTGGGAATTTATTTTAATTAACTGAATGATTTCTCATTACCGTTTGTATTTAATCAGGGTGGTATTGTGTTACAAGGGTGCAGATTTCTCTATTGTACATGGGAAATCTGCTTAGTTTACGCAGCCCCTGCGTGACGGACTTTTTTATATTGGATAATGTTTTAGGCACATAACAGGAGGGAAATTCTTCTGTTATTGCTACAATTTATTGGACTACATTTTAGATAATTGTTGTGTTAAAAAGAAAATAGTATGTATTTTTATATAAATCTTCTTAAATTTGGCATAATAACACCTAAATGGGCTCGGGTTGGCCTTGCGGGTTAGGGCGTTGGTCCTAATCTCGCATGACAGACCTAGAGTGGCGGGTTCGAATCCCGCCCTGGGCAGTAGAAGTTTATTTAATGAAGGACTCATTTAATAAACTCCTTATTCCCATCCTGGCTAGAAAAGGATGGTAACCTGTAGATAGCCTAGTAGCATAAAGTGGACGTAAAAAAAAATAAAAAAATAAATAAATAACAACACCTAACATGTGAGAATCGATAGTTTTGCTCCAACCACCCAGTGATCAAGTAGCCCATTCAGCCCCTTAAATATTGTATTTAATTTTTTTTTTTTAACAGTGAGGGATTGCTTTGTTTTATAAATATCTGGTTTAAAATACCTCCATTACTGAAAAATGAAATTTTTGTTATATTTTGTCTTTGGATGGAGGAGCCCCAGGAAGTATCAAAACATGATAATGAGAAATATTAAAACTATACCTGTGAACATTTATCAATTTGGAGTCACTCTTTTTGCAGCCTACCCAGTGTTATTTCACGGTCTCTTTCTTCTGTTAGTTCTACATTTATAACTTTAAAACTAAGTTTCTGAATATAGGTAAAACTAAATACATAAAACGTTACAATTTTATTAAACCATATACTCACTATAATACAGTTTTAAAGCATTTCACAATCTCATTTGCAAGCTAGCAACTTCGTATAACAACAACCTCTTGGCATGTTATGCTTATATTTAAATATATTTTATTTTTTATGCAACATATAAATAGTATTTTTTTTTTAAATAAGCAAAAAACAAACAACAAAGATAGAAAACTGCCAGGTAATTTATGCACCCGTTAATTATCACTTGGATATTCAATCATTTTAATAATGATATATAATTTTTCAGAATATTATATATTTATATATATGTATATATGTACACACTATTAAAAGCATATTGATTACTTAATATAATACAAAGAATGTATTAATTCATGTTTATTTTATATGCAAGTGCAATATTTTATAAACAATGAAAGAGTAATGAAATCCTTTGGGGAAAGAAAAACTGTAAAATATACTCCAATCATTTTCTTTTTTTTTTTTTTGAACATCCACTTTTTCACAAATTATAGAAGTACCTTTTACTCATTCTATTATTCATGTAATTTTATTTTATGTAATTCATGAGAAAAATTAACCACACATAACTTAGCATATCCATATTCAATTTATCTAAGGTAGTAATGTATAGGGGAATAATATCTTGCAAAAACAGTTGCCATGAAGGGAATAGTAAATGTGTGTAAGTAATAGTATTATTCGAGTCATTTATGTGATGGCAATTTAGAAAATTTATGATGCCCGAGTGAATTAATTTCAACATCATCTTGTCAATAAAGTATGATTAGAATTTCTTTCGGCTAATCCTTGTATTCGAGATGTTTACAGCCAAACAATCAGTTCGCATGTTATCTAGTTTTTTGAATAGTTTTCTTGTAAAGTTTCTGGTTATTAAATCGAATTTTAACTCTTTTATAATATCTTACTCATATAAATTCATTGTCAGAATACCAAAAAGGTTCCCATGTGGGATTAATAATTTGGTAAAATATGATTTTAATTAAAGAACTTTTGGTGACTTTTAGTGGTCGAACTACAGTATCATTAAGAGTTTTTTTTCTGGTTATACCATGATGATGGTTCACCTTAGATTTGATTTTGTATTTATTACTTTATGTATGCATATGTTATAAACACATACACACACCATATTTTTTTTGTTTTAAATATGCAAAGTCACATATTAGATTGTTAGCGTTACAGTAATTGACACTGTAGCTTTAATAATAGAAAGCCAGTTGCTAATCCTTTCTGGAGTGTATAAGTAGATTTATACACTTTTAGGAATACTGAACAGCAACTGTTTTTGCTGTTGCACGCTTTTATTATATTGCTTATTTTTATTTGCTAATATTTGCTTGGGTAATTATTTTCTATTTGTTTTACAGTTCCTTAAATATAAATTGCAATAAGTAAAAGACCACAGATTTCTTTTATCTTCCTTTTTTATACATCCAAGCAATCTTCTACTTTAAGGTATAAAAATATAATGAGGTTATCACATGCTTTTTTTTTATTTTATTATTACAATAAATTAAATGTATTTAAAAAGACAAACACTCCTTTTCATTTCAGTAATCACCATATACATATGGGTGAAACCATCTGAGCTTTTCTTTCTACACTGGCACATTAATAATTTAGATAAATTACGAAATTTTAATAAATATTAAAAAGATGTTACTTTGGTCAACTTACATAGAAAAATGATATGCACATGTTTTCTCATTTATTTTTTAAAGGGAACATTAGAGAAAAATAAAAGTTGGATTGTGACATGATGAAAGAGCAGGCACTTTCTGTACTGAAATAAATTTCATATTTTTATAAATTTTCACTTAGTTTGTACAAAACATTTTGATGATTTGTGCCTATAGAATCAGGGTTGATACTACAAAAATATGGTACACCCATTTGCTTAATTTTGTTCTAAACTAATAACCATAAGTCTAAGGTGCTTTTCTTTTTTTTTAACCTTATAGAATTCTAGAGCATCTCAAACTTCATGTGTGTACCATATCTAGTTCACTAATTAACTAACAATAAAGGAAAATATAAAACTTATGGACGTTAACTGTAACAACCTCTTACAGCTAAAACTAACTACATTGCAAAGACTAGAATTAGATCGGGAATGATCTGATTTATGTACACAATAAAGCTTGTTAATTAAGTTATAAATCAGTGCATTAATATAATGAAAATCAACACTTTTAAAGTCAAATAGAATAATAAAAATGTCCACTCCAAAGTTTTTAAATCATTGCTTTAAGTGGATTGGATTATCTTAAATATAATATAAATAAAATTTGAAAACAATCATATTCGGTTTTTAACACTCTAAAAGTTTGCAATTAGGGTATTACAAAAATATGAATAGTTTCTTTTCTTTCTTTATTATTTTTATTTTAAATTGATCTTTCGCTCAGTTTTAGGTAACTGGGAACAAAGTAATTTAAATTGAGGCTTTATTAATATTTAAAGAAGTATTCTTAGATCTATTTTTCATAATTAATTTTATAATGGTTCCATACAGATTTTATTTCACCAAAAAAAAAACATCATTTTTTTCCAATTTGTAATTATTTTTAACATTTTATCTCTCAAGATATACTTATGGCTTACTCTATTTTATTCAATTTTATTTGAGCAAAAGTGTTTTCTGATATTCCGATCGAGGTAGAAATACTCAATTTTGAAGCATGGATTTCACCTGAGGCCAAATCCATGGTGCAGTCACCTCTTCAATAACCTCTACAGATTAACTAATTAGCAAGTTTTAATATTCAGACTACAACTTAAATGTACCTCCAGCCTTGTCCTGCTGATGTGATGTCAGTGAGGAGCTTGACCAAGGAGAGTAATCAATGGCAATGTAAAAAGTGGTCTCGTGTTGATATTTTATAGTTTTATTCTTACTTCACAAATAATGAGTCTATATCTGTTTGAATGTATATTTGTAATTTTTTGAAATGGAACAGCTCAAATGTTTACTATTAATATAATCAGTACCAAATAGCTGAAAATATTAGAGCTTTTGGAGCTACATGAAATAATGTTATCTCATTAATTCTGTATGGAACCTGACAAGCTTGCTTGGCAATCATTCAATTTCCAGTTCAAATTTCATTAAACAATATTCATTCCGGATTGATTAACTTTATGAATCCAGAGTATGTAGAGAGTATATACCAGTGGAATGTATACTATATTCAATAATGAATGCTTGGAAGTTTATTGGTAAAGGAATTACTTAGTTTCTGCATTCTATTATTATTGTGAGACCAGCATATTTTCCTCCCTCTCCTTTTTTTTATATTTTCCTAAGACGTTTAGCATAAACCTATTCATTTTTTAATATTTGCAAGAGAGGAAAAGTATTTTTGCACAATAAAAATAAATCTTTATAAGCTTTTAAGTTACTATTTCCAATAAAATCTTCAAAAGTATTGGCTCCTCAATTTAATTTTTAAAACATAATCAATTTCAGTTGGATAGAAAATTAGAAATAATTTTGGGGGAAATAACGGAAATATTTCATAATAATAGAAAATATGTAAAAATATCACACGTGTTTTTCAATTACAAATGTGCCTAGTTTAAAAGAATGAAAATGCAAGTTCTAACATACATTAAAATAACAGAGCTTTCATAAATTACTAAAAAGAAGAAAAACAGTCTTGGAAATTTAGAGCACCCAGAAACAGGAAATTGAAATCTGCCAGCAATAAGCTTTAAAGAAGAAACACTTTAACAAAATTATTTAATTTTCATTTTTCTTCTACTGAAGGTGCATGGTGACCCAAACGATAGCTCGAGGATGAACAAGTCCCCCAATTTCACAATTGACTGTCCTGCTTTCACCATTCACCACAAATAGAGCTTCATTCGCTGGAGTTACCATGAAGTGACCAAATATTCCAGAAGCCTCTATTACTCGGTTAGGATTTGACCACTGTGCGAGAGACGGCTCCATAGCTTTACCAACTCCTGTTATCATTTCAACTTTACCTGGAAAAAACAAAACAAAGATGAAACAAAAAAGGTAACTTCTACTACTGATGCTAGCCTCTATCTTATTTTCCCCCTGATGTCAGTGATTCCTTGATATACATGGAACTTGTAATATTAATGACTGTTGTTATTGTAGTTATTTATTAACACCCACTTTGTGCGACTGAGGCTAATTGGGATGGGTTATCTACATGTTACCACCCTTTTCATGGCAGGATAGGACTAAGGATTTTATTTAATGAGTTCGCCACTAAATAAATTCCTATTGCCCAGGCGAGAATCGAACTCGCCTCTCTAGGATTACCATGTGAGATTAAGGCCGATGTTTTAACTCACATGGTTAACCTGACCCCCATAACTATTGCTTAACATGTTAAAAAAAAAGAGAAATTATTTTAGGGAAAACCATGACTTTTTTTTATTGTATAACATCTTAAAATGTCATGGTTTTTCCTCAAATAATATAATATCTCTAAAATGATTCCTTATGATATCACTAAATTATGCCTTATCTAAGCTGTTGAAAATTGTTTTCAGGGAGAATTAGCTATTCAAAACCACGATCCACAAAATTCTATAGTTATTGCTATCCAATACATTATATCAGGCCGTGATATTTTGGTTATACTTCAATACTCTAAGAGGAACTATACAATTTTTATTCCTAAGCAAAACTCTGATGCAGAAGTAAAGTTTTACTGAAAGCTGAAAACTAGAAAATATGTATAACTCACTTAATATTTGAGCTACATAATAATGTATAGAACAACAATTTTGGATCATCAACGGTTTAACAAGATTGTTTCAATAACATTTTTAGATATGAGTCATAATAACAGAGCCATTTAATTTTCAAAATTAGAAATCCACTGGTCCAGTTTCTGTCATTAATGAACTTGATCTTTAGTTTTACATAAAATTTAACTCCCTTACGTATTACCTTAAGGGTATATTAAGACCACTGGTTGTCTTAGGGTAATATGATTTAAAAATACATACCTGTTAGGAGATTCAGGAACAATATGTCTTCTTTATCAACGGCACTAGCATACAGGTCATAGCCATGAGTGGTTTGTGAAGGGTAAAATGTAATATCGCTGATATTTAAAGTTGTTTTCACATCGAATAGGAACTTCAAACCTGATTCTGGAATACAACAACAAAATTCACTTGTTTTGTAAAGCTATTTGATTAAACTAAACACTCATGAATAAAATATTATATCCTTATAAAATAAATTTTACCTCATAAAGTATTTCTATTACATTTTTTTTATATAACACAATTATTATTGTCAAAATAAGCAGAAAATAAATTATTCACCAAACAAAACATTTAAATTATCTTTCAACTAATAAAAAATAGGTAAAATAAATTTATTAATTTTTAGATAATATTGTATTCTTAGTACATACATTGATCACAATGAACAGTAAAGTCAAATATTAAGTAAATGCCAAGGTAGTATAAATATTTATATTTTTTAGATGTGTTAGGATGTGTGTAATATATCAGTTGTTTTCAGTTAGTAGTTCAGTCATATGGGGTATGTCAAGGTCTTTTTGTTGAATGCAGTCAGTTAATAAATGTTATATTGTCAAGTATTTACATATAGGGATGCCTGTCCTTGTCATTAGGTGTGTGTGTGGCCGATCATGATGTAATGAAATTGCCATTGCATTACATAAACCCATTATAAATGACCATATATTTTATATTGTGAGTATTCCCAGCACAGAGCACATTAAGATTATTATGTATGAATGCTTAAATGTATTGTTTTTACCTTTAAATAAGAATTATATCCAATTTGGAGTGAAGTCACCATGTGCTCTAGCATTTTCATAGATAACACTGATGGATTTTGATAATAACATTCACAGCTCTTAACGTCGGTGCACTAAGTAATAATGCCGATGAATTTCGATAATCAATTCCCGTTAAATGCACTTTTTGAGCGTATTTCGATCGGCAGTTCAAAGTTCACCGCTGGGCTAGGCCCTATATAAGGACTTTGAGGCGACAGATTAAAATCAGTCATATTCGGCATCCTCTGGAGGGGAGACCCTTGTTGGGGAGACACCGCTAATCCTTTTGCCAGATCCGGCCTGCCTGACCAGCCTACTGTCTGTTCTACTTCTCACGGCTAAATCAGCACTTCTATTAAACAGCTAAGTGTTTCAATTGTAATATAGTCTAAGTATAATTAAGTGTCCCCCATTATATTTTCAAAGGTGCCTCTTCATTTTAATTATTAATAATTATTATTGAAGAATAATTTAATTATAAATAAATTTATATGTTGAATTTTGACTTGACTCGATTGTTGGTGGCCCTTCCTAAATTCTTGTTAGTGGTTTGGTTGTGGGATTTTTCATATATATCAGTTTCCACTGCTTATCGCCGCAACCAGATCGCAACAATGAGTCAGACCTATACTCCTATAGCTCTATAGCCACTCCTTAATTGTGTTTTTGATACTGTGGAGGTGGTTGTTTACATACATCCATTATGATTGCCATTTGTCTGGGATCCGATTTTGTAATTGTCTCACTATGTCCTTGTGTAGTAAGTTTGTTTGTGTGTATTCAGTTTGTTCAGTAATTAATTTAGCCTGGTGATCAGCTATAAGTTTAAGAATTTGGAAAACTTTGAATACAAACTGGTTAGGTTATACTCACCAGTGATTTGCTGAACAACAAGTGTAACACCCTGTTCCGATTTGTCAATAGTTACTACAGCTCTGCTATCAGGAGCGACATAAGGCCGGCCAAGAAGCTCCAACCTCTGGCTTATAACAGTATCTGTAAGGGCATCCATCACTAGCTGACCTGTAGCTCTCCCAGTCACTGCCTCTTCACATTCAATGATCATCAGCCCATCTGGAATTATTACAAATTATATGATTTATTTGTTTAACTGTATGAAAGTCTACTATTTTTTAATTAATTTATATATAAGGAGTTTCACAACAAGGGCCAAGGACAATATTGAAGATAGGGCTTAAAAGAAAAAAAAACAAGAAAAGAAAGTATCATAAACATAAAATAAAAATAGGAAAGAACTAATTAATTAGAAATTAAAAAAAAAATAGAAAAGAACAAAATACAAAAAAGAAATAGGTAACAACAAAGTACAACAAAACACAAAAATAAAAACCAACAAAGAATAACAGAATCCAAAAATAGAAAACAATGAAGAGACCTTACAAAAATAACTCTCCAACCCTAAACAAAATTTGAAACAAAACAATGTATAAAAACTACTTATAAATTGAACCAAAGTTATTAAATTTTAACATTTTGTTTTATTTTAGTTTTCTTTAGAATACTTACAAAGAGCTGAAAACTGCATCGAGCGTGGAACACAGTTGTAAGGTGCCAAGTCGACGCTTCTGACATATCGCATATTAGCCAGGTCCAACTTATATAATCCTCTTTGGTTTGTATGGCTCACATATCCATATTTAAACACATGAGACATGTCCTGTAAATAGAAAAATACGCTTGAATAGAATTAAAATTGAACATATATAAATAGCATTAAAATTGAAAATATTTTCGAAATTCTGTAAAATCAAATGTTTACTTTTGAGTTAGCCACATCTTTTCCATAATTGATATTTAATAATTTCATTAGACACTAAAGACCATATTCATTAGTGGGTGAAATCAAACCAGGAATAGAGGGGAAGGCAGGATTTGAAAAATCAAAATATCGCCATTATGAGTCGGATTAAAAATGCTAAAGAACCAATCGTGTTAAGCTATTGATGCCCTACAATTTTGATTCATTGCCTTTTTACATAACTCAAATATTAAGCGAGTTATTTGTACTTTCTTGATTTCAGCCTTCAGTAAAGGCTCACTTCTACTCACTGGATCTTTTCTTAGAACATATTGGTCAGTTGGAATCAATGGTCTGTCATACAGCGTGTGGGAAGTCTGCTTAGTTTACGCAGCCTCAACATGACGGACATTTTTTTTTATTCATAATTAATTGGAATTGGTGGAAACGAAATCAAAATAGATTTATTTGTGATTGTTCCTCCTGAAAATTTTAGGATCAGGTTGAGTAAGTATGATGTAACACTGGTAAATACTGCAACAGTGTTCAAGGTGTCAATGTTTAAATCAAGCATTGTCATCATTGACAAGTGATGGTTCGAAGAGTTATGGAATACTGTTCCAATTAATAATTTATTCCATTTAACATTAACACGTATATTTTCAGCTGATATAGTATGCCATCCTATGATATTAGTTAATTTTTAACTTCATTAAGTTTAGTTCAGCACTCTCTCTCTCTCTCTCTCTCTCTCTCTCTCTCTCTCTCTCTCTCTCTCTCTCTCTCTCTCTCTCTCTCTCTCTCTCTCTCTCTCTCTATATATATATATATATATATATATATATATATATATATATATATTTATATAAAATTGTAACCTCTGTCTGTACATTGATTTTTTTCGCGAAATTTCACGATAACTTTTCGTTTCACATGTCATAGACACCATAACTGCATTTTGTTTCTTTGGTGTCTGTTTGTTTGTTTGTTTGTTACCTTTTCACGCATAAACGGCTGAACCGAATTTTATGAAACTTGGTATGTATATTACTACTAGCCCAACTTAGACTTTAGGCTATATTAATATTCTCTAAGACAAACAGGAGTGGGGGTTATAATGGAAGCCTGAAATTAAAAATAGCGATATTTCGTTTCCTATTGCTTTTTCAGCAAATATGCACATAACAAAAGTTGTTTATTTTGTTATTTACAGTAACTTTTGTTATATACACTTTTGCCGTATACGGAAGTATAAATGAGTTATACGCTAAAAACTATAGCGGGAGTCCACAATTTTATTTGGCACAAAAGACTCAACCGAACTAAACCAAACTCGGTATGTGAATTAATACTAACGATTTCCTTATAATAAGCCATACTAACATTTCTAGGGACGGGCAGGAGTGGGGGTTATATGGGAGGCCTGAAATTAAAAATAGCGATATTTCGTTTCCTATAGCTTATTCAGCAAATATGCCCATAACAAAAGTTGTTTATTTTGTTATTTACAGTAACTTTTGTTATATACACTTTTGCCGTATACGGAAGTATAAATGAGTTATACGCTAAAAACTATAGCGGGAGTCCACAATTTTATTTGGCACAAAAGACTCAACCGAACTAAACCAAACTCGGTATGTGAATTAATACTAACGATTTCCTTATAATAAGCCATACTAACATTTCTAGGGACGGGCAGGAGTGGGGGTTATATGGGAGGCCTGAAATTAAAAATAGCGATATTTCGTTTCCTATAGCTTATTCAGCAAATATGCCCATAACAAAAGTTGTTTATTTTGTTATTTACAGTAACTTTTGTTATATACACTTTTGCCGTATACGGAAGTTTAAATGAGTTATACGCTAAAAATTATAGCGGGAGTCAACAATTTTATTTGGCACAAAAGACTCAACCGAAATAAATAAAACTTGGTGTGTATTAGCACTAACGCTTTCATTATAACAAGCCATACCAACATTTCTAGGGACGGGCAGGAGTGGGGGTTGTAAGGGAGGCCTGAATAGCGGTATTTTGTTTCCTATTGCATTTTTAGCAATTATACGCATAACAAAAGTTGTTTATTTTGTTATTTAGAGTAACTTTTGTCATATTCATTTTTATCTTTTAAAAAAGTGTAAACGAGATATACACTATAAACTAATGCAGGAGTCAACTATTTCATTGGGCACTAACGATTAAACCGAACTAAAAAAACTCGATATCTCTGGAATATGCTGGATGGTAGAGGAACCAATTGATCAGGATCAATAAGAAGGCCAAGTCCTCTACAGTTTTTTAATATAATGCAGAGTGCACTTTCGGAGTCAATGCTCCATCGTCAGTGCCTACTGATTAAAGCTGCGTTGCCTGGACCACGACGAGAGTCGCCCGGCAGTCGTGGTCCAGGCAACGCAGCTTTAATCAGCAGGCACTGAGGATGGAGCATTGACTCCGAAAGTGCACTCTGCATTATATTAAAAAACTGTAGAGGACTTGGCCTTCTTATTGATCCTGATAAAAAAACTCGGTTAGAACGGGAGTGGGGATTATAAGGGAGGCCTGAAATAAAAATTTGCGATATTTCATTGTCTGTATGTTTTTCGACAAACATGCACATAACAAAAGTTGTTTACTTTTTTATTTAGATTAACTCTTTTTTTTATACATTTCTCCAGGAACAATGTGTGGAGCAAGTAATTTACGTAGAAATATTGATATGCTCAACAATTCATTCCAATTTGGACGGATGAGGTACCTCACCTTGGAAAATGAATCCAAATCTTTGTTAATATTTTGTCCTTAATAACTGAAATCTATGCATAATGCACAGGAGACGGGAAATATGACAATTTGGAGGACAGTGAAGACATACATAAAAAATTAATTTTATTATTAATAAATGCCAACAACGGGTATAACCCTAAACACTGTGACGGGTAAATGTCAAAATATTGTGAAAATTAAAGCCTTGCCGAAAAAATACCATCACCATTCAGCCTCAAATCAATTCCTGGGCGAAGCGGGGTATCTGAGCTAGTATATATATATATATATATATATATATATATATATATATATATATATATATATATATATATATATATATATGAATGGACCTCATTTCCCACATCTCCTAAACTAGACAGTTGAATTTTTTTTTTTTTTTATTGTTACATGGCCACAACTTTAAAAACTGATTTCTCTTAAGGGAAATCTGCTAAAATATTCTCTTAAAATTTAGTTAGACTATAAGGTAATTTGACATCATTTTAATTTTTGCCGAAAGTTGTTTGATTTTACTTCTAGGCATTGCTTACCTGTACTGGAGGCATAAAAAGATCACGAACAAGATCAAACTGTCCGTCTATTGGCTCAGGGTGTACTGTATGGTGTTTCCTTTTTTGGGACGCATCTCGTATGACTTGGATTGTCTTTATTCCTTGATCAGTTCTACTCCTCCAGTTCAGCACCCATATTTGATCTAAGTGGGGCACATAGTGAAGTGCAACTGGCCTCTTGTCAGTAACAACCACCTATGGACAAATGTATATATTTTATTATAGGTATTTATGAGAATATATTGTTATATGTTGTCAAGACGTCCTCTTTGAAACCCCAGTACACTTCATTAGAGACAGTATTACAAAGAAATAAGGTCGTTTGGAAACATGAATGATGAAGTTCTATGTACTGTATATTAGAATTAGCCTGTCGAATTGGGAATTGTATTTTCTGAATATATAAAGACTAGATTAACCTATGCACAAAAATGTTGTCAAACAACACATATATGTAAAAAGTAATGTCCTTCTGAGTTATATGAGATGGTGACTATTAATCGGCAATTTTGTTATCTGTCCACAGATTGATATAAAAATGGCAATCAAAGATGGAATTAAAATTTTGAAATTTTTAATTTAATCTGTTAGGACAGAAAAATATATACAATTTGTTCTTTACTTTTTTCTGATAAAACCTGTTATGAAAGATATTGAAGAATTTACTTTCTAATTTTAAATTTACTCCTCAAAGTAAAGTATTTCTTTTATTTAATATATAAAGTTTCTTAATGAAAGATTCCAAGTAACAGTTTTTGTGAAACAAATAAATTCATTTTTTTAAATGGAAGTCAAAAATATATCCCCATAAAATTTAAATAGAATATCAGACAAACCCTACGAGTTTACTTATGAAGAATTTTTAAAAGCATACTAATGTTTTGTTATAAAGAAGTGTGGAACAGAATTAAAATCACTGTGGGGTGAATATGGGTTCTAGTAGAGATTGTGTTCTACAAATCAAAACCTGGCCAAGACAATAACTTTTAATAAGGTTTATAAGCTTTAAACAATTAAAATTAAAAGATTATTGGCCAAGTGTTTTATTAACTGAACTGTTTCTGTGTTTGATATTATATGGTTTTAGTTCAGATGACTGCTGGGCAGCTTACAATATATCACTTTAAAAATATATAAATTCCATGCACACATAAAAACTGATATATTTCTTTAACTATTAAAATGAAGAAAACAAAACAAATCAAGAAAAATAAATTATGAAAAATATTACTTACATCGACAACCACCATTTGGATCTTACTGATTACTAATACTCTATCTTTCATCGGCTGTGTCACATAAACATAACGATTAGCAACATTTATAGCTTGCCCCCAACTGCAGTTGATTCCTTTATCGCCACAAACATATTCCTAAAAGAAAAGAAAAATTTTCTGATTTAATAAAATTACAGGAGAGGGAAGGAATTATTTAGAATTATCAACAATGAATAGGGGGGGGGGTGACTGTGGTTATTGAATATAAGAAAATAAATAAATTCATTTAAATTATATTCTGAAAATAGAAATTAATTAAATTTAGACAAAATTTTAGAAAATTTGATTTGAGCTCATTTTCTGGAATATGTAAATAGAAAGACCAATAAGCACAGTGCAATAGAAAAGTTCATTCCACAATTCATGCAATGAATATTGTTCATGAGTATTTCTATGTAACAAAAATTTACTCATATTTTTTTATGAACTAAGGCACAAATTAAAAAAAAAAATACTATTAAGAATTTGTATTCCCAAAAGTCAATATTTTAATTTTATGAAATATCCATATTCCTGTCATATACAATTTATTGTATTTGCCAGGAGAAACTCAGAGGTTTCTTGGTTGCTGTTGTGACGTATGTATCCGAACTAGAATTAGAAATATTCTCTGTATCCTGAGTAATCTTTGATAATTCAATAATTGTATCTAATGAAAATTAGATCAGTATTAATATTATCATTTATAGGCATTTAAAAAAATATAAATGCTGTTAAAATGACTACCTGTGTTCCTGGGATGATATCGGTGGATTGAATTTGATGGTACAATCTACAAGCATTGGGCTCATACACAGACACACCCCAATCATGAAATGCGAAGAACCTTCTTTCCTCATTTGGTGCAGCTGCAAAAATAATAAAAATATTATTATGTTTTCGTTTTTTAAGTAATTATCAGATATCATATTTGGAGCCGGATCATTTTGGCCTTGAGGAATACTCAGAACTCAGAATTGCCCACACCATAATTAACTCAAGTGTATTCAAAAAGTACAGACCAACAAACATTCATAACTTGTAATGCTGAGCTGACTGTTTCAAATTCCCTCTGTACATGTGTGGCATTTGAGTTAAGATATATGTCTTAATTTGCCAAGCGAACTTGAAATTGATTCTTGCATGAGCAAATATATATATTAATGATTAAATAAAATCATTAGTTCCTTTCAACTTAGAGAAGGGTGGTAACCTGTAGATAACATATCGTGATTAGCTATAGTAGCACAAAATTGGTGTTCATTTAGAAAAAATAAATAAAACAATAAAAAATATACAGGGTGCGGCAGAAAGGACGGAAGGTTTTTAAAAAGTTATAAAACAGTTAATTTTTATTCAAAAACAAATTTATTGATGCAATAAGGTTCACAAGAAAATAGCATTTGAGACAGTCAAGTGTGGAAAATAACCTCAGGCATGTGGTGGCCGAAATTGTTGATGCAGTGCTGGAGGCGTTCTTGGAAGTTCGCATAGACTCTCTCCAACATTGCTCCCTCAACTTGGGTGACTTCCACGCGAATTTCGTCCTTCAATTCGTCCAGAGTTTGGGACTTGTGTCCGTATACTCTAGCCTTGAGGTGTCCCCACAAGAAAAAATCGCATATAGATAAATCAGGGGACCGAGGAGGCCAATGAACATCGCCAAATCTGGAAATGAGGCGTCCAGGGAAGAGAGGGCGAATAACGTTCATTCTTGCTCTGACTGTGTCTTGGTCGAACTTCCAAGAATGCCTCCAGCACTGCATCAACGATTTCGGCCACCCATGCCTGAGGTTATTTTCCACACTTGACTGTCTCAAATGCTATTTTCTTGTGAACCTTATTGCATCAATAAATTTGTTTTTGAGTAAAAATTAACTGTTTTATAATTTTTTAAAAACCGTCCGTCCTTTCTGCCGCACCCTGTATAATAACTATTACCTAGTGAGTTAAGGTGTTGGTATTAATTTCACATGGTAAAACTAAAGTGGTGAGCTTGATTCTCCCTGGGCGATTGAAATTTGTTTAGTGATGAACTCATTAAATAAAATTATTAGTCCCACCCTGGCTATAAAAGGGTGGTAACCTGTAGATAACCCGTCTTTATTAGCCATAGTAGAACAAAGCAGACGTTAATAAAAACATTTTTTTTTTTAAATAATTAATATATAGTTTATAATATATGTATATACAAATTCGAAACAAGGCTCCTTGTAATGTCTTCTTTGAAGAATTACTGATCTCAATTAGACATTACATGCTTAGTAACATTGTTTTCCATTGAATCTGACCAGAAGATTCAATGGAAAACAATTCCTTTATGTACAGCCCAAACACAATAAAATCTTCCCTATTGACAAGAAAATAATTTAATTCATACAAAAAGTATTAAAATATTTTCTACAATATTCATTTCATATAATACAATTTTTGCAAAATTAAAATTGTATTAAACTAATCTTGGATAAAGAAACCCTGTTGATATATATACCTTAATGATATACATAATATAAGATATACATATCTTAATGACTTTTTTTGTATTACGATTATCCAAAATTAGAGAAATATATTTTATATACATGATATTACATAAAATATTTTTAACAATTTTCTTGTTATACTTACTAGGAGTAGGATCCTCCTGCACAATGAGGGAAGAAATATCTCGTGTTACGCCACCAATATTACTTGCTTGACACATATAAGCTCCAGTATCTGCATATGTGATATCATGAACCCTTAATTCTGTTCCATTCCCTATTAGTATATACTTGCTAGAAGCAGGATTTAATTTTAAAGCCTCATCATTTTTCAACCATTCCACCTAAAAAAAATATTAAAATAATCAATTGAAACAAGTAGAAAAAAATAGAATAAGAAATAATTATTTTAATAGCAAAAAACACTGTTAATCACACAATACTTTCAAAAGTTGAATTATATTATCAAGATTTTATAGCTCCACTTTGAATAACCACTATAAAATGAGTTGAGGATTTTAGCAGATTTCCCTTTATGTAAATAAGCTAATGAGATTGTACTAATGTCATAATTTCTTGAAAAGTTTCTTCAATTCTCCATCAATCCTACCTAGGAGATGATGGCAATGAGGTCTGTTCCAAGCTATATATTTGTCTTTTGATGCTGAGGCAGTCGCAATTTTTGTTTGATCATTACCAAATTGAAGAGTTTTTAGCTTATTTCCCTTGAGGTTAATCAGCTATTGGGGTTGTTCTCATATCGGGATTTTCGAAATATTTCCTCAAATGTCCATCAATCCTACCTAGTTAGTGATGAACATGAGGTCCGTTCAAAATTATATATATATATATATACTTGTCTGTTACCACTCTAGCAGTCACAATTTTTGTTTGTTATGTTACCAAATCCGATATATAAGTGTTTCATGCACAACTAAAGATCAACTTCGTTAATGGCTGAAATCGGACTGGGGAGGGGGTGGGGGTTTAAAGGATGAATTTCAAAAATTCAAAATATCTTTTACTTTGAGTAGCTGACTTACTGAACATCTCATTTTGAACATGCATTTCATTTCTAATTTACATAGGCTTCTTACTATGAGAGAAATAGAGAGTAGACGTGGAGTTGAGATAATTAGTGTGTTATTCCAGAAAGTAGGAAATCTGCTTAGTTTACACAGTCGTGTGGCAGACTTTTGATTTAAAGAACTATGAATTGTTAGTGTCGTTTTGCTCTTATAATAATGGTACATGATTAAGGAAGGAATATAAAAAAGAAATCGATTACACCTAAAATTCTAATATTTGACAAGGAGGGCTATAATACTAATAAACATGTAATTATATTATTTTCAGCAGCTCTAAAAAATAATTAAATCACTTATAAAAAAATTAGAATAGATATTACTTCATAATTGTTATTATTAAAATCCATAGTTTCACCTAAGCTAGAACAGGGTAGTAACATGTATATAGCCCATCCCTTTAGCCTTAGTTACATGAAGTTAATAAATAAAAACAACATTATTAAAATCAAAAGATAACTGTCATGAACTCATTGAAAAACTTTAACTATAGTATTTAATTTTAAACCAAAAATAAAATTTTCATGTTATTTTAAATCATGTTTTATTATAATGTGTTTTTGTTGATTCTTAATTTGACCAAAATTTTTGTTTGTATTTATTTTTCAGCCTAGTTACAAATAAATAATCATTATATTTCAGTTTATATAAAAAATGTTAAAAAGTAGAAAATTGTTTAGCTTAAAACTTACTCAAACAAAGATTTGGGAAAACAGAAATAACACAATTTTTATTGTAAAGATTAAAAGTGATGATTATTTTTTAATTTATAAAAAGGGTGAACCATAAAAATTTTAATGATTTTTTTTGTGGCTCAAAAATAAAAAATTAAATTGCCATTGAAACTATTATAAAATTATAATTAATATTTATTTTTGGTCCCTGCACTTAATTTAATGGGAGTAGTGTGATACATGTAGCAAGTTCCAAAAGTAATAAATAATGAGCAAGAAATACATTAGTCTTAGTTGGATTTATCCTATAACATATTTAAATAGATTTTTATTAATTTATAAGTATTCCTCTCTAATAATCTGCCATAAATTGAATGTACCATAAATTGGTGTACTCACCTTTGGAAATGGTTCTCCAATGACATGGCAGAACATGGCTGCTTCCTCCCCAGGTCTTCTGGATTGTATCTTAGGCGTTACTTTCACTTCAGGAATCGCTGTAAAGTACATAAGTGACTCCTTTATTATTTATGTATTCATGCTCAGCAGCAAGAAAGATTAGCATTCTGGTACTTTTCTGTTAACGGCCTATTAACTATTTAAAAATTCAAAAACCTCAAAGTCATTTTCATTAAATTTCATTTAGAATATTTATACTTTTCACAGAACATTTGTGTTTCTCAGTGTTTGGCATTCTTTAAAGTCATAGGGAAGTTAAGTTAATTCAGATTTTGGTAGTTAGAAAGTGTACGCTTGATTGACAGGCTTTTTATATCGAGCAGATGGGTTTGTCCTTTTTCATCATTAAATATTCATGTGTTAATATGATATGGCCTATTCTCAGTCCAAAGAGTATAACCTTTCCTAGAATTCTCGAGCCTCAATGGTTCCATACAAAATGTATACCTATTTTATTGTAGGTAATTTATGGTTTGCGTTTGTCAAGTTTGATTAGAATTGATCTGCGCTTAAAACAAAAGCCCACTCCTGTTCGAACCTAAAAATTTAATATAGCTTATAATCATGGAAGAATTAATGCTAATTTTGTTTAGTTCGGTTCCATGGTTAGTGCCCAATAAAATTGTTGGTTCCCACTTTAATTTTTTAGTGTATATCTAGTTTATACTTTATTGTACGACAAAAGTAATTATAACAAAAGTTACTCTAAATAACAAAATAAAAACTTTTATCCTGTGCATATTTGCCGAAAAACGAATAGGAAACGAAATATCCCTATTCTTAATTTTAGGCCTCCCTTACACCCCCACTCCAGCTTCATCTGCCGGGCTGATTTGTGAATCTAAACCATCCAGAGCGTCACCCAAACGCATACAAAATAATTCATTCAAAACGGTCCAGCCGTTTAGGAGGAGTTCAGTGACATACACACGTACAGTAGAATTATATATAGAAAGTTGAAATATTTAATATAATACGAAAAATATATTACTGTTAATTGAACACAAATAAATTTAGCATGTAATATTAATTAGTGGAGTCTGTAGTGCCGTTGCAAGATGCTGGATGATATTGATCATAAAAGCAATTAAAACATAAATTTATAGGAACTCCCCTTGTTAGAGTTTAACTTATCTTGCTTTATAAATAGGCGTACTTACTGTGTACAGTGAGAACGTGCGTCTGCATAATATCTGTGTTCCTCTGAGCATGGCAGGTGTAGTTGCCTGCATGGAGGAGCTGTATCCTGGTCAGATAGAGGCTGCCATCTGCAAACACCCTCACATCGTCCTCTGCCAGCAGAGCTAGGTCTGCCCTGTTCCTTCTCCAGACTAGTGGTGGAGGTGGCGTCCCACTCACGTCACACTTTATCTCGACGTTATCGCCGACTCGGGCCGACAGGTGGTTCACCTCGAGAGCCTTGTCCAACGAGACTACCGACAGACCTGCAAGCAAAGAATGAGTGCATTTGTAACAATGACTATTTAGTAACTGCTTGACATACAATTCCAGGAGGAATAGGTCTTGAGTTCACAGATTTGAAAGTAGCATTTCAAAGCGGAGGTCTTTTTTGAAAGTTCCTTTCCTGGCTTATATGTAAAGCTTGATGTATCCCTTCGATTAATTGCTTTTTTTTTAACTGAAGAAAAATCTTAAAAGATATTTCTTGGTCGTCATGAGAAAAATACAAGAGGGATACTTCCAAACAGAACCCAAACACATCAAGTTATAAAATGACGAGAACGCCTAGTTTTCACTATATAACTCCCGGAATATATACAATTAAAAAATTGTAAACAGGGTCTGGAATATTTCCATTTTATAATTTGTATACATGATCCGGCATATTTACATTTTATAATTTGTATACAGGTCCCGGCATGTTTAAAAATTGTAAATATACTAGGTAATGTGGATTCGTAGACGTCTTTGCCGGGTCGGAATTTCTTCTTCTCCAAACTGGCTTTCTGCTCCAGCGACCTTCTCACCACACTTCACTGTGCCAATTTTCGCTAGCTCTACAGCTACCTACTTCAGGGTACACATCGCCAATGGTGTTCATGGTAGTTCGGAGTCCGGGGTGTGAATCTTCAAAATTGAAAGAAGACGTATGCCACGATGCATGGAGCATACACTTCCGTTGGGCAGCTATTACATGAACACAAATAAGGACGCGCAGTGGCCATATCACAGAAAAAGTATGAACATTTTATTTTTAGTTCCTAGTACGGAATAAAGAAAACACTGTGCTCGCGAAAAATTCATGATTTCAGATTCCATCGGCCATTTCGCTTTGCCCCTCGCTCAATTCATTTTGACTTGTTTCGACTGACGTCACGACTATGTACGTACCTCGCATGACTTGAGCACGGCTAGACTTAGAATGTTGAAATTTCATATTTGGGATTGAGAGACGTCTAGCTGTGTACCACCCCGTTTGATCAAAATCGACTAAGGGGGTTTAGAGGAAGGCTTTAAAAAAAGAAAAAAACAACAAAAAAAACAAGACAAATTTCTCCGTATTAGAGATTCAAAATTTGTATTACAGCTCTTTCGTTTGTCAGTGCTATGACTAAAAGTGGGGGTTTACTGAAGGTCAAAAATTAAGACTACAAAAATCTTTGTTAATATTCAAGATAGAGAAAAAGTGTTTAGAAAAATGTTCATACAAAATCATATTTACAATAAGTCTAGTTTTATATAATTTTTCGATCCGAGTATCGGAGATATTTTGAATTTAAGATTCCTTCCCCACTCTCCTTCCTGTTTGCTTTCAGACCTGAATGTAATTGATCTTCAGTTTTATATGGGAAGCTTATATATCGAATTCATTCGAATGTATCATCTACTAGTTAGGATAGATTGGAGGAAATCTGGTAAAATCTACTCACTGCTGTCAAACAAGACATTTCGTAAGCTAGTGTCCTTTAAAAATAAAGTAAAACATTAAAATGCTCAACTGATTTCATCTATGTCAATTATGGGAGAAACCTTAAGTAAATTACACGGTGATTAAAGCGTTAGACGAATTTAAGTCAGCCAACTTGAAAAAGAAAAAGGTGAAAAAAAAAGATCTGGTTTTGACCACAAACCTTTCCCCACTCCTGCGCACCTTTTTGCTGCCCTCAGCCAGTCCTCCAGACTCATATACCCAGCCAAACAGACCACAGAATCCAATTCCCTCTACAGAGCCGTCCTCGCATTTATACTTTTTCACCGTGAGCGAATAAACACAAGGTTGGAAATGCGACAAAGTTAATTTTGCTACCTGGCACCTGTTGCCAGCGCAATATCAAGTAACAGAGAGTGCATATAGAGTGCATCAAATTTTTATATATTTGCTGATTTGTATAAAGGCCTCGAGTCTCGATCTCCAAACATATTACACATATCGTGACCTTTAAACCTGCGCTAACAGCCTCAAAAATCTGAAAGCCTCCAGGATCTTAAATCAATTTTTAAATAATTTTCATGGACTTAATTATTAGAGTAGATTCTCGCGAATCAATGGACTCGTGTTTGTACGTTAAAACTTTCGTAGATTTTGGTAAGAAGTCTGTCCACCCGTGCTAAACTTATTGGATTTCCTAAGAGTTGGAGTGACAGGCACACGGCGTAATTTCTCATTCTGTTTTCTTTTTCTACTTTCGTAAGAGCCCTATATTACAAGAACTGTAATTTAAGCTGGACCTGAAGTGTTTAGTAATTGAATAATTTTGTGGGCTCACATGAAAGGAAACTTAAAGATGGTGCTGGTCTGAGGAAGAAACAACGCAGTGAATAGAAGCATCGCCGAATTAAGGGAATCGTATGGCAAACCTGTTGTGATCTGTGCTATCAAAACGGACAGACTGCGGTGAAGATGCTAAATGTTACATGGAGAGACTAGGAAAAGAAGTTTGGCCCAAGGAATGATGGCTTATTGAGCATGAGGATGATTTGCGAAGGTCGGGCATCTGTAGTTGCCGAAGCCTGGATGGGAACCGCCAAAAGTAAGGTCTTAAAGTCCGTCTCGCAGGCGATGCGTAAACTAAGCAGATTTCCCGCGTGCTGGATGATACACCGGTGATCATATCTTACTAACTGAAGAAAGAAAGTACCAATCGCTAGGAGTTACGAACAAATGTATAGAACAACATCAATAGTTTAACATGATGGTTTTACGTCATTTTTCTATCCAATTCACAACAAAGGAGAAATTTTGTATTTTCGAATCCCTCCCCCGTCTAAACCCTCGCAATCCTGGTCCGAATTCAGCCTTTAACGAATATGACCTTTAGTGTCGAAAGAAACGGTTAAATATCAAGTGAGTTATAGATTAAATAAAAATCCTGTAGTTATGAATGTAAAATCTTAAATGATGACGTCCCACCGAAAATAACTGCATTCAATAATTCACTATTTCAAATGAATGCAGTTGTTTTCAATAGAAACACTATTTGGAATTTAAACATGGAATAAAGTGGTTCATGACAAAACGGGATATTGCTACCTGTAAGATGACGTCAATAGGAGTGGGGGTTCAATGAATTCTGAAAACTAAAAACAATATCTCCTTTAGTATTCAGGATTGTGAAACGATATTTATAGGACTTTACATTTACAATAAGTAAGTATGGTTCTATACAATTTTGTGATATTACATAACATACCGGAGAAATGTCGTCCTCTAAATCACCTCTCCCACTGCCCCGAATTCAGCCATTACCGAATATGATCTTCATGATTGAATGAAGCCGTTAAATATAGAGTATGGTAACCATAAACGATATATATATATATATATATATATATGCATATGCGTGTGTGTGTGTTTCACATTGGTAGATGAAACTACAAAGGTAGAAAAGGTGACATAAAATTTACGATTTTACAACTGTCAACTTCAAGTCAGTGATATAGATATTAATGTTATATATTTATGGTGTGACCGCTGGTCCTAGTCCTATTATGATTGTGCTGTTGGAGTGAAAGTGACAAGGAAGTGTGTGGCCAGCATTTGTGGTGGCCCACAGTGGCTTTGAGTGGTTCGCCCTTAATCACTGTGGGATAGTCTCATGTCACTAACAGTCAGCCCAACACAATTTATATTTAGTCGGTTTAGGGGGACTTTTTAGGTTGGTTTCCCTTTTCAGGAGATTTCCCTTTGGGGAAATCAGCTGTTGAGGGTGTACCGCGATTTTTGAAACATTTCTTCAAGTGTCCATCACTCCTACCTACGAGAGGGGCTGTATTTGAATTTATTTCAAAACGTAAAAGTTCAATAAGAACAATATTTGATATTTAAGCTCCAAATAAAGTGCTTCAATTAAAACAGCCTATTGTTAATATGAAATGTGTCGGAGTAATAATGAAGATAATGAAAAAAACGTACATAACAATATTTATATAACATTACATTTGGAATAGTTCTATAATTTATTTTTGACCCGACGCATAGTAACGGAGATATCGAATTTTCGAAAATCACCCATCTAACTCCTCCCCCCCCCCACTGTTTCGATTTCAGTCATTAACGAACTCGACCTTTAGTTCTACATGAAACGCTGATATATCGAGTAAATTTCGATTGAGAACGCTAGCACGGTAACAGACAAGTGTCTATATTCTGTATTTCTTAATGAAAATCCTACGAGTAGAAGTGGGGTTGATCGTATTTGTACTTATCTCACAAAGTATAAGTGCAATGAAAACAATACTAGGTGTTTAATGTTAAAATAAATATTTTACAAATACCCTGGCTAGAGAAGGGTAATAACCTGTAGATAACCCGTCCCGATTAGCCTGAGTTGCAAAAAGTGGATGTTAATAAATTATAATAAAATAAATATTTAGGGGTTACTGATGGCTGCAAACTAAAATAGTCCAATTTGCAAATATCCGATGAGGAGAGGGCAGCGGGGAGGGGGGGGGGTTACAGAAGGCTGAAAACAATAATGCCCTAATAACTAGCTTAATACATGAGTTAGGAAAAAATTCATAGAACAACAATTGTAGTTCATCAATATTTTCACAAGATTGGATCTTCCCCTCTATACCCCCACTATTTTATGTCCGATTTTTGCCAATAACAAATATGATTGAACCGATTAATTGTCGAGTATGGAGTATGGATCAAATAAACTCTCCCTTAAGAGAAATCTGGTAAAATGCAAATATCTTATATGTATAAATAATGTAATATGGTGAAAAACTAATGAATGCTTACACCGGAGAAACTACTTTGTTGTCAGTAGGCACTGAACATGCTTTGCACTTTGCATAGTAAATCTTGTACAGGACAATGTCTTTTTACTGATCCTAGTAACCCTAAATTAATTTGGTGATGATCAAACTAAAATTTGTACTGCTAGAGCGGTAAAAGGCAAGTGTTTATATAAATTGGCTCAGTGGTAATTGTAAGAAATTTTTCGATTATCGCATGTGAGTATAATCTCATTAGCAGATTTCCCCAAAGATAAATCTGCTAAAAACCCTGGGGGGGAGGGGGAAGGAAAATGCGGCGACTGTAGTGTTGTAGTAAGGCTGGCAGTGTTATAAATAAGACAGTAAAGCGATCAGCAGAGCTTTTAACAGGACCCAACTCTATTTCTCTCCCTTCGCGGCTCGTACGTGCGCAATCGACGCTCTTTTTTGTTTATACCTGCCATAAATCCTTGCTCCATAGTTCTTTTATTCTCCTAGCAATATCCTTTTTTTTTATTGTATCATCCCTTATTTTTTTTTTGCACCCCTCTCTCCCTATTCCTTCCTCTTCGATTTTATTCCTCTGGGCCCTTTGTTCAGGGAGTGTAAAAGCCATTCGAGTCTCGGGATGGGGACGCTTTGACCAGAAGAGCGTGGAAAACAGTCTCTTTGACCTATCTATATACATTCTTGAAAGGAGTCTGCCCCGTCACCTTGTCCCTGCTCTAGCCCAACCATATATACATATTGGCTCTCTTAATGCTTGACTCATGTCTGTCAAACCTCCACAGGGGACTGCATCAATAAAACTGTCAATACTAGAGGATTTTTTAGTCACGTAAACTAAGCAGATTTCCCACGTTCTGGTATGACACTCTAGTGATCTCATTTTACATTATATTCTCTATTTATAAGTAAAAATACCGTGGGTACATAAATGTGGACAAGTGAAGGCTGAATACTAACAAAATTACGGATAATTCACTCAATAATTGAGGTCATAAAAAAATTAACTGTAGAGAGCATCAATAGTTTAACAAGATTGGTCCTATGAAATTTTTAACCCCCCCCCCCTCCCCACTTCTGGTCCAACCAAATAATAATTTTTGAGTCAAATACGTAAAATCTTAGTCATCCTACACTTTATGAGTATCGAAACTAGTAAAGAACTTTAAAACATTATTTGGTATTTAAGGTTTGAATAAGACGTTACATGATATATTGGCATATTGTTAACGTACAATGACTAAATGGGGGATGGGGTACTGAAGGCTGAAATATCTTTGTGAAAATTCAAGATAGACAAAAAAAGGATAAAACCACATTTATAGAAAATTTAATTTGGAACAGAGTTGTTTATAAGTATGCGATTTTTTGATTCGACTCATAGTAATGGAGCTGTTTATAATTTTAGATTTTCCTTCCCTTTATTCTCCCCTCCCACCGGTCCAATTCCATCCGTCTATGAACTTGACCTTTGTTTAACATGACCGCTAGTGTGATACAGACAAGTATACTCATACGCGCAACACACGTGTGTATACACACACACACACACACACACACACACACACAGAAAACTAAAAAAAATGCAAATATTTCGAGTAATATTCATGTATAGAACGAACGTGTAGAATAATGTCCCGTGATATTGCTAATGTGAGATGAGCAGAAGTGGGGATTATAGAAGGCCGAAAACTAAAAAAAAATACAAATATCTCGGGTATTATTTGCTATGAAGAAAACCTCTATATAACAACACATATAGGACATTACGTTTTCAATAAAATTGATTCTATACTCTTTTTCGATCCGATATATAATAGCAGAGATGTTTTGATTTTTCGAAATAATAATATGACATGAATAGGAGTAAGGAGGGGTTTACTGAAGACTGAAAACAAAAAAAAATGCAAATATCTCAGTAAATATTCATTATAAAGATACACTTTATCGATCCGACATATAATGTCGGAGATATTTTTAATTTTCGAAATGATAATATTTCCTGACTAGGAGGAGGGGTTTACTGAAGGCTGAATACTTAAAAATTGAAATATCTCGAATAATATTCAAGATAAAGAAAAATATATGTTAGAACACTGACAGAAAACTAAATTTGCAATAAGATTGGAGATTTTTCAAAATTCCCCTCCCACTGGTCCGATATTAACGTTTGTTTTCTACAAAATGGTTTTAATAGTTTGGTAACGGTTAATCGAAAATTGCGATCACTAGAGCGTGTAAGACATATATATATATATATATATATATATATATATATATATATATATATATATATATATAATAGTGTTGGCATATCTGTCGGTGAAGACCGTCGTCACTGGATGATAGTCGAGTAGAGCTGGCATTATGCTTTTGGTGCGATGACATCATCTTCAAGCCCATCAAAAGTTATACTGTCAGTAGGTTTTATGCGGCTGTTCCCATATTAGGTTGTTTATGTTTTAGTCCAGATCTGTTTGCCTATCTCTTAAATCTCTCAGACGAGGGGTTTTAGCTATCGTCCAGGTAAATTGTTTTCGTGCGGTGAATCGCCCGTATCCTAATAACTTAAACAACGTAATACCCGGAACAGACGCATAAAACCTACTAGTTCAGAACAACTTTTGACGGGCTTGAAGATAGTGACGTCAAACCGAAAGCGCTTGCCAGCTGTACTCAACCAGCAGCCAGTGACGAGGGTCTCCACCGACAGGTATGACAACAGTATCATTTATACTGGCGGTTCTAACCCTTTATATTTAATAGTTGGGAACGGGTCTAATTTTGGTCAACTGTAATGCAGGACGAATGGATATTTGAAAATAGCGTCGTAACATTAATAGCTGATTTTCCTTAAGGAAAACCCGATAGAAAGGACTGTTCCCTCATTGACATCTTGTTACTCATGAATTTAGTCATGGAGTATATGACCTGATAAGTGGTTCTAAGAAGACGACTAGCTCTTTCATTCTTCTAGGTAAGGCTGATAAATTTATTGGAGCAAATATATGACACTGACTAGAGAGGCGTGACCTATTTCCTTTTGAGTGAAGTGGAAAGTGGCCGATAAGCTTGCAACTCGATAGGCTCGTTGAGGCGAAGGTCGAGGTATCGATTCTACCCCCGGGGTCCTCCTTGTGGAGAGATAAAGAGCTAATGACCGACCTGGAGAAAGCTCCAACAAAGAAGATAATTAATATAGTATGAAGGGAAGAAAGGGGGCCGCCGCCATCTTGCTAAGGCTACCTCAATCTTAACTAAATCACCCCTAAGAGATATGTCTTTCATTTACTATAAATGACTTAGATGTTTCATTAAAATATCATCAAACGCTTCGAATTAAGTGAATCGCGTTCATTAAATAATACCTATCCATATTTCTAAACGGTACTTAATAGTCTATATCATTAGTGCCGAACTATAATCGTTGCACCCCTCACTTGCAAAAAGTGCACAACGATGTATGCCTTTGCATAAGTGTTGGTGAATGTTATATGCATCACAAGAATTCTAAATTTCAAAATAACTTTATGAAACTTTATTAATCGTTCAAATTTCTTGCATTGAAATTTTAAAAAGTCCGTCATGCAGGGGCTGCATAAATAAGCAGATTTCCCACGTGCGTCACTTATTTGCATTTATCTCAAAACCAATGAGATTAATATTTAGGCTTCAAATAACGTGCTTCATAATATAACAGCTTATCGTTAATATGAAGTGAGTAGGAGGGGGGGGGGTCACTAAAAACTGAAAACTATAAATAGCAAATACCTCGGTTAATAATAAAGATAGTGAAAGACTGTACATGACAACATTTATAAAACATTACATTTGCAATAGGATTGATTCTGTGCACTTTTTCCATCCGACGCATAATAACGGAAATATTTCGTACAAAATCCCTAGAAAATCGGATGAGTAGAAGGGAGAGTTTTCAGAAGGCTTAAAACGAAAAATACTTATACATCCATTGGCAAATATATAAATTAACTTGTTAAGAAAATGAGAGATGTCCAAATAAGGGCTTTATTACCTCCGTACCCATATATCTGGAATGAACAGAATATTTGTACAGTCGTGTCATCAACTAAGCAATGAGAAAAAAGATCAGACTTTCCCAGACCAAGCGTAAACAACCACTTGCCGACCGATGGCGCACATAAAAACTAGTGCTTCTATGCAACTACTCATTACAAGTTTCGAGAGGCTTGAAAATGGTGCACACACATTGAAAGCCATTGCCGGCTGTACTTGACGATCAGCTAGTAATGACCGACTCTCTCGATATAAACTCAAAACTGGAAATAGGTCACGCCATCCAGCGAGTGATATATTCACTCCAATAGAAAGTACAGGGGCTGCGTAAACTAAGCAGATTTCCCTTGTGAAGTTCAATAATGGGTAAACCTACACACTGTTAACACAACACCACGGTGAAAATTAAGTGAATAAATTCAAACAGTAATTAGAAATCTTTCCCTTCCCGGCGGGAAGCGTCTGAAATGTAAACAAACAGGTCTGCCAACGACTCACCGGAAAGATACTCAATAACTGAAACATATCAGAATATAACATATTAATTTTATTGAAAACCATTTACTATATCTAGAATTATAATTAATAATGAATCAGAATAATTTTTATCTCAATCAATCAAATTTAGTAGTCCAAGAATTTAAGCCGGGGGGGGGGGGGGGTAACAAGAACATATTTGCATGTATCTCGTATAATAAAGATTTCTGGAAAACAATTTTTAGCATTTAAGCTTCCAATAATGTAGTTTATTGTATAACTGAATATGGTTTATGTAACAGGAGTAGAAGTGGAGAATCACTGAAGGCTGAAAACTGAAAAATGCAAATATCTCGGTTAATATTCAAGATAGAGAATAAATGTAACTAACAATATTTACAGTACATTTAATTTGCTGTAATATTGACTCTAAATACTTTTTCGATCTGACGTATAGTAACAGAGGTATATCGAACTTTCAAAATTCTCCCCCTCTAAACCCCCTCTCTCTCTTGTCCGATTTCAGCCGTTAACGAACTTGATATTTCATTTTACATGAAACGACTAAATACCAAGTTTGGTAACGATCAAACAATAATTGCGACCGCTAGAGCGGTAAAAAAGTCCGTCACGCAGGGGCTGCGTAAACTAAGCAGATTTCCCACGTGTAGTTTTACAATAGAGAAATTTCACGAGTTCCGAAGAGTTAAGAAAACGGCCGACCTAGCTTTTGGCGGGAACTCACTCCCATCCGTTATTCGCCCCGATTCCATAAAATTGCAAATATCTCGGTTAATATGCAAGATAGAGAATAAATGTATAAAACAATATTTATAGTAAATTTAATATATATATATATATATATATATATATATATATATATATATATATATATATATATATATATATATATATATATATATATATATATATACAGTTTTGAACGGACCTCATTTTCGTCATCTACTAGGTAGGATCGATGGACATTTGATGAAAAATGTCGAAAATTCCAAGTCATGAGTACAACCTCAATAGCTGATTTCCGCTCAAGGGAAATCTGCTAAAAACCAAATATATATATATATATATATATATATATATATATATATATATATATATATATAATTTTGAACGGACCTCATTTTTGTCATCTCCTAGGTAGCATCGATGGGCATTTGATTCCTCTAAAGGGAAATCTGCTAAAATGTCAGCGGTAACTTGAGTGAAGAGCCATTAAGACAGTAAGTGCGGTCGTATTTCTACAACCACTTATTAGGCTATTTACTCAATATCTGAATTCTTAGTGACAAAATGAAAATGGGGCAAGTTTGAAGGGTTGTACTGGATTATACCTTACCACCCACCGATGCGTACGTGATTTTTTGAAAATACCTCACGGCCGTGTGCAAATTTTGTAAAGATATTCCATTTTAACGTTTTTAATAATTATATTGTACATTTGTTGATAGCTTGAACAACAAAAAAATTAACTGAGAGCGATATTTGATACAACCTCAGCTGAGGTCGGTCCGGCAGTGAGAAAGTTCACTCACTAGGGGCTAATTATGCTAACGAACTAATATTAAAAAGTTTTCTATTTTTCGATCTATTTTTCTCAGAAATAGAAAAGCACTTGATGATTTAGTTTATACCATTGCGCCAAATAAAAATATCATTTCTTTTCTATTAAATGCTAATTCTCTTTTTTAATCTATGGAAAAGAAAGTTATATAGAGAAAAAACACTCTGCGAATCTAACGTTCTTTACAGTTCCATCTATTCTCTATTTTCCAATGATTAAGGTACTTAAAGTGAAAATCGGATGAGTAGAAATGGGGGCTTACTGAGGCTGAAACCTAGTTCCTATTCGAGTTACGAAAAACAATGTATAGAACGACACTTATAAAACATTAAATGTTTAACAAGATTTTTTGTACTAAATGATTCGATATAAAAACAGATATTTCTACTTGTTGATTTCCACATTTCTATTTGATCCTGAACAGTATCAAGGGAAGCTAATTTAACGTTAGAGTTAAACCGGAGAGGAGGAGAAAAGCGAATATCTGCAGGTTAAGACGAAGCTTTTGATCAACTTAATCGGAAATTAATGTTTGATTGTTTGCGAAAAAGTAGAAAAGATAAAAAAGAAAAAAAAAGAAAAGAAAACTAATTTGGAATATTTCCTAGATACAGAAGGGGAACCAAATCTTATTGTTAATAAAATAACAGGACAGTAAAACTACGATGAAGGAAGGTGTAACTGAGAAGAGGGGACCTCTGAGAAGAGGGGAAAAATGAAGTTGTGCTATCGCAAGTTATGTTCAATATATTTATTGTAGAGGTAATATCGAAAGTGAAATTATAAACTGGTATACAGATTAAGAAAATAGATTCACTGCATTTTATTTAGAATGTTCGAAGTCCAAAAGAACGCTTTACGTCAGTTTAACCTATTAGTGTATGCACTTAGAACGGAAATTGAATAGTAACATCAACTTTCCCATATTATAAAGAAGATTATAAGTATTTGCGTATCTGGTTTTATTAATTAATAGAGATTCGTTGTTATAGAAATCCATTATTTTGTAAATAAAATTGAACCAAAATATGTACATCGTAGCAAGTATTGTTACAATGCGTTTTCTGAATTACTGTGAAGAATTTAGGTAAGATAGTGGAAACAATATACAAACTTAGGTTAAGCATACAGAAAAAAAAAGTCTGTTACGTAGGCTGCAGACTGTTCTTCAGAGAATCTATAAACGCCCTAAATGTCAAGTCGTTTTTCAGCACGGTGGCAGGCTTTTAGTTAAACAAAAATAAATAGATGAAGTCAACAGTAAATATATTGCTTTGGTATTTCGGTCCTTTGTAAAATTATATTGGTCTGCCGTGAGAGGTATTCTCTCATCCCTGAAGTATGATTGGTTCAAAAGACCGTTTC
Organism: Riptortus pedestris; assembly: GCA_019009955.1. Classification (NCBI taxonomy): domain Eukaryota; kingdom Metazoa; phylum Arthropoda; class Insecta; order Hemiptera; family Alydidae; genus Riptortus; species Riptortus pedestris. Next base: position 52,424,822 of record CM032232.1, read on the forward strand.
TCATTAATGATAAATTGGTCTAGACGTTTCACAACTTGAAGCGGTGTCTCAGGCGTTATGTTTAACACCACCGAGCTTTTGGCAAATGTAATAGAGCTTTTAATTAAATGAAATATCACATTTAATTTGAGCCTTGAGTATTTAGTTTGAAGAGGAGAGAGACGGGTTGCTCTGTTTCGGCTCGCTAATTAACCCGGGGGTAACCTTACTCGTAATAGCTGTTTGTAGTCGGCCATGTTACGAGTTATCTCTCCCGCCTTTTCTCATTCCCGGGCTTTTGTATGCAAATTTTAGTTCGGCTTGCCTCGAACGTCGTCCTTCGCTTTAATAATAGATTGGGGGGCGGGGTGGGTGATCAATTTGCTTCTTTATTTTTGTACCATCAACGCCCGGCCGATAGAAGCCCGAAGAGAAGTGCTTTTGTAGATACAGCGGAGGAGGAATAAAAAAAAAAACTGAGTCCCTAAAATTTCATTTGGTTTTCGCGTAGAGTCACGTACACAGGATAAAGGTTATCAGTCTGGACGTGAGGGAAAATTCCCTCTGGATTGAGTAAGAGACGAAGCTTTAAACAGATATTTCTCAGTGTTATAAATTTTTTAGCCATGCCCTTTGCGCATCCCTTAGAAAGTTCAGATTTACTCGCAGAATATGAATAATAATTAATCATTGATAATCTTTTCCGCAACGACAAAACAGTGTTGTAGAAAAAACTATTCTCCTAGTTCGTGTTTTACCCCACTATGAGTTGGAATTATTGAATTCTATTCTATCTCTTATATCACAATATTTATCATTGTCCTCTTTGTGATACTTTTGCTAATATGTTCCAATCTACGAGTTACCTCTCTTTTCTAGCAAGGATAGGACTAAGGATTTCAGCAGATTTTCCCTTAAGGGAAACCTGCTATTCAGGTTGTTCTCACGATGGGATTTATAAAAGAAATTTCATCAAATGTCTATCGATCCTAACAAGGAGATGACGAAAATGAGGAGCCGCCTAGGAGATTTAAAAATTTTATATATATTTGTCTGTTAACGCTGTCGCAAATTTAATTTGATCGATACCGACCAAACTCGATATTTATACGTTTTATGTAAAAATAAAGATCACGTTAGTTAACGGCTAAAATCGGAACAGTGAGAGGGGTAAAATATATATATTTTAACGTACCTAATGTTCGTCATCTCCTGGATAGGATCAATGGGCATTTGAAGAAATGTTTTGAAAATCGCGTCATGATGACAACCTCAATAGCCAATTTTCCTTAAGGGAAATCTGCTAAAACAAAATAAAGGTGAGACAAAATTCGTTAATTTACTTTCTCCTTCCTTTCACCCTCTTAGACTAAGGGGGTGAAGAAAATTTTCTTTGGAAAACTTTCTCTAATTGAAGGAAAACTTGAAAGAAAATGATTAACTTTAATATAAATTCTGTTTTATCCCGGAGTCTTAGTTGTAGTATTAGGATCACAACACTTTAGAGAGATGCAAAACTTTGTTATATTACATTTTCATTAATATTTAAACAAATATTCTTTGATCATATTACCTGTGTGTCTCATGAATTCGTAAATCAAGCCTTGTGTCTAGATACATTTTTCTTTTTAAAACTTAAATGTTATTTTATTTTTGAGGAAGAATCTCCGGAAGCACTTACTTTTCTTCTTTTTAGTAGAAAAAATGACCTTATTTTACCCTCGTCATATTTATTTTTATATATCTAGCTTTAAGGTTAATCGCTTACTTAACAAGGTTCGACGATGTATACAATTTTTGAAAGCGTCTTTACTGCCTGGTGATCACACAAATCATAAACTTCACGAAATTTCCCTTAAAGGAAATCAGACATTGTGGATTCTTCAAATGTCAATCGGTTCTAGAAAATGAGATCAATTCAAAATTTTATGTGTATATAAACATACATACATACTTGCCTGTTACCGGTCTAGCGGTCACAATTTTTGTTTGATAATTACCAAACTCGATATAAAAGGGTGTAATGAAAAACTAAATATCAATTTCGTTAACGGTTGAAATCAGACCAGAGAGAGGTGGAATTAAAAGGGAGAAAGTTCAAAATATCTCAGATACTATGAATCTGATCAAAAAATTACATATGCTCAATCTTGTTGTAAATTTATTTTTCTATAAATATTATTCTGTACACTTTTCTCTATCTTGAATATTAATCGAGATTTTTGCATTTATTGAATTGTCAGTAAACCCCCACATTTAACAATAAACTTGAAACGTATTCTTCCATACATAAACTTACTACTACATACAAATAGTTTGTATTTACGGCATTAATTAAGATTTTATTGAAGGCCCACTTCTAAAGATCGGGGTTTGATTTGGAAATAGAGGATATATGGTGAGACGAGATCAGTAGTGTTTCATACGAGCACTAGTGTGTGGGAGTCACTAGTTACTTATTTATCAGTAGATACAGTCATTGATATGTAGTAGTCATACCTAGTAAATGACGAAAATGAGGTCCGTTCAAAACTGTATATACATACATATATATATATATATATATATATATATATATATATATTTATTTATTTATTTCCTTCCTGAAGTAACCCTACAGGAAGGGAGTTTATTATCCACACGTCCCGTACAATAATTAGTACATAACGTGTGCTTGATATATATATTTTTTTTAACTATAAAAACATAAAATATTTGTACAATAAAATTATTTACAACAAAAAAAAAAGAAAAGAAAAACTAAAACAAATTTTGGATTCAATAAATGAATAATTAATTAATTTAACTGTATTTCAGTTTATATATATATATATGTGTGTGTGTGTGTGTGTGTGTGTGTGTGTGTGTGTGTGTGTGTGTGCGTGCGTTTGTGTGTGTCTGTTACCGCTCTAGCGATCGCAAATATTGTTTAATCGTTACCAAACTCGATATTTAGTCTTTTTAGGTAAAAAGAAAGATCAAGTTCGTTAACGGCTGAAATCGAAACAGGAGGAGGGGGGTTAAAATTAAATGTACAATAAATATAGTTATATACATTTATTCTCTATCTTAAATATTAACCGAGATATATGTATTTTTCAGTTTTCAGCCTTCAGCGTACCCCCACTTCTACTCATGTTACATAAACAATACTGGGTTATGTAATAAACCATATCATTCGAAGCTTGAATACCAAATATTGTTTTCAAGAGTCATTTATTATATGAGATAGATGCAAATGTGTTCTTGTGACCCCTCCCTCCCCCCGTCTTAAATTCTTGGACTACTAAAATTTGATTGATTGAGATACAAATTAATCTGGTTCAATATAAATTACTGTACTAGATATAGTAAATAGGTTTAATTAATACGTTATATTCAGGTATATTACAGTAATTGTTTTTCTTTCCGGTAAGAAGTCGGCAGAACCGTTTGTTTACTTTTCAGATGGTTTCCGTCGGGAAGTTTCTTATTACCATTTGTATTTATTCACTTTATATTCACGGTGGTGTTGTGTTACCAGTATGCAGATTTATCTATTGTTAAACTTCATGAGGGAAATCTGCTTAGTTTACGCAGCCCCTGCGTGACGGACTTTTTAGGTATTATGTTAATTCAAAGTGTTGTCCAAATGTAATATTATATATAAAACTAACGTGGTTTATCTGGCCGACTCTGTAACATAATGTGAGGTCATGAACTTCTCGATATATGCGTCCAATAATAACCCTTTGTTATCGTTATGTTTGTATTCCATAATACAAAAGCCCCGACGTATAAACTTTCCTTTCAGAGTGGATATATACATATATAAATGCTTTGGTAGATAAAGCTTTATTTCAAAATGGAAGGGAATTGACGGACAAGCTCTTTCTAAATCCCCTTTCATATCAAGAGAGATTAAATAGGCAGGTCTTTAGGAATTTAAGCCTTTTTCAATATAAGATATTGTTCTTAGTAAGGCTTCTGGTGTGCCTTTGTTGTGGAGCCGATCCAAATTGGCTTTTACTGTATATTTTATTAGAATATAGACAGTGAGATAATCTCTGGAAAATTGTTTTTCCTTGCATTTTCCACTCTGTCAGAATAAGAGCTATATTGCTTTTATGAAAAAAAAATATATATATTGCAAAGTTTCAAAGGTGTTTTACTTTCTTCTTCTTTTTTTAGTTATAATTCCCATTGTGTCTGCCCTATTAAATGTTTCTTTGATAAAAAGTCATTTAAAGTGAAAATATTAAGCTTGTTCAGGATTATAACAAGATGATAAAATTCACAAAATTTGACATGCACAATTTTTTTATAGGAATTTTCTTTTACGACATTACAGTACTATTACCATTAGTAGCAAGAAAAAGCGTAGAACTAAGGAAACGTTTCATTTTGAAGTTTAGATGGCAAAATACATACGAGCATTTCAAATTTACGAATTTGAAAATTCGTAAACGCGCGCGCGTGTCTGTATGTATGTTTATATATATAGGTGGGAAATATTAGCTTTCTTTAAAATATTTAGATAACATGACCAATGGATACAGACGAAGATAAAAAAAAAATCATTGTACTGATTGGGGATTCAAGAATTTCGTGTGGTACCATTTTGTACTTCCTCGTAAGAAGTAAAAGATGTTTTGTAATCATGAAAAATTTAAGTACTCAGATTTAAACGAAATTATCCACGCGCACGGAAACATACCGAGACGTGAAGTTTCAATAATTTAATTGAGTAGTTTAGTTATATTTTGTGGGTAGATAAATTATATTATATTACACTAACTCTTGAGAAATGTCTTTTCGTTTCAATTGACTGATCTAAAAACAGACATAATGAATTGCTTATAAAGCTTTGATGAGAAAGTTATTATATACTTTTTTTTTAATTGTAAACAATCAAAACTTTTTAATTAAACAATAATTAATTAAGTAGATAGGCAGAGAAGCAAGACGCCCCCCCCCCGCATTAAGTAAACCCCTTCAACATTTGCTCAGCCCACAAAGTTTTCCCCTAAGCTTATAGCTACATAGTGAGGCAATTTAACAGCTACTTCGATAAAGAAGTGGCAAGTTTTGATCAGTAATGCCGACACAAATCGAGAAATGCGCGAAACCGTGACCCCGTTCTCGGGCAATTGATGCCAAACCTTAATTAACACAGTGAGCACTTTGTAATTTACATTTAATACGTATTTCAATGAGCCGAAACCGAATGTGACACCAAAATATAACTTAAATTAAGCCGTGGTAGCTAATTATCCCGACAAAGGGGAGGTTTAAAAACAATTTCACCCCTGTTAAACATGTTTCGTTCGTTTTTCAGAGGTTGTCACGTAACGTTACAATATATTTTCACATTTATTTTTGTTTAAAGTATAATTTAGGCGTGGTAGCCTTCTCTTATGGAACAGCCACAATTTTATAAAGTACATTATATATATATATATATATATATATATATGTGCAGATTTTGTTTTTGGTTGGTATTAAATTTTGATATTTGTTGATCTTACAAGTCTGTTTCCGCGCACGAATCTAGAAAATTGTGACCAGAGGTTTATATAGTGAATGATCAGCCTGGAACGAGTTGCCTCCACTTAGAGGGCGAGGGCAGGAAGTAGTGGTCATATTCACCAACGGCAAGTTTTCTTATCGACGGGATCCAGGAAAGTCAATACCATTTGTCATACCCACGTGCTATCAGATTGATGTACTCACTAGACACCTGCCCGCCCTCGTAGCGGACAGATTCCGAGGTCACTCATTCCAATACTAACTATATATATATATATAGTATTTACAGGCTACACCTTGTAATTGATCTCATGAACCTGAAATTCACGGGACTGAACAAGGGAGTAAGTGGGTAACAAGGACATGCAGTGGTTTGCATTGCCCCATAGCCTTCTACATCAGACCATGCAACCACAACCATTGATGATTAATTTATGTTTAGAACATTCGCCACCTGTCGTCAGTGGGTTCAAATAGCTCCCCATGGATGAATAATGATTACATTAGTTTCATACAAAACAATGTGATTCAATTCTTTTCTGGCATTGCCTAATAGTGAACGGAAATTATAAGTAATAATTTTCAATTCCGTTCAGATATTTTCATTCATTTAGCACAATGATTGTGCAATGATTGTGGAACAATGATGTAGTGCCATTTTAACTACCGGAAGTCGGATGTATTAATTTTAACTTCATCATCGAGACTACTTTTTAGGAATGAAGAATTTCAATCATACTTTACTGTCAAAATGTTTCAATTATTAACGATGTCAATTACCAATAGATTTTTAGCATTGAAGTAAACTGGTTTATAGTTAAGAAATTGGGTCCTCATATAGCTTTTGTTGTAGCTTGGATTTGTCGACTCGCCAATTTTTAAAGCCTTTTGTACGATTAAGAAAGGGATGGAGACAGGCAGATTTTTTTTTTTTTTTTTTTTTTTTTACGGATTCCAGAAATAATAAACCTATATGATAGCTATTCAATAAACCTGATATGTTGTAAAACAATCAGGCCTTAGTGATTTTAATTAAGATGTATTGTAAATAAAGTCTCCATGTTCAATTGGATTTCCTGAATTGAAGATGCAATAACAGTTCCAACGCCATATGGTTCCTGTATTTACATAACAAGAGTTCATATGGTTCCAAGGCGTGCTGACGGGGGCGTTCCTGTAAATGTAACAGAAGGTGAACCTACTGTTACATTTACTCAGCTCTAATGGAAGGAATTTCCAGTCATTCGTTTAATTACTTGTATAAAATATAATTACTAACTTTAGGAAAGTAAACAGCGTTATGCTACGTCTGATTATGGTGTCCTTATTTGTATATCCTGTATGATTTATTTATACTAACACAGACGTCCGTCACGCAGGTGCTGAGTAAACTAAGCAGATTTCCTATGTGAAGTTTTGCTATAGACAAATCTACATGCTGCTAACACTTAACAAAATTGTGAATATTAAGCTAATAAATACAAACGGTACTGAGAAATCTTTCAATCAATTTTAATGACCTCCCAACGGTATGCGTCTGAATTGTAAGCAAACAGGTCAGCCAACCTCTCACACCTGAACAGATAGATAGAAATATTCTTCACCGGAATGAAAAACAATTACTGAAATACATCTAAATATAACATTAATTTTATTGAAAACTAGATAGAAGGGATAACAAGTGAATGAGGTTTTGGAGCCGGGTATGTACAATCTATGGGCTATAGACATTCGATATGTTTAATACAAGTAATATGGCAATAGGCTAAATTTATTTATTTATACACACGCCACACTTTTTTTCATCATTATCTCAATTATTGAAATTTATATAAGAGAAGTAAATTGATTAGCTTCCCTGATCTATTAGGAAAAAAAAATGAAATAAATTGTTAACATTAATTAAGTTATTAAACTTTCAAAACATGGAATAAGTTTATTTGGGATATTTACAGTTCTAGAGGTGTATAAAATTAATACGAATGGTAAATAGGTCTGTGAACTGATTTGATCTCTTGTGAATGAGAGAAATCGAGAAAATCATGTCAAGGACAGTATACAAAACTTTGTATTAATAAATAATTAAATGTTGAATGTTAAATGTTAAAGTAAAAATTTATATTTCTCTTAGCTGGCCCTCTAATTCAATTTATGATATTCCTTCGTTGAAATATTAGTATAATAAGGTAATTGACAACTGCTCAACTGTACTTCAATTGCACAGAAAATGACAGTGAAATTTAATTATAGTTTTTGGAATTAGGTATTGTTCCATAGAAATGTGTTTTTATATTAGGTCTAAAACAAAGCTATAAGGATAAAAGATGCTTTATTGAAACGTTGGCAATATTGATGAAACCATTTGTGACAAAAATTCGTACAAACATTTATATTAAAGAAATGTTTGTTAAAGCACTTTAATCTTTTACTTTTTATGTTAGAAACAGAAGATTATTTTGAATAGGTTCTCTGGTGATCTATTTGGTTGATATATTATATTTCCTGTTCATTGGTATAATTCGCCATGCTCTTAATAATTAATAATAATTATGAACACATATCATGCAAGGGGACAATTATCACATTATTTTTTAATTAAAAAGGAAAGAAAAAAACATGCCTGAAAGAATTAGTACAGAATTCGTTATGATCAGCCAAGTATTTTATACGGTTTGATGAATTGTGAATAAAGGAAATATGATGATCACAATAAAATAGTATAAAATGGGTTTAAGATAATTAAATTGTAGAATATTGTAAGTGCTATTTCATTGTTTTTTTTTTTGCCAATTTTACCTCTTATCATTGACAAAAAATGTGAACACACTTTAGATTTCGATATAGGTTATAGAATTAGCACTTACTAAATTAGTTAGTAGTTAATTTTCTTCAATCAGGTTATATGAAGTGGGTTATATGTAGAATAAAAATAAAAATATGAACACAAATAAATACAAATATAATATTGTGTGATAAATACTTTAATAATTTTGTTTAAAAATATTTTTTTACATTGGAAACCATGGCGTTTCCAAATGTTTTAAGCAGATTTTGGGTCGGTACGATCATGCTTCCTGGGGAGCTAAAATAGTTGGCATGCACTATACAGTACATACAACTGAATACCGGATTTGATAACTTACTGTACAACTTACTGAAGGCAGAATAGAACTCTGTAACTGACAGCAAGTTGTCTCTGTCAGTATCGTCGTAGGTCAGCATATCTGCTAGGGTACAGCCCTCTGACAGCTCTGTCAGATGTTCCTGATCGGAAATCTGGAAAAGAAAAAAAATAGATAAATAGAACGATAGAAAGCAGAAATGATAAAGCCTGCCAATAACGTAGCTTGGTTCCGATATCAAATGTGGATAACTCAATAGTTACGCAATCTATAAACGTTTTGTGAGCCGCATTGTACAGATGAAGGACCAGCAGAAATTGTTTTGTAGTTCGAGGCATTGAAAAGTCCGTCACGCAGGGGCTGCATAAACTAAGCAGATTTCCCACGTGCGTCACGTTTTATCATTTATCTCAAAAATTAAAAATTCAATGAAAACAATATTTGGTATTTAAGCTTCAAATAAAGAGCTTCATAACATAATATAATATTGATAATATGAGATGAGTAGGAGTGGGGGTTTACTGAAAACCGAAAACTAAAAAATGCAAATATCTCAGCTAATAATCAAGATTGTGAAAAAATGTACATAACAACATTAAATTTGCAATAAGAATGGTTCTATACTCTTTTTCGATCCGACGCATATTAACGGATATATTACGAATTTTTGAAATTCTTCTCCTCTAAACCCCTCCCCCACTTGGTTCAATTTCAGCCGTTAACGAACTGGATCTGTCTTTTTGTATAAAACGATTATATATCAAGTTTGGTAACGATAAGACAATATATATATAAATATATACAGTTTTGAACAGACCTCATTTTCGTCATCTCCTGGGTAGGATTGATGGATATTTGAAGAACTTTTTCGAAAGTTGCGTCATGAGTACTTCCTCAATAGCTGATTTCCCTTGAGGGAAATGTGCTAAAGTCCGTCACCCAAGTGGTGCGTAAACCCATACGCCGTGCTGTCCCATATGCTGCAATGACATGCTTATGGCCTCATTTCACCCACTGTTCTCTATTTTTCCCATAATAAGAACAATAAATGCAATAAAAGTATTAAGCTGTTCACTGTAAATGCATAAGTGCATTAAACGAGTAGAAGCGGGGGTTAATTATAACGAAACTAAAAGTAATTTGTATCTCAATCAATCAAATTTTAGTAGTTCAAGAACTTAAGACGGGGGGGGGGGGGTCACCAGAATCTATTTGCATGTATCTCGTAGAATAAAGGACTCTTGAAAATAATATTTGCTATTCAAACTTGTAATGAAGTGGTTCATGATATAACAGATTATTATGAATATCACATGAGTAGGAGTGGGAGTTTACTGAAAGCGGAGCACTATAAAATCTAAATATCTCGGTTAATATTCATGATAAAGAAAATATGTATAAAACAATATTTGTAGATCAATTAATTTGGTACAATATTGGTTCTATTCAATTTTTCGATCCGAGGTATAGTAACGGAGATATTACGAATCTTCAAAAATCCTCCCCTCTAACCCCTCCCCCTTCCACTAAGTGTCTGGTAAACAAACATGTCTACGAACCTCTCACTGTAATTTATAATGAATCAGAATAATTTTGATCTCAATCAATAAATGTTAGTAATCCAAGAAATAAAGACGGGTGGGGGGGGAGGGGGGGTAGCACCAGAACATAATAATAATAAAGGTCTTTTGAAAAAAATAACTTCGAATAATGTGGCTTATTACAAAAGACTATTACTTATGTAGCATGAGAAGAATTGAGGGATTGCTGAAGACCGAAAAGTGAAAAATGCCAATATCTCGATTAATATTAAGCCAATTTTGATCAAAAGGGGAGATGTACAACTAGATAGTAGAAGATATGGTATTTAAACACTCCAAGATTTGTCATTTTTGATTTATGCGAGATACGTATATAGGTCACGCCGAAACTAGTCTAAATGGACTTGGGGAAGGTCAAAACTAATAATTCTTCAGTTGAAATCTGAAACCAAAAGTTTTAATCATAGCAATACTTCTTTGACATCATACAAGGGTGTAAATATTTGTACACACACACGGGTGGACGCGTCTGTTTAATTAAATATAGGCATTATTTGTTTTTGAATCCTGCAATGGCTCTCCAGTCACCCTGTTCAACAAATGCTTACTAAATATTTGCGAATAAAGGTTATTGGATAGGATGTGGACTTTTTTTAATAAATTTAAATAAATGAGATGATCAGTTAATGTATACCTGAAAAAATAAATGGACTCAGTCCATTAATTCTATTGAGTACATAAAAAATATAATGCTAATACAAATATAATGTTCAACTGACGTTCTAGTTAATGATAACAAAATAAAAAAAAAACGTTTTATCTAATAAAAGTTCATAAAACTGTGTTGAAAATCAAATATTTAAATAAAACTGTGATGAACTTTCGGGTTTTTTTTTTGTTGTTGTGCCCTTGGACCCACTACCTCTTGAATAAGAGGGCAACTGGATCCGGGCGATATTAAGTCCTAGTTGTGGAAAAACTCAATTTCGTTGATTCATGTGGTGCTGGCTCTCATATTGGGCACTTTAAGTAAACAAATGTTCGTTTATGAAGCTCCACAGCTTTCTCTATCTCAGGCTTGAAACATTATATGCTGTACTATATTCGCCAGTCGGAAAATATCTATAGCAACTGTACAATATATTGTGGATATAGATACACTGATGTCATAAAAGGAGTATACCGTCCAGTTAAAGTAATATTTAAGTTCTAACATATTTTTGTGACGTTCATAATGGTTAATCAAGGCCTAATTTAAATTTTAGTATATATATTGTCATATATGGGAATTATAAAGGACGTGTATATATATAATATAATTATTATGCTATGTTTCAACACAGGAATTGCACTCTGAATTAGCAATTTTTTTTAAGAAATATCAGCTGTTGAGGTTGTACTCATGATTTTCGAGAAATGCTTTCATCTTACCTAAATAGCCCTCCTAACTTGAAGATGACAAAAAAGTCCGTCACGCAGGGTCTGCGTAAACTAAACATATTTCTCAAGCTCTGGATGACACCTTAGTGATTTAATCTCACTATATACTCTTTATTTCTAAGTAAAAATCCGATTATTAGAAGTCGCGGATACCTGAAGTCTAAAAACAAAAAAAGTAGGGATAGTTCGCCTAATTAGGAGCAAATGTATAGATCAACAATTGTATAGCATCAATAGTTTAACAAGATTGGTTCTAGAACATTTTTCAATCTGTTTCTGTCAAAAATCGTATTAGAACAAATATTCTTAACGTATTGACGTTATATGAATTATTCGTACTTTCTTGTTTACAGTCTTCAGTAACTCCCCCCTCCTCTACTCATCGGATTTTTAAAGATTTTATGGCGAAATGAGATCAATAGTGATGTACTTCTTTATTTGTCAAATCCCTGTGTAACTGTGCTATGAGGCCAAGCCAGAAAGATCTCTGGTATGGATTCATCAAGAAATGTCATGGTCCATTGCTGAATGTTCTTGTTCCCTTTGACAGATGACTTTCCAACGAGGTTTGTCATTGTCTGATCCATGTATTTTTGAGTCTCTTTGGCTCTGTACGGCACCTCTACAGCCTCACCATTATTTTTCATTACAAACAAGTTGTGTTTTTATATTTATATTCTGATACAGGGGAAAGACAATTTGACTTATAAATTAATCAGTGCGATGGATTAGTTGGAAAAATGGTTAATTAAAAAGGATGTGTTACGTATCTAAAAAAGAAATAGTCCTAAAGCATTTAAACATAAGTAATTTGGATTGGGTACATTTTTCCCCAGTAAAAAAAAGTCCTTCACGCAGGGCTGCGTCAACTAAACAGATTTCCCACGTGCAGCAATGACACACTGATCATCTCATCTCAACATCTATTTTGTAGTTGTCATACCTTTCGGTGGAGACCGTCGTCACTGGCTGATCGTCGAGAAAACCCTTTATTTGAATTATCTATTTTGTTCTTATCCTACAAAGCAAACAGAACAGAAATTAAATGCACGATGAGCTATTTCGTGACTGGTTCATTTAAAATAAAAGTCAGTCAGCCACTTATAAAATGGGAATTTATTGAAGTCAAAAAATGAAAAAAAAAAATGCAAATATCTCGTTTAGTATTTGAAATAGAGAATACGTGTATTGAACAACAATTAAATTTTTAATAAGATTGGTATATAACATTCTTAGATTCGACTCATAACGGAAATATTTTTAAATTTTGAATTTCTCCTCTAAACCCGCCTATTTCGGGTCCGATTTCAGCCATTATCCGATATGGTTTTTCTTTTTTAATTATACGTTTAATTATTTCCAAATAAAAATCCAACAAGTAGAAGTGGGCGATGTATAAAATCTTGATTGATGATCACGCAACGTATTTGCATGTATCTCACGAAATAAAGGTTTGTTGAAAACAATTTCTGGTATATAAGCTTGGAATTAGACGTTTCATGAAATATTGTCTTTTTGGTAACGTGGGATGACTAAGAAGTGGGATCGTTGAAGGCTCAGTTAATAATCGAGATAGAGAAAAAAATTGACTATCAACATTTATATAAAATTAAATTTGAAACAAGATTGGTTGTGTAAAATATTTTGACCCAAGTCCTAATAATGAAAATATTTTGAATGTTCGACTTATTCCCTCCAGCCCTCCCCCCTCCCACGTTTACGAACTTGATCTTTATGAAGCGCTTATAAATGGAGTTGGGCAACTAAAAAAGAAAACGGGTGATGAGCACAACCTCAATACCTGGTTTCTCTCAGAGGAATTCCACTATTATGATAGAGACCCTAGAATACTTCATTAGCCTATTCTGAGTACCATTAGATAATAGCCCCTGTCTTCTTATCGTTCTCGACGAAACCTGCCTAGACCATTGAAGGATGTCCCCCTCGCCTATGGACTGACCTGATTTTTTAGTGTATGATTATGCCCCTGAAGAGGTGATACTGAAAACGTGAAACATTTAGTACAAATTGATAATAAAGTGGAGTGAAAGGATAAAGTGTTTTTAATTATTTTACTCGGCCTCGTAGTGGTGTATTATGACGTAAAATGCAATATTTAAGTCTTTGAAATGATAATTAAAATCGACAAATTTGCAATATTTTACTTCATATATTTTATTGCAATATGCCAAAAGTTGCATTGAAAATCAAGGTATTTTATTTAAAAACAAAATTTGTTTCTCTAACATTTATGTCAAATTGATTTTATATCTAAACTTAAGTCAAAGTAAAGTGGATAATTTATAATTAGGAATATTTATTATAATAGGAATAGATAAAAACCCTTTCAGGGAATTGGAAATATCTTCACTAAAAGCATTGCAATAGCTAAAACTTTTAGAGTTTTGCAGAAATGGAGTTCAGATGATACAGACATTTCCTTTTACAGTGTCGCTGTAAATTGAAATACAGCTCAATATTCCGAATGGTTTCGTAGAAAAGACAAGTTTTAATTCGTTAATATAAAACAAAAGGACAAAAAATCCATGGGGAACCTACAATATATCAAAGTTAGCTTTTACAAAATGAGACTTGTAAAGTTTTAAGTTTATGACATTATTTGGAACAATATCTGGGGAAGAGAAACCTCATAATGTTAGTTAAAGCGTTGGTCTTGGTCGTGGCAAAAGGAAGTTATTCACAGGCAGTGCGTTAATGAGTTTTACTCCTGAAACGATATAGCTTTTCTAGAAATAATTATGCTTATGGGTGGGGGTTAGAAGAATATGGTTGAACTTAGTTTAATGATTACGTGTTATACTATATCTGTAAAACAAGGTGACGTTTTGTTTCAAAAGTAGAATTGCTTTGTTTACTTTACTTTTCCTTTAATATATATATATATTTTCTTTTTGGAGTTTTGGTCAATGTTGGGGAAGAAATCTTAGTTTATGCCGATATTTCGAGAATCTTTATTTTCTCTTCTTCAGGGCAAGACTAAAGACACTTGAAAACTATTACACATAACTATTGCACTTAGGACTAGGGTTATAGTCCCCTATATATATATATATATATATATATATATATATATATATATATATATATTAAAGGAAAAGTCATTATTTTGGCCTCCTTAACGGGTGGCCAATAGGAGTCTCTCGACTTTCTACTGAATATAAGCCTTATTGCTCCAATGATGATAAAATCATCATATAGCCTATACACATTTACGACCATTCACACAGACTACACGACTCTCATTTACTTAATTCGCAACCCTACTTTACACGACCCGCTCACAGAAAACATTAGACAAAATATTCTAGAAATTATGAATTTAAACCTACACATGCACATACACTAGGTAAAAGCCCATTCAGGAAATATTGGAAACGAACAAGCTGACACGTCAGCAAAGGAAGCAGTCCTAAATACAAAAATAAACCCAGAATTCTCTTTTGAACCACTCTCATACATTAAAAAAGACTTACCTACCGAAACAATACATAAGTGGAACAGAGAATGTACAACAAATAACAAATCTTACAGCTTACATCGATACATACCAAATATAACTCACAACACGATTAAGAGTCACCATCACAAATGCACACAATTTCTAACGGAACATGGACAGACAGGACATTATTTAACAAGATTTAAAATTGAAAACATTGAAAAATGTACTTGCAACTCACAGACAACACAAACTTTTTTAATTATACTTTATGACTGTTCAACATTGAATCAAAATAGATCAAATTTAATAATTAATATAATTTTAAAAGGAGGTAATTGGCCAGAACCACCTCATATTATATTTATCAAATATAATAAAGGACTTATAAAGTTTATTAAATGTATATATATGTATGCATAAAAAATACATTAGAATGTAAAGTTGATTGCGAGGAATGGGAATCATAATTCAATATATTTACCTTACATAGACTCGCAAATTAAACGTCGGTTGAGTTTAACTTTAATTCATAAGTTTTTGTTCTAATTTTATTTATTTACTTTTTCATTTCATTTATTAATTTTATTTGTAATTATCTTATTTATTTTAATATTTTATTTTATTATTATTATTTCTCGTTTATGTAATATTTGAGTAGATAGTTGATTAACTTATATATATTGTAAAATAAATATGTATTTAAACATAATCATGCATGTAATATGCCATGTGGCAATGGAACATGTATTCAAATAAATAACTCCTCATAGGGTTACTATGATGAGAAAAAAAAAGAAAGAAAAAAAGTCCGTCACACAGGGGCTGCGTAAAGTAAGCAGATTTCCCGCGTGAAGTTTTACAATAGAGAAATTTCACGAGAGCCAAGCAGCCAAGGTAACGGCCGATCTAGCTTTTGGCAGGAAAGTCACTCTCGTCCGTTAGACGCCCAGATTTAATAAAAATGCAAATATCTCGGTTAATATTCAAGATAGAGAATAAATGGATATAACAATATTTATAGTAAAGTTAATTTGCAATAAGATTGATTCTGTACAATTTTTCGATCCGACATATAGTAACGGAGATATTTCGAATTTTCGAAAATCTTCCCCTCTAAACCCTCTGCCCCTCCCACTGGTCCGATTTCAGCTGTTAACGAACTTAATCTTTCTTTTTACATAAAACGACTAAATATCGAGTTTGCTAACGATCAAACAAAAATTGCGACCGCTAGAGTGGTAAGAGACATATATATATATATATATATATATATATATATATATATATATATATATATGTATATATACAATTTTGAACGGACCTCATTTTCGTCATCTACTAGGTAGGATCGATGGACATTTGAAGGAAAATTTCATCATAAGTACAACCTCAATAGCTGATTTCTCTTAAGGGAAATCTGCTAAAAAGCCTTATTGCTCAGCAATTTAAATATTAAAATATACGCATTTTTTTTTCAGTTACCCCAATGCATAACGCAATAAGTAATAAATATAGTATATAAATAGTAATAGCGAATATAAGTTACTAAGGGAGTTAAAGCAAATTGTGATAAGCCGGTTAGTTTTATATATACACACACACACACACACACACACACATATATATATATATATATATATATATATATATATATATATATATAGCAAGTTCAGCATTTTATATGGTCTGGCAGTTTTATTTGAAAGTTATATCAGGCAAGAACGGTAGCTGTTGCTGCTCTTTGGTATACATATGCTATAACTATTATTGATTGAGTCCCATACCTTTTGTAATTCTGCTCTGTCGAGGTGATCATCGCCATTCAGGTCATAATATGTGAACATGGTGCTGACTATGTATTCCTTGCCAGTCCTTGCTCTCTCTTCGCTTGTGCTCTTTGACTGTTTTAGGAGATTGTCCTGAAAAATATGCATGTAGTTTTTAATTATCCGTTACATCCCAACATTACTATAGGATGTTACGATAATATGGGACCTCACTATCCAGCATGTTGAAATTATTCTTATGAGGAGGTTTATTCTCATAAAATTGGGGTTAAATCCAACTATTATGAAGTTTTAAATTGAAGTTAAAACAGTTTCACACAAATACACATTGCATCAAGAATCCTGTGCTTTTATAATTTATATTGTCATATTTAAATCCTTGTTAGCCCAAAAAAAACTTGACGACAGGATTACTGTAATCATTTACTATGCGTTGCAACTGATAATTTTGCTTACAACTTCTGGTCATCCATAAAATGGTTATGACACTCTAGTTTCATTTTTTACAGAAATGTCCTAAGCGTATCCACTGTTCCGAATTATTTGGCTATAGGATTTGTAGCTAAGCAAAAATTATTATTATTATTCTTAGCTTACCTTCATAATATCATATCTCTGAAGAGTACATCCTCCACCTTCCTCGAGGTGTTTCCTGTAATCCCTTCTGTCTGGAGTGCTAGACTCTGTGGACGAAGGCGCACTGGATGTCTGGACTTCCAATTCTCCCGCATCGCTTCCCGTCCTGTTCTCCAGAAGATCTGAAATGATGCATAGCTATGAACATTCTTCATCATAGCGAAGAATAAGCAAAGCAACTTAAATAATAGTTAACATCTCCAGGATTTTAACTTATCGAGCTAACAAAGTGTAGCGCCTGAAGAGGCAGTAATAATACAAAAAGACATACTAAAAACAAATGAGCATTTATGAAGATAGGAGGTTTAAACGGCCTAGGGTTAATCTTTGAATTATTTTGCGCTGTTGGCAAATACAAAATAACAATAATTCTCTTAGTGATTGATATAGAAAAAAAGTCCGTCACGCAGGGGCTGCGTAAACTAAGCAGATTTCCCACGTGAAGATATACAATAGAGAAATCTCCATACGAGAGCCGAACAGTTACGACCGAACTAGATTTTGCCGGGAAACTCACTCGTCCGTTACCGGCCCACATTTCATAACAATGCAAATATTTCGGTTAATATTCACGATAGAGAATAAATATATTGGACAATATTTATAGTAAATTTAATTTGCAATAAGATTGGTTCTATACAATGTTTTGATTCGACGTTTGGTAACGGAGATATTTTGAATTTTCGAATATCCCCTTTCCAGGTGAGGTACCTGGTAGTTCATATTGAAGAGAATTGTTGAGCAAATTTCTCTAAATAACAAAATAAAAAAACTTTTGTTATGTGCATATTTGCCGAAACCCCAATAGGAAACGAAATATCACTATTTTTAATTTCAGACCTCCCTTATAAACCCCACCCCTGGCCGTCCCTAGAAATGTTAGTATGGCTTATTATAAGGAAGACGTTAGTGCTAATACGCATACCGAGTGTTTTATTTAGTTCGGTTGAGTCTTTTGTGCCAAATAAAATTGACCCCCGCTATAATTTTTAGCGTATAACGCCTTTATACTTCGGTATACGACGATAGTATATAAAACAAGTTTCTATAAATAACAAAATAAACAACTTTTGTTATGTGCATATTTGCTGAAACCCCAATAGGAAACGAAATAACACTATTTTTAATTTCAAGCCTCCCTTTAACCCCCACTCCTGCCCGTCCCTAGAAATGTTTGTATGGCTTATTATAAGGAAGACGTTAGTGCTAATTCACATGCCGAGTTTGGTTTAGTTCGGTTGAGTTATTTGTGCCAAATAAAATTTTTGACTTCCGCAGTAGTTTTTAACGTATAACTCATTTATGCTTCCGTATACGGCAAAAGTGTATATAACAAAAGTTACTTCAAATAACAAAACAAACAACTTTTATTATGTGCATAATCCCCAAAAATGCATTAGGAAACGAAATATCGCTATTTTTAATTTCAGCCCTCCCCTACAACCCCCACTCCTGTTCATCTCAGAGAATATTAACATAGCCTAAAGTCTAAGTTGGGTTAGTAGTAATATACATACCAAGTTTCATATAATTCGGTTCAGCCGTTTATGCGTGAAAAGGTAACAAACAAACAAACAAACACGAAAGAAACAAAATGCAGTTATGATGTCTATGACTTGTGAAACGAAAAGTTATCGTGAAATTTTGCGAAAAAAATTCATCTACAGACAGATGTTACAATTTTATATATATATATATATATATATATATATATATATATATATATATATATATATCTATATATATATAAAATTGTAACCTCTGTCTGTACATTGATTTTTTTCGCGAAATTTCACGATAACTTTTCGTTTCACATGTCATAGACACCATAACTGCATTTTGTTTCTTTGGTGTCTGTTTGTTTGTTTGTTTGTTTGTTTGTTTGTTTATTTGTTTGTTTGTTTGTTACCTTTTCACGCATAAACGGCTGAACCGAATTTTATGAAACTTGGTATGTATATTACTACTAGCCCAACTTAGACTTTAGGCTATATTAATATTCTCTAAGACGAACAGGAGTGGGGGTTATAAGGGAGGCCTGAAATTAAAAATAGCGATATTTCGTTTCCTATTGCTTTTTCAGCAAATATGCACATAACAAAAGTTGTTTATTTTGTAATTTAGAGTTACTTTTGTTATATGCACTATTGCCGTATACGAAAGTATAAATGAGTTATACGCTAAAAACTATAGCGGGAGTCGACAATTTTATTCGGCACAAAAGAATCAACCGAACAAAATAAAACTCGGTACGTGTATTAGGACTAACGCCTTCATTATAGCAAGCCATACCAACATTTCTAGGGACGGGCAGGAGTGGGGGTTGTAAGGAAGGCCTGGACTAAAAAATAGCGATATTTCGTTTCCTATTGCCTTTTCAGCAAATATGCACATAACAAAAGTTGTTTATTTCGTTATTTAGAGTAACTTTTGTTATATTCACTTTTGTCGTATAGAGAAGTATAAACGTGATATACACTAAAATCTAAAACGGGAGTCAACAATTTTGTTGGGCACTAACGATTGAACCGAACTTAGCAAAACTCGGTATGTCAATTAGCATTAAATCTTCCATGATTATAAGCTATATTTAAAATTTTAGGTCCAAACGGGAGTGGGGATTATAAAAGAGGCTGAAAAGCGAGAAGTCTAATGCGGGAGCGGAAGATGACGGCAGCCTTACCAGTTAATTGAGTTTACTTATTTCCCGTCTGGCATTGCTGGAAGTGATTTCCAGTGAGATTCACTATTATAAATATAATCTTACATATAAAACTTTGCCTGAACTATTTGAGCTCGGGTAGGCCTTTGAAAGAAAATATGTTCATTATGGATATTTAATTGTAATAAATGCTACCCATGATTATGGTTTGAATTATTGAAAAACGGTGAGTCATAAAGTGTAGAAGGATTAATTAGGAACACATTTTCATTTATCCTTCAAAACTAAAATTTCTGTTCTATTAATCCCCAAAAGTTACCCTTCAGGGTTGGCTATTTCGGAAAATCATTACGTCGTGGAGGGCAGTGTAATTGTACACATTGAAGTCTTACTATCAAAATACCATCATTAGTCAGTCAACAATAATTTCCCGGGCATCGCCGGGTATCTGAGCTAGTATATATATAAAATTGTAACCTCTGTCTGTACATTGATTTTTTTCGCGAAATTTCACGATAACTTTTCGTTTCACATGTCATAGACACCATAACTGCATTTTGTTTCTTTGGTGTCTGTTTGTTTGTTTGTTTATTTGTTTGTTTGTTTGTTTGTTACCTTTTCAAGCATAAACGGCTGAACCGAATTTTATGAAACTTGGTATGTATATTAGTACTAACCCAACTTAGACTTTAGGCTATATTAAAATTCTCTGAGATAAACAGGAGTGGGGGTTATAAGGGAGGCCTGAAATTAAAAATAGCGATATTTCGTTTCCTATTGGTTTTTCGTCAAATATGAACATAACAAAAGTTGTTTATTTTGTTATTTAGAGTAACTTTTGTTATATACAGTTTTTTCATATACCGATTTATAAATGTGATATACGCTAAAACCTACAGCGGAAGTGAACAATTTTATTTGGGACAAAAGACCCAACCGAAATAAATAAAACTCGGTATGTGTATTAGCACTAACGCTTTCATTATAACAAGCTACACCAACATTTCTAGGAACGGGCAGGAGTGGGGGTTGTAAGGGAGGCCTGAATTTAAAAATAGCGGTATTTCGATTTCTATTCGTTTTTCGGCAAATATGAACATAACAAGAGTTGTTTATTTTGTTATTTAGAGTAACTTTTGTTATATAAACGTTTTTCGTATACCGATTTATAAATGTGATATACGCTAAAACCTACAGCGGAAGTGAACAATTTTATTTGGGACAAAAGACCCAGCCGATCTAAATAAAACTCGGTATGTGTATTAGCACTAATGTATTCATTATAATAAGCCATACCAACATTTCTAGGGACGGGCAGTAGTGGGGGTTGTAAGGAAGGCCTGAATTTAAAAATAGCGGTATTTCGTTTTCTATTGGTTTTTCTGCAAATATGCACATAACAAAAGATGTTTATTGTGTTATTTAAAGTAACTTTTGTTATATACACATTTTTCGTATACCGAATTATAAACGAGATATACAGTAAAACTAAAGTAATTTGCGTAGAAATATTGATATGATCAACAATTCTGTCCAATATGAACTACCAGGTACCTCACCGGGAAAAATTAATTCAAATCTATGTTAATATTTTGTCCTTAATAGCTGAAATCTATGCACAATGCACAGGAGACGGGAAATATGACAATTTGGAGGACAGTGAAGTCTTACATAAAAAAAAACGACGGGTATAAACACTAAACACTGGGACGGGGAAATGTCAAAATATTATGCAAAGTAAAGCCTTGCCAATAAAATACCATCAACATTCAGCCTCAAATGAATTCAACATCAACATTCAGCCTCAAATGAATTCCCAGGCGAAGCCGGGTATCTGAGCTAGTATATATATAAAATTGTAACCTCTGTCTGTACATTGATTTTTTTCGCGAAATTTCGCGATAACTTTTCGTTTCACATGTCATAGACACCATAACTGCATTTTGTTTCTTTCGTGTATGTTTGTTTGTTACCTTTTCACGCATAAACGGCTGAACCGAATTTTATGAAACTTGGTATGTATATTACTACTAGCCCAACTTAGACTTTAGGCTATACTAATATTCTCTAAGACGAACAGGAGTGGGGGTTATAAGGGAGGCCTGAAATTAAAAATAGCGATATTTCGTTTCCTATTGTTTTTTCGGCAAATATGCACATAACAAAAGTTATTTATTTTATTATTTAGAGTAACTTTTGTTATGTACACTTTCGTCGTATACCTAAATATAAATGAGTTATACGCTAAAAATTATAGCGGGAGTCATCAATTTTATTTGGCACAAAAGAATCAACCGAACTAAATAAAAATCGGTACGTGTATTAGGACTAAGGCCTTTATTATAACAAGCCGTACCAACATTTCTAGGGACGGGCTGGAGTGGGGGTTGTAAGGGAGGCCAGAAAATAAATATAGCGGTATTTCGTTTCCTATTGTTTTTTTGGCAAATATAAACATCACAAAAGTTGTTTTTTTTGTTATTTAGAGTAACTTTTGTTATATACACTTTTTTCGTATACCGAATTATAAACGAGATATACGCTAAAACCTATAGCGGGAGTCCACAATTTTATTTGGCACTAAAGACTCAACCGAATTAAACCAAACTCGGTATGTGAATTAGTACTAACGCCTTCATTATAACAAGCTATACTAACATTTCTAGGGACGGGCAGGAGTGGGGGTTATAAGGAGGGCCTGAAATTAAAATAGCGGTATTTCGTTTTCTATTCGTTTTTCGGCAAATATGAACATAACAAAAGTTGTTTATTTTGTTATTTAGAGTAACTTTTGTCATATTCATTTTTGTCTTTTAACAAAGTATAAACAAGATATACACTATAAACTAAAGCGGGAATAACTGAAATCTATGCATAATGCACAAAAGACGGGAAATATGACAATTTGGAGGTCAGTGAACACTTACATAAAAAATTTTATTATTAACAAATGTAAACAACGGGTATTAACCCTAAACACTGGGACGGGTAAATGTCAAAATATTTGCAAATTAAAGCCTTTCCAAAAAAATACCATCACCATTCAGCCTCAAATCAATTCCCGGGCGAAGCCGGGTATCTGAGCTAGTATATATATATATATATATATATATATATATATATATATATATATATACATAATTTTGAACGGACCTCATTTTCGTAATCTCTGGGTTGGATCGATGGACATTTGAAGAAATTTTTCGAAAATCGCATCATAAGTACAACCTCAATAGCTGATTTCACTTATGGGAAATCTTCTAAAAGAGATAAAGTTTTGGTCTGCACTACTCATATGGCTAACGCATATCATTAGTCAGCTTATGCAGGCTAAAGGCTACGTAGGGATGACTATCTAACAACTCTGGCTGCGAATAGTATTTTCTCCGTCCATGACTTTACTGGTGTGAATGGTATTTTCCTCATGATGCCTTTATTGCTGGATGGTCTAATGCAGAAGGCAATAGGAAACCACAAGTCATGCACTTGAGAACCTTTTATTCCTTTGTTCCGTCACGTGAAATCAGGTTTATCTGTTCACGAGACCCAATTACAAGTTGTAGCCTGTAACTTCTACACTGGGGCTCAGGTTAGCCATGCGAGTTAAAGCGTTGACCTTTATCTCACATGGTAAACCTAGAGTGGCGAGTTTGATTCTTGCTTGGGCAAAGGAAATTATTTAGTGACGAAATTCATTAAATAACGTCCTAAAATCCCACCCTGGCTAGAAAAGGGTGGTAACCTGTAGATAACCCGTCCCGATTAGCCTAAGTTGCAAAAAGTGGACGTTAATAAATAATAATAATAACTTCTACACTCTCCACACAATAAATTATCAAGGCTTGCTCGTAACATTTACTTACATTAGCTTTCCGTTACATTACGAATCAGTTATGACAGTTATCGGACTTGAAGGAGTGGGAGTATAACCTCAACAAATATTAATTGGATCGAAAAATGTTTTTCCAATGACGTGTTTCATATTATTCCCCCTTCATTTTTCGAACAATCAAAGGAACAGAATAGCCCGGATGAGTTGCTCGAAATTGAATCCGAATGCGTATATCCTGGAGGAAATGTGATGGTTATACTGTTTGAAACACGGCAGGTTATTTCCGTCGCTCTGACAGGCGGGAATGTATCAGCTTCCATCACAAGCTATATGTGATTGTGCGGTTTTGGCGTCGTTATACCTTACCGCCGCTGTGTGTTCTACCAGCCCTGATGCGTTTAAGTTTATAACTCTATTTGTCTGATACCTACGCCCATGAATATGGATGATGCCTGTTTCTCGAACAGCGTCCGTATTATTCCGGAGGAAGTTGCTTTGCAAATCCACTTGTTGCCATGCTAGAATAGCACTACTTCATTAGCAGGATTTTCCTCGAGGGAAAACTGTCAGTTCTCAGTGGTTTCAATGACAGATGTCCTCCGAACTTAGCTAGAAGGTGAGTGCCCATAAATATATTTATCATACTTTAATGGCAACAGTCACCAGTATAAAGACAGTTATCCACGCATACGTAATTAAAATATTCCCTGCATGTTTCGTGGCCTATATACCACCTGTTCAGGGGTCATTAATTTTAGTGATTAATGATATTCTCGACCATTCATACTGTTACGGCCCTTTTTTATGGTCGCCGAAGACGGGTGATTGAGATAGAAGACAGACTGGAGATTCCTGCGCGGGGCTGGCTGCGCGAGTAACGGAGACAAGAAGCAATCAACGGGGACAAGCGAGCAGCAGACAGCAGAGTCTGTTCTAGAGCACTTTGTGCCGATTAACGCTTTGGCAAATCAGTGTAATTACGGTTGGCTCGGTGTCGTATTCGCGAGTGTAATACAGCCGGAAGACAGCAGATTATCTCACCCTACGAGAGATACAAAGTTATGGTTATTGTATATACACAATTAAAAATGAAAAGGCCTATTTATTTAATTTATAAATCCCCCATGGGGAGCATTGTTAAATCCTTTATTTTGTTAATATGTTTATTGTCAAGCGATAAGTATGGTTGATTTATTATTATAAATAAACTGATTTGTTTTGAGAATACTGAGTTTCGTTGTTAGCTTGGAGCACAAACAACGTGGCGCCCACAATATATGTATTTCTGCCTATTAATATAAAGCCTATTTAAATTTAATTAATAAACCCACACCCTTCTCCACTGAGTGGGGCAGTTTTGTTACCCAGTCTGTGGGGTAACAATACACTCGTTAAACAAACCCTTCCCTGAGAAATGAGTTTTGATTGTGATCCTTGCCATTAGAGTATGAAAAATATTTGAATATTGGTTCAAGGAAAGGTTCTAGGAGAATATTTATATATTTTAAATATGTGTGTATGCCTGTTAAGGCTATAGCGGGCAAAATTTAATCGTTGGAAGCAGACTTGATATTGAAACATTTCAGGTAGAACTATAGATCAAGTTCATTAAAGGGAAAGGAGTGAGAAGTTCTGGTGAAGAAGAGGAAGATCTAAAGTTCAGGTAGGATAGAAAAATGCTATATATTAATCTGATTGCAAATTTAATTTTTATAAATGTTCTTTTAAAGACGCCTATTCTCTGTGTCAAATGTTAGCCAAGATATTTGCATTGTTTTATTTTCAGGCATCAATAAACCACAACGTGACGGATTTTTTCATGTTGCTTGATTCTGAAGATTCTGTAGTAATAGAGCTACTGAATTAGTTTTGCAACAGCACTTCCTACACAAATGGAGGTTCACATTTGTATTAAATTTGATTATATAACAATTTTTGATTCAATTTATAACAACAGAGATATTTCGTATTTTAGCCCCCCCCCTTCTAAGCCCTTCCTCCTAATCCGATATCAGCCGTTAACGAACTCGATTTTCCTTTTTATGTAAAACGCTCAAAGATAGCGTGTTTGAAATGTTCTTTTTATTTTTTTGTACTTCATTTCACCCGAGGTGTTAGTGGTCAGTTCACCAGATGGCAGCTTTTTTGTGGAGAGAAACTAAGATAGTCATCCCAATACTCCAGGTAATCTACAAGCGCGCGACACTTAAAAATAAGGGACAAAAATGTTTATTTCATCAATGCACTATAAAGGGCTTATCAGTTGATGCTTATCGTATATTAGATAACATCATTGCTTTCCCGCCATCGTCGACCTGGTACTAATCACGGCCAACCCGATTTAGCAATCCCCTGACCAAGTCAGGTGCATGTCTCCAAAACGCACAACTGGCACGTCATCGACGTTCACTTCCGGATCCTGCAAATTGCACCTGGATTCTTCAGCGAACAGCCAGCTGTACTCAAAGTAGGGGTCACTTATTTACTTACTCAGGATAATCAGACTGAAAACCTTTCTACCGGCATACCGGTGAGGGCAAGGTCACAAGATGGCAGCTTTTTTGTGGAGGGAAACTAAGAGAGTCATCCCAATACTCCAGCTAATCTACAAGCGCGCGACGTTAGCGCGCTAGGGAACTAAATATCTCCCTTTAGGGTGATTTAGCTCATCTGTTTTTACCTTCAGCTTAAAGAGGGCAGTGGCAGATGTACCCACTCGATAACCCGCACAGTCGTCGGCAGGAAATATGCTAATGCCACATTTTCCGACAACGCCGAATTCAACATATTCTCAGCTAAATATATATATATATATATATATATATATATATATATATATATAACGATTTATTAAAATGAAACAATCCAACTATTTCGAGTAGAATAATAGCTCTTAAAGAAATGGCTGAAATAGAAGAAGAGCTGCTATCTCTCATGCGAGGGAGATCTTCAAGAAATGTCCCGTAAAAAGGGCCGGTGGAAAAACGCTAAAAATTCCGTGCAGATTTTACGTGAGGGGAGATAAGACGCAGGGAATGAAGATGCGCTCAGCTCCTGAATACAAATTGGCCATTCAAAACAGGGGCGCCCCCTCCCCCCGCTCGTAATTCAGCAGGTAATTGCTTGCTAGCTTCAGCAGATAGGCTTGCTCCATACTCCTGTCTTCGGCCTCTATGGCCTACTTCATCATAGGCGCAAATATCAGACTAAATCCTTCAACTTATATTTCTTTACTGTGTGAAATGCATGGAAATGCCTTATGTGTCACTTTATAAATTAAGATTTTACCTTCGGATAAAGTCATAATAAAAAAGGCTAATAATAATAAAAATGACATTGGGCTCTGGTGAGCTCAGATACGGTGAAATGGACCAAGTAAATAATTTTATGCAACAGATACAGCTTAACTCGGAATCATCTAGAAGAGAAAGAAATATAGAAGGTGAGATAGAAGGACAAATGGAACAGGGAAGATTTAAAGGGAATAGGGTAATCTCACCTTCCTGGCCCATCAGCACGAAGAAGTATGCTCTGGATAATTCTACCTTCTGACGTTAAAAAGGTGGATTTGATTTAGAGCCGGCAGACAAATGTTGTACATCGACAGGTCTATTCTTGCCATTTCAGTAGCCAGTATGTCGTGGTCGGGTGAACATCGAGCGTTTGTGATTGAAGCCTATTTTAAAAATAATGACTCAGTTATTTTAACACAGCGTTTATTTCGCAGACATTTCAATTTAAATCGACACGCGCCTGTTCCCAGCAGAAATTCGATCTTGTTGTGGGTAAAGAATTTTAGGAACACGTCGTCTGCTTTAAAAACGAAACCACCAGGACGAAAACGGACTGTGAGAACGCCTGAAACATTAACGCGGTAAGAGTAGCTGTTACACGGTCTCCACGACGTTCAGCAGCGAAACATGCTGTTGCGCTAGCCATTTCTGATCGAAGTGTACGACGAATACTTCAATCACAAAGGCTCGATGTTCATCTGACTCCGCTAAGTGATAGTTACAACTGATATCATCTTGGAACGAAGCAGGTATGAAGGTTCAGCGATACAATCGAATACCAAGTATCGGAACGACTTCTGGAAAAACGGCTCAAAACACTGGAACAATCTATCGTTCAACATCTTTCATCGGAATGAATTTGTCGCGAGATCGGCGAGTAAAGAGAGTGAAGGCGGATTACTATATTACAAATCTGGCACCATTTTCAAACTATAGATTATGCTACATTTAACAAGGAAAATAATTGATCAAAAATTATCCTATGTGATTATTAAAAATAAAAAATATTTTAATTAACAAAAATAAGGCACAATTATGTTTATTTCATCAATGTTCTATAAAGGGCTTTTCAGTTGATGCTTATCATATGTAAGATAACATCATTGCTTTCCTGCCATCAACTGGCCTGGTACTCATCACGGGCAATACGATTAGCAGCAAATACTTAGCAATTTCTTACTTATTATTATTACAAAACTTTTTATCATTGCTATAATTAGAGGTATTATTATGTATAAGTGATTTTTTATTTTTAGTTGGAAACCTGATTTAACCCAGCAGTGGTATCTACAGGCTACATCTGTTAATTGATCTCGTGAGCAGACATACCTGATGTTCCGCGACAGGTGAACCTGAATGGGAGAAACAAGGGAGTAAGAGGTACGCAAGGATACGCAGTGGTTTCCCGTTGACCATCCTTCAATACAGCCACCATGAAGAAAACTCCATTTACACCAATAATGGAACGAGTCGAGTAAATCCCACTCTAGGCCAGAGATATTAGATAGCCACCCCTCCGTAGCCTGCAGTCAGTATTAGCTGACTAATGATAGGTATTACATATATGTAAAAGTCCGCCATACAGGGGCTGCGTAAGGCAACCAGATTTCCATCTGTTGGTATAACACGCTTGTGTTCTCTCTCACCTTACCACATAATATTTATTTCTATGTTAATAACCGTTGAGCAGAAGAGACAGGTGGGGGGGAGTGGGTTACTGAAGGCTGATAACAAGAGATGTACGAATAACTCGCATAATACTTGAGTTACGAAAAACAAAGGACAATTATAGACCATCAATAGTTTATCAAGATTGGTTTTATAACATGTAACGATGCGACTTATCATAAGGCAGATAATGAATTTTCGACCCTCCGATATCAGCCGAATATGAGCATTAGAATGAAACAGTTAAATATTGATTATTTATAGATCAAATAAACATTTGTGGTACAAGAACTTGAAATATTAATTGATAAAGTCAGCATACACCGAATTATCGTGTAACTCGCATAATAAAGGCCTCTTGAAAACAATATTCTGTATTTAAGCTTAGAATAATTTGGTTCACGATATAATAGCTTATTGTTAATTTGACATGAGTAGGACTAGGGGTTTACTGAAGGCTAAAAAGTAATTAATCCAAATATCTCAATCAATATTCAAAATATTGAAAAAAAAAAACGTATGTAACATGTATAGGAAATTATATTTTCAATAAGATTGGGTGTATACAATGTTTCGACACGTCGTATAATATGTAGCCTGTAGCCTGCATATAGGAATAACGACAGGCATTAGCCAAAATGAGTATGCAGACTATAAAACTTGTGAAGAATTGGAGGTTGTTTTCTCTCCAAGTCTCCAAGTACAACTTTAGTCCATCTTGGCACACTGACATGTTTATTTAGACAGGGAGGGGGACTTGAACAATACAACTCTTTATTTTTAGCCATTTCAGCCAGCATTAAAGGTCATATTCGTTAATGGATGAAATTGGATCAGGTACATGTCGGTTTGAAGGGTGACTGATTCCATCCGGTTTGAAGGGTGAATTTGAAATGTTTCCATTATTAAGAGTCAGTTAAAAAAAAATGTTATATATCCATAGTATTTGTTTTTTATTTTCATCCTTCACTAAATTTTCTCTGTTACCCATCTTATTTTCAGCACTTTCTCACTGAATGAAGTAAAAGCAGTATTGAAATCAGAAGTTTTTCGATTTTCAGATATCAGTGGAATTGTCCGTTTTGTAAATCCCCGTAAACCCATTTTAACTTGTTTCGCCATGACATCTATACGAAGGTACTCAAAAACGGTTACCCCTAGAAATTCCATATTTACGATCTTTATAAGATCTAATTGCCCACCACACTTTTTGAAATCGACTAAGGGAGAGGTAGGTTTAGAATGGGCGAAATCAAAAATAGCTATCTCTCTGCAAGAGATACAAAAGTTTGGTATTGGACCATGGTCTGTTAAGCTTTTTGATTTAATTAATTGGAACTCAGATATCTTATATATTTCCAAATGAATTTATTTTTTAAGTGAAGCTCAACGAAGCAAGGTGTTTATTTAATTTAATAAGAGTACTAAGGGTACATGTTATGTACACATCTGATTTCTTTCTGAGCAGCGAATAAGGAAATAGACAGTCTGATCTGCTTTAAGTGAACTAATCTATTAACTACTAAGCCATTAAACAAAATAAAAAAATAATAAAAAAAAAACGAGATAGAAGTTTCTGCTTTAGAGAATATAGCTAAAGCGGAAAAGCGGGGCAAGCAAAGCAGTAGATCCTTTGTAAATAGTGGTTTGAATCCAACAAGAAAAGGCCTAGAGCTAACATTGTTGGCGGGCCTTTCACTGTTTTTGCTCCATGCAAAGCAGCTCTCAACACAGACTTCACTATCAGCTTACACTCTGCGTTCCTAATTATTAATTATTGATTAATGAGTAATCAATGTTTTTGTCAATCAAATCACAACTGTTGATAACTCAAAATTACTCGTAAGTAAATAGTCCGTGCCGGAGGATTTGCGAAAAAGTCCCATAAATAGTATTTATGTAGAAGCTGGAGAACCTCCACTGGATTACAGGCGGAAGATGTTGTATTTACAATTTCTTACAAGATCAAAATCATTGAACAGTCCCTGTGTAAATACCTTTAAGCAACCCACACATACAGACTTACGCATGAATACAAACAAAAAGAAAAATTAATAATAAGAATTTCACAATACAGTGAAAACATTATTGACTCTACCACAAAGACAACTTTACATGCCACAATGGAAAGTAAAAAACTTAAAGAGCCACCTCAGATTATCAAAATATAAAAAGAAACGAAGCTTTAGCCAATTACTTGCACAAAATTTAATGGCTTTAACCACCAATACACAGACTCTACCCATAAACATGGACGGATCCAAAACTGTAAAAGGTATTGGAGCGACTATTGTAGGGGATGACGAATATGAAATAAGTCTTCCTAAAAATAACAGTATATACACCGCTGAATTGCATGCCATACTCTTGGGACTGTCACACCTACAGCTACAAATCATGACATTACTATATACTTCGATTTATTAAGTTGTTTACTTTCTTTCAAAACATTTACAACACCCATCCTTCAATTATTCAGTTTCTAGAACAAGTTACAAAACTAAATTTAAAATTGACAGTGATGTGGCTCCAGGACATGAAAATATTGGACGTACAAACGACGTGAACAAATTCGCCGAACATGCAGCACACAGACAATCTGTTTTTGCAGCACACAGATAATCTGACTTTAAATTACTGACCCTACCAGACCTATATTTAAAAAAAACCCAGACAACATTAAACGAATGGCAAAAATGTTAAGAGTCTCCACGTAACGCATACGAACTTCTTACAGGCAGCAGCCCACATATAGACAATATACTAAATCACCTTAAAAAATTGAATTCGTTTTACAATTGAATTTATGCCTTTATTGGTACATAGCACAGAGAAATCTTTAATGTGAAATTCGATCAAAAATATTTCACATCTATCTCAAGTGGCATGAATACCCCCTAATGTACTGGAATAAAAATCGTTTGATTTTATGAAGTAATAAAGGGAATATACTATTTGAATAAGCAAGAACTAAACATTGAGAAGGTTAGCATTTATCTATGTTGTTATTCGTCAAGGGAAATTTTCGTACGAAAATGTCTTAGAAATAGCAAGGTCCCAATTTTTTCTCAAATTAGTTTTCTCCGGCTTCGCATTTCATATTAAATTTCTTTTCCACTCGCTAGAATGTAATTTTGTGAGATAATATAAAATTTAATGTGGCTTTAAAGGTGGGGCTACATATTTTTCAATATAAACAACTCAATGGCTTTCTCATTTCCAAGGTTATTATTTTGTATAAAACATTTTTTTTTCTTTCTCTCTCAAAGGGACGTTTATTTTCTTTTTTTGGGGAAAATTCTTTCTCATTTCCATTTCATTTCCTTTATTAAAGTTTACTAACCTCACTACCTATATTGCAATGTAAGCTCACTATTATATCCACTATAGTACTACAGAAGCACTTCATTCATTCAGAGATTCGAATTGTGTAGTGCAGTCGAAATTAAGAACCTCCAATTTTCCCCCAGATTATTATTTTCCTTCACGGCGAATAAATATTTGTTGGCCACCTCTTAAACAGGTAATACAAAAGTCAAATTTAAACTGCGCCTTGAGAGCTATTACTCAAGGTGCAGGGTGACTTATTCTGACATTTAATCACCGACACAGCATTCCCAAAAGACATCAAAAAACTCTCCGAAGAATACAGAATCCAATAGTGAAAGACTAAATGATTATCATCATCATGAAATTGCCATTTAGTCAAAATTAATCCAGATATCAGGAAATAGGAAGCATCCAGAAGTAACCTCCCCGAAGAAGTTCTACTGACTCGGGTAATAACTGGTCACTCTGCACTCACTTAGACAAAACTCCTAAAAATCTTTTTTATCCAACCTGCCGAAATTGTAACTCATAATTCTAAATAGAAAATGTGTTAGGACATTAACTGTCTACAACAAGGTCAAAAGAATGTACAATCTAAAGTTGTCTTTGCAATAAATGTTGAAAAAGATTTCTACACATAAAGTTGCCCATTTGCCACTTTTAGCAGTTTCCCTTAACAGCTATTGAGTGACTCATGATTTTTTCTTCAAATGTCCATCGATCCTACCTAGAAAATGACGAAAATGATTTCCGTTCAAAATTATATATATATATATATATATATATATATATATATATATTTGTCTGTTACCGCTCTAGCGGTCGCAATTTTGGTTTGATCTGTACCAAAGTCGATATTTCATCGTTTTATGTAAAAAGAAAGATCAAGTTCGTTAATGGCTGAAATCAGACGAATAGGAGGGGGTGGTTTAGAGGGGGGATTTTTGAAATTCGAAATATCTCCGGTACAAGACGTCAGACCGAAAACTTGTACAGAATCAATCTTATTGCAAATTAAATTTACTATAAATATTGTTATATACATTTATTCTCTATCTTGAATATTAACCGAGATATTTGCATTTTTATGAAGTCTGTGGTCGAGTGTTGTTCGGGTTAGTTCGGCCGTGCTCGGCTCTGACGGAAGCTTCTAACCTAACCTGCCGTTCCTAACCTTACATTACCTTTCTTACTTTGTGAGATTTATGCAGATACGTTCTGTTAATCCGCCCCCCCCTCTTCTTTAGTTCTTAGACTACTAAAATTTGAGTTATGAGATAAAAATGACTATATGAATTTGTGCACAGATTAATCGAATAATTATAATTGCTTGAGAGACCATTTCTATTAGCAGATTTCCCTTAAGGGAAATCAGCTATTGAGGTCGTACTCATGACGCGATTTTCGAAAAATTTCTTCAAATGTCCATCGATCCTACCCAGGAGATGACGAAAATGAGGTCCGTTCAAAATTATATATATATATATATATATATATATATATATATATATATATATATATTTGTCTGTTAACGCTCTACCGGTCGCAATTTTTGTTTGATCGTTACCAAACTCGATCTGTAACCGTTTTATGTAAAAAGACAGATCAAGTTCGTTAATGGCTGAAATCGGACTAGAGGGATGGGGGTTTAGAGGGGGGGATTTTCGAAATATCTCCGTTATTATGCATCGGATCGAAAAATGTATAGAACCAATCTTATTGCAAATTAAATTTACTATAAATATTGTTATATACATTTATTCTCTATCTTGAATATTAACCGAGATATTTGCATTTTTATGAAGTCTGTGGTCGGGTATAGTTCGGATTAGGTCGGCCATTTCCGTCGGCTCAGGTGGGAGGCTTCTTCTAACCTTACCTGTCGTTCCTAACCTTACCTTACCTTTGTTACTTTGTGAGATTTATGCAAATACGTTCTGTTAATCCGCCCCCCCCCTTCTTTAGTTCTTGGACTACTAAAATTTGAGTTATTAAAATATAAATTATTATTAAAATTGAGAAGCCGTTTCAGTTGGGAATTTCTCATTACCGTTTGTATTTAATCACTGTGGTATTGTGTTACCAGTATGCAGATTTCTCTATTGTAAAACTTCACATGGGAAATCTGCTTAGTTTACGCAGCCCCTGCGTGACGAACTTTTTATGTTACAAATTTGGCGACCGCTAGAGCAGAATATAATTTAGAATA
The DNA here is from genome assembly GCA_019009955.1 of Riptortus pedestris. NCBI lineage: Eukaryota > Metazoa > Arthropoda > Insecta > Hemiptera > Alydidae > Riptortus > Riptortus pedestris. Next base: position 52,459,292 of record CM032232.1, read on the forward strand.
CACCTCGTTTTCATCTCTTTGGTAGAATCGGTGGAGACTTAGAGAATTTTTTTTCTAAAATAACTTGAATAGCTAATTTCCTTTGACACTCTAGGATACTGTAAATCAATTTTTTTTTCCAATCTCAAGAAAAATTTAAGACGGGATTATCAGAAGGAAAGGAAAGCCTAAGTAAATAGATAAAGGAAGTGTTCAAATGCAATGGCTGGAAGCCATTTCTATTTTCTATATGGGAATGAATCGATGAGTCAAGGCTGACTGAGAGAGTGCTGATTCAGGAGTCCACCCTCGACCCATGATTCGAATCCCAAATCGGATCTAGTGAACCCAACCAGCCGAACCACCAGATGAACCTGGTTCCTTAGCCCCCCCTCCCGGCCTGATCAATCCACGACTCCCCTTCGGCATATTTCTATTACATTTCAGGGGTAGCTGGGATCAAGCCGAGGCACAGTTTCAATGAAACATATCACTGGATTCCTCTTTTAAGCCAAAGATATTTGCTCTCTCGCTCTCTTTAATCAATTCATCACTAACAGCCTGTTCTTTGACCTTATCTACTGTGTAATGCTAATAGAATATTTATATATATATATATATATATATATTTCTACCCATGATTCTTATATATATTGTCCACATTTTGTTTCAATAATGAACAGAGATTGATAAGGAAGTGAGTTTATTCATAATGTTTTTGACAACGAATTGGGATTGTATAGTAACCGCTTAACTGAAAGGCTCAGCAATAGTCCATCGGCTGATCATGTTCCCAAGGTGCTTTAAATTATAATACAAGTAAATTAGTAAAAAGGAAATGTAAATAGAAAGGACTTGTTGTAGACATGGAATGAATAAAATCCACAGTTATTATTCAGTCTAAATATTTCTCAAGCCAAGCTATCTCAGTAATGGTACTTAATAATAATGATTATGATTTATATTGTAAACGGTTCTTTTAACAGTCGTGATAAATTGACCAGGATATCGTTTCTTTTGTATTCTTCATGGCTAAAAATTACGCTTTAGTTACGAGATATTCGTTGAGGAAATGTGAAAATATTGTGCACAGTAAAACGTTGACAAATGCTGCGTCATGCAGCCTCTAATGATTGAATGAACGTATTGATATATATATATATATATATATATATATATATATATATATATATATATATCAAAAGGTTTATTCAAGTCAAAAGAACACTAAGAATAATCTACTTACAATAAATTTTGCAATTTATTTGATTTTAACATTCTCCCACTGGATTTAAGCTCTTAGCTCCTTTAAAAGGGCTTAAAAACTAAAATCGCGCAGGGGCTGCGTTAACTAAGTAGATATTCCACGCGGATTTATCTCAAAACTTGAAATTTCAATGGTAACAATATTTGGTATTCCGGCTTTAAATGAAGTGCTTCATAATATAATATGACATTAGTTCAAGTCGGGGTTTATTGAAGCCTTAAAACTGAAAAATGCAAATATCTCGGTTAATATTCAAGATAGAGAATAAATATGTATAAAAATATTTATAGTACAATTTTCAATAAGATTGATTCTATACAACTTTTCGATCCGACCTATAGTAACGAAGATATTTCGAATTTTCAAAACTCCTGTCCTTTAAATCCCCTTCCCACTGTTCCGGTTTCAGCGATTAACGAATTTGATCTGTCATTTTACATAAAACGTTTAAATATCGAGTTTAACGATCACATTGAAATTGTAACCTTAAGGGAAATCTGCTAAAATACATAAGACCAACTTATTTATATTATAGAAAGTTTTGTATGTCGCCGTTTTTTACAGCGTTCTCATGGATAGGACAAATAGGGACTAAAAAGTGAATAGACGTCAGCTGTGAGTCGTTCTATCACGTGACTCGTTACGCCACATTCTCCAATATGGAATAGGCCCTCCAGCCGGGGGTTAGGGCCTTTTAAGCAACGCCCCCCTCCCTTTCCAAACTGCTTTTAGACTAATAACAGATAGCATAAGTCGGAGGCTGGCTCGGCTCGTTAATTATCAAGATCTTAGCCAAGCTTCCCAGAACTCCAGGATCCATTTTGAAATCGTAAAACTTCTCTCAGGAAGTAATATCTAAATGGGTTGGAACTATTCAGAACAGCGGGGTGTCATGTATATTTAATTCCTTCCAAAACTTTGGGCTCCCCTCCTCCTCTCTTTTATTTTCTCTCTGTGTCTGGTGGCAGCGGTTAATATCTATAAAATAATTTATAAACTAGTTTTTCTTTACAAAAAGTAGCCACAATAGCAGGTTTGTATATTAACTTATTTAGTTAATAATATTAAACATTATTATTTATTTACCTGTTTTTGCCGTGATTTTCTGTGAAAGTTCTTCAAACTCCTTTAAAAAAAACTTAAATTTGTTTGATCTTTACAAAACTTGATATTTAAACGTTTTATATCAAATTAAAGATCAAGTTCTTTTATGAATAAAATCGGACTTGTGTAAAGGGGGGGAGGATTAGTTAGAGGACGGATTTTGAAAAGGTTTATATATAATTTTATTTCCTATCTGGAATATTAACAGAGATATTTGTATTTTTTGTACTTCTCAGCATTAAGTAGACCCACGGAAGCTAAAATATCAAATATTATTTTCATAGGAGATTAGATACATGCTACATTTTAATGTATGTAGGATGAAAAAATGCCAAAATACCAACTCAGAAGACTACAACATTTTGATGACACCAATTATGATTTTACCGTCCGGTGCAGAAATCGATGTGTAATCGTTTCATTCAACACTAAAAATCATATTCGTTAATGCCTGAAATCATATCAGGAATAGGAGGAGAGGTAAGGGAGTCAATTCCAAAATGCGAAATACCTCCGTTATTATGTGTCGGATCGAATGATGTTTCAGAAGCAATATTTTTAAACTATTGATGACTTACAATTATTGTTCAATCCATAATGTAATTATTAAGCAAGTTATTCGTACTTCGTGGTCTTCAGCCTTTAATAAACCTCCACTTTTTATCAATCACTAATATAGCTTTCCAATTTGTGGAAAATCTGCTTAGTTCACGTTGCCTCTTCTTGACAGTCTTTTATGAATACAGGTTGTCTAACGAAATTTCCCCACCCAATATTAATTTTTTATTATATGAGGTAGAGAATTCCTCTATTTTTTTGTATATTAAAATTCGCCAACTCACACACTCTCACACACACACACATATAAATTTAGACGCACCTCATTTTCATCTCCTAGGAGTTAGTTACATTGTCAATGTGCATTTGTCGAAATGTTTCAAAATTCAATGTTTAAAATGCGGTGAACTGCAATTGTTTTTATAGGCCCTTCTAACTTGAATCTTTAGAGAGTCATTTGGATTTTTTTTTCAATCTTCATTTGTGATTTTTACTTAAAGCAACAGTATCAAGCCTTCGGACCAGCTCGAATTTCAAGTCGATTTTTCTTATTTTCTCATTATTTCCTATTATGGGAGTCATCTTATCAATAGAGTACAGATTGCGTGAGAAATATGGTTAGTTTACTCAGCATCTGAGCAAAGGATGCTTTTGTCAACAACTCATGATGGTCGGAAACATTTGGAACCTCTCGTCTCAACAACAAACTTAACCGGTGATTTCTCAAAACAGAATCTACTAACAAAAAAATAAATAAATTACTCTATCGCGGTCACCAAATTATTTCCTTGTATTACTATTGATTTAAATAAAGAAAATGTTTGGTTGCATTTCTTTTTGGATGATTACATTCATCTGAAAGTGAGATATCTGTTTCAAAGCATCGAATCGGAAAATGTCTTGTCTTGTTATGATAAATACGGAGAAATTTAAAATGTTTTTTTCTTCACCCTCCTCTAGCCCTCTCTCCCTCCTTCCTTTCCCCTTAGTCGTTTTCGATGCAAAGAGAATACGCACAGGTAAGCGTTAACGATCCAAAATTTGAAATTTCAAGCCTAGAGGATCTTTAGTTAGCCATATACGTACCTACGTATACATCTAGTCAAAATGGGACCAGAGAAGGTCAAAACGTATTTTTTATTCTGTTCTTAAATTAGAAAAACGAAAGGCGATTAAAATATTATCTTTACTTAGTAGAATTTCCCACGTGCGTCAAGTATTTGCATTTATATTTTATGATACAAATCTTTGATTTTTAGGGTTCAAATAATGTGCTTGTTAATATAACAGCTTATTTTTAATGTGATATGAGTAGGAGTGAGGCTTCACTTGAGACCGAAAACCATAAAATGCAAATATCTTTATTAATAATCAAGATACTGAAAAATTGTACATAACAACGTTTTGTAGAACATTACATTTGCAATAAGATTGGTTGTTTACAATTTTTTCTATCCGACACATTATAACAGATATATTAATAATTCTCGAAATTCCCCCTTCTACTGGTCGGATTTGAGCCAATAACAAACTTTTAGTTTTACATAAAACGTTTAAATATGAAGTTTTGTTATGATCAAACAAAGAGTGTTAACAGACAATATATATAGTTTTGAGCGGACCTCATTTTCCAACCAGAGTAAGATCGTTGGATATTTGAGGAATTTTTCGAAAATCGCGTCTTGATTAAGACCTCAATAGCTGATTTCTAAGGGAAATCTGATAAAATAAGGCAAAATCAAAACAAAATGTTTAAGATATTTTTGTTTTAAGAGTCACTCAAGGTAAGGTGGATCTGACCGCTCATTAGTGATGAATCCTGAGTCGGTGGGGAGAGCTGAGGAATTTAATAAAGCCCGTAAGGACAGTCAGCGGTCAAGCCAACTACGGCAAGGGTCGCGGCTTTGTGGCATCCTTTGCAAAATTTTCCTCATCCTTTACTCAGCAATATTCCTTAGTATAAAGAGGTCGATTTGTTGTTAGTTTATTATATATATTTAATAAATCTGTAAAGTGATGAACGCTCCAGAAAATTGGAGGCTAACAAGTTTAAATTTCTGCATCAAAACATATATCAGTAATCAAGATGACCCCTCCAATCAGCTGATTCAAAAGCCCACTGCCATAATAATTAATTGGATCAGCTGATTTCACGAGGTCATCTGGATTCCTGTTTTCCACTGAGACTGCACTGGCAATTTGAAACTTTTGAAATGAATTATGATAGGCACTGAGGTTGGCGTGATGCAATAATAACCTCATTATTTAATAAAGAGTTTTATCCACTGACTGTTAGTCACGTGAGTGAAGGTTACATTTCTGATCACTGTGAAGATGTATTAAATGCAACGAACAGCACTTCGGAGTGGTTGAAATACCTATAAGCCCCTCAGGCAGACTAAACTAAAAAGATTGTCAAGAAGATATCACATTATAATATATCGAATCAACCAAGTGTGTGTGCATGTGCATACCAAGTATAATCTAGGTTTGCAAGTGTATTATGACATACGCTATGACTTATACGACCAACCAGAGCCTCAAAATTAATAATGTTTAGGCGCTACATATGTCACATGCTAATTTTTGTACTCTTGAATCTTTGCATAATACATGACAGTGCGTCATATGTATTAGAAGATTGTAAAGGACATATATACAAAATCGTACATATCTTCTTGACAGTGCATCGGACTGTGAAACGTGGACTCTCGCCAATGATATCGGGAAGGCCCTACTGTTCTAGGAGAGAAGAACCATGATATAGATATTTGGAACTCCGAGAGATAAGCATATATGACGAATTAAAAGCAATGAATTAATGGTGTTGTTTGATACGTCTGCTGTCGTCGGTCAGAAATGCAGTTAGACGGCTAGTGTACTCCGTGGAGATTGCCGAACAGGATATCCAGAAAAATGTATTTTGGTAGAACAGGTGGAACGAGGAGCAGTGGCAGGAGAGGCAATGCAGTGGATGGATATAGGTTTGAATGGGAAGTCCCTCAATGCAGACAACACAATGTGGTTATGAATGGATCCTGTAAAGAACATCGCAGATGCTCCTGCAAGGACTGTAGGGCCTAGCATTTAGTTAGTTATGCATTGACTCCCGTCACCCTGGTGCAGCGTAAACTACGCAGATTTCCCACGCACTGCAATATGATAAGCTGTTGATCTCAACTCACCATCTATTCTTTATTTCTCCCGCATCGATAAGTCTAATCTAATCTTTGGCCCTATCTAATCTTCAGTCGTTGTGCCTAAATTAAAATAGGTGGCTACACATGACATACGAAGACAGGCATGATATTTCCTTACAAGTTGTAGAAGGTGAACTGAAATAGGAACAATATCCAATTCCCTGTGGATTTGGCTATTCCTAACAAACCAGGGAGCATTTGCCGCTATCTGAAGTACTTTGCTCTGGAAGGACTGGAGTTTATTTTGGTGTGTGTTGCTGATGCCCAGCCAAACTGGGCATGCGTATGTTAATATTGGGAGTATTTTTTAAGAGAGTAGTGTTTTGTAAAGAAGTGTTACGCAAGTCAGTTTCAGTGGTGTATTTTTGGTTATTAAATGGTTTATTTGTGCAAGTCGATTGTGTGCTTGTTGCAATTTAATGTGGATATGATTGCGTCATGTAAGTCGTGTGCCAAAATGTACTCCGAGATAACAGATGTTCTGGTCCTTCGGAGTCCAAGGAATTGAGTGATGGCCAATTTTCAGTTCAGGAAGATCTTCGTTCTTGAAACGACGAAGAGTAAAAATCTTAGCCTGCGTTTTTACGGGGTTTAAATGAGAGCTTCCACTTCTTGTACCATATTGAGTCCTGGTCGGCTGCTGTTTGGAAATGAAGTATGGAAGTGTTTGGAGTTTCGTCCTGTGTGAAACCTATTTTAAAGCAATAAAAATTCATATTTGGCAGTAATTTAAATACACACCTCCTTGGAGACACCTGAAAGAATGGTCGACTTGTAGCCTATCACCTTGTAGACAGGCTGCGCGATGCAATGCGCAGTGGTTCTGATACAGCTTGCCGTCTGTCCCACATACTGCACTCCTATGCTTGGGGCAGTCCTCTACGCAGACGCACCGGGCTATACCTGCCCGCACCTTACACTCCTGACCTTTGGCGCAATAGTGCACCAAACATGGATCTGAAATCAGAATATATACATGCTTACATGTAAGTATATATGAGGGAGCATAATGCCGAAAATAAAGCCCAAATATTAAAAGTCAGTCACGCAGGTCTATTCTCACCATATATTTTCTTCACGCCTGCACACCGTAACCACCGTTGTTGTATCATGAACCTTTTCATTCCAAGGTTAAATAACAAATATGGTGTTCATCGATCTTTTACTTTGTAAGATACATGCAACTACGATACGTGATGGCGTAATTAATTAAGATTTTTCGTTCTTTACTCGAAACTGTGTAGTTGATTTTTACCATACTCGACATTTAACCGTTTCATGCAACTCTAAAGATCAAACTTGTTATTGGCTGAATTTCGGATCTCGGGTTAGAGTGGGGGATTCGAAAACTAAAAATGTATCCGTTATTATGAATCGGATATCCCCTCCTCTTCTAAACATTGGGTTTAGGTTAGGTTTCGGGTTTATGGGTGATCAACTTCTAGGTTATTACGCCTTTCAACTTTATCATTTTTTTTATTTTTCCTCAGTAAGTCCTTTTGCCTATTTCTCTTTATACTTTATTACTATATATTCACTGATCATTAGCATTCTTTCAGGAGTTATATTGATATAACAATAATATTATTTACAATAAAGAACGTACAAACTAACAATGAATTTATTTATTTGCTTTTAGTCATCGGGGTTTTACATATAAATAAAGAATATGTGTTGAAATGAGATCACACGTGTGCTATACGAGGAAGTGGGAAATCTGTATAGTTTTCGGACCACCTGCTTGACGGATTTTTTTCATACATTAACCCCACCACACAGGAGATTCAATTTGACAGAACAGTTACTTCTCACTCCTCTTCCTCCCTGAATTCAGGTATTCTTAACCGAGAGGAGAAAATAATAGCTTAGCTAGCTAATTATGGCTTAAGTTGCACTAAAAACATCGTTTTAAGACAAATGTTAAGTATGTTTTACTTTACGCAATATTTTTACAACTTTGACTTGTTTGCGATTTGAAGGAAAAGCCCCATAAACAGGCGGTAGTGGATTCGTGTCTCCCGCAAGAAATCGGACAAGAATCAGGGCTTCGAAAATAATAATGCCAATTCTTAGCAAGCTACAAGCAATATTGCCGAAAATGTTCTAGAGCCTTCCTTCGGTAGCTCAGAGGAAGTCTCTATTGTCTTCATTTGTAAGCAAGCAAAAGGCCTTGCAGTAGCTAACAAGACCCTATAAAAATAATGCATAAATGCATCTCCATTAAATACTAACTATCCTGACCTCTTGAGTATATAACATATTCTATCAAATCCATTAGGCCGTGGTGGAGGGAGTTCCTTTAAGAGCCGCATATGGCGTCATTATATATTCGAACTATCAGCCGAAAGTAATGAACCGAGGAAGTTCAACTCTTATTATCGTTTTAAATTAAATCGACAATGGCATTTCAGACGGCAGAACGAATGAATTAAATATGTTTGACAATTGACTCGGGACGTTGGGCTTCTGAATTATCAACAGGAGTCGTTATTATCTAGAAATACACATTGTTAATGCATTCTACGGACACGTTTGTCGATAACACAGATTGATAATCAACTATCAATGGAATTTAATTTTTGACTCTAGAATGCTTTCAATTCCATTAAATAATTCCAGTTTTACTGGAACAACTACATTTCTATCTCAATGGCATCTGCTGTTCTGATACATTTTTGATTGTATTATCTGAAATAATGTGGGGCAGAGTTGAAACACCTGTGAACGCCATTTTGAAGATATGACAACAAGCTAAATATGAACTTCCTCCCTACTAACAAACCTAGTGTATTCAATAACTTTCCTACCACTTTAATGTCCTCGATATTTGGTATTTATGATTGAAAAAAAAAAACGTTACATGATATATTCGCTTCTTGACAAGTGCGATAACTAAAAGTGGGAGTGTACTGAAGGCCAAATATTACTCAATGCAAAAGTCTCAGCTAACATTCAAGATAGATAATAATAATAATAATAATGATAATAGAACAACATTTATAAAAAATTAAATTAACAACAAGATAAGTTATGTGTAAAGATTTCATTTTCCCCACATTTAAACCCGCCACTTCTCCCGATCCTATTTCAGCCGTTAATGATTTTAATCTTTATTTTCACGCGAAACGCTTATATATCGAGCTAGAGCAGCAACAGATAAGTATATATATGTAAATAATTTTGAACGGACCTAATTTTCGTCATCTCCTCAATAGAATAGAAGTGATTGACATTTTAGGAAAAAGTTAAAAGAAACGTTAAGATCGGGACACCTTTTATATATATTTGATTTCCGATTTACCACTGTAAAATTTCCAAGTTTCAATTGTAAATGATTATTCCGTTCAGAGGTTATCGTGCTAATGAACACACACACGCATTCACAGACAAACACACACACACACGCACACACGATAATAAAATATTACAAAATGGGCCATTTGCTACTAATAGACACTCGTATCGCTGCATTTCCCATAGCCCGTCAAGGTATTTCAGGAAAGCTATTTCATCCATCAGCGTGTCAGAGAATTAAAATGCTATTAGAGTTCCAGTGAAGGGGCACGGGTTTATATACATAGATCATGACATTTGCATTAGTTCTACTTAGAGCTCCAGTTAGTCCTAAATTAAAGTTTACAAATGTAATTATAATAAAATATACATATCATCTACATATTTATCACCTCCATTATTTAAGTATTAGATGCTTCCTTTTCTAAATGTCATGGGTCTATTTATTTCAGAGCATATATTTCTATTGATGATTATCGTTGATGGCAGCCGATGGATCTATCATTTTATTATTATTAGCATGACACACATTCAAGGGGAACGAAATTAATTTTGGGAATTTTAAAAGAACTCGCCATACTAATAAGAATCTATTCTTTTCTTGAGCTGTTGACTGTCACTTAGAGTGAAATGAAACTCTGCAGCGTTGCCAACGTTTCGGTATAATGTATTACCCATAGCAAGGTCTATAATATCAAAAATATGTTAATGGCATACAGGATTTATTAATTTATTGTTTTTTTTTATTTATTTCATTAAATATATAAATTAAACTATAGTGCCAATGTTAATAATTAAAAGTCACTTCCAATACTGAAGACAACAAACTGAAGACAGCCATTTAGTTAAAATGACAAAAAAAATATTTTGAGTTTGGAGCCTACGAAACTTCATCCAATTTTCATACATACGTAATTATTGTGTGTGTGTGTGTTTTCGTCTACGGATGGGGGGTGGTCACCGTTATGTGGATGGTATAGAAAGGATGGGGGATTGTAGAATATAATTACTTAAGATCAGCTGTTACAAGGAACAAATATTTATGTCCTCGTTAATCCCTTCTAAGCTCCTGACTTCCTGGTTGGCTTCATTCTACAATCTGAAAAATCAGATTGTATCAGATTGCTATTGTCTCCGACTCTTCTACTTTCATAAATCAATCTATTTTTGTGGCAATTTGACTAAATTGGATAATTCTGTGTACAAGCGGCAGAATTCAGTTTGTAAAAAGCTTTTAAATATTAACATTATATATATTTAAAAAATAATTTATTAAATCCTATAAATTGTTTATTATTAATATATTTGTGATATTGTAGCCCTCGATAAAAGAATCAAATTATAGCGAACAAGCTCATTTGATTTGATTTCTAAACTTGGCCTAATAAATAAACCACCCTTTAGCTTCTCCCACCTTTTAGCTTCAACCACCCTTAACGCTCATAAAGATGCGCAGACTAAAACGTAAAAAAAAAAAAAAAAAAGCTAATACCAAGGACGGACAAACAATTTACCGTGACATATTCACAAATCACCCTTTCGTCTTACCACACCTAAAAAGTAAGCAAACGTACGAATGGACTAAAAAATATTGATGCGGTATAATATCAGAAATATAAAACCCACTGGCACATGGATAACTAACTCTGTACAACTAGAATATGGTATATCGAAAGAACAATGCCAGCTGTACTTAATGTGAAAACTGAATTTTCCCCACATGCCAGCCAATTATGACGGTCTCCAAGGACAGTAATCAATATGATATGAATTAGTCATCGTATAGCTGTACTTGAAGGTACGTTATCAATAAACTAAAACGTAACCTTACGTACCTAGACTAAAACATAGATTAACAGAAATATGAAACCTACTGCTCACGGACAACTATAAAACAACATTTGACGAGCTTGTAGATAGTGCTCCCGGATCGAAGCGCTTGCCAGCTGTAGTCGATGATCAGTTATTTCGAGAGTAATCAATATGATATTAATATTCATAGCATGACTACACTCGAAGTAACGTTAACAATAAACATGAGAAGGGAGTGCGTGAGGAGTCAACACGGAGAAGGGTGGAACAGAGAGTGCGTGCGTTGCGTATGTTTGTTCCAATGTATCCTGCTAAAATGTAGGAGCAGGGTTCACGTACTCCCAACTAATTAGCTTCCCGTGGGGCAATAACCGCGCTAACCAACCTGCATTACAACTACCTTCCATTACAACAACACGTGGCCACAATAAAATGGCGCTCCTTAAAAGTTAATTCTGTTTCACCTAATTTTGATAATCTACCTTTGTTTTTTTTTACCCGGCGAGTCCACCCTTCAGACGTGACCAAGCATGCAGATGTCGCTCGGAATTAACGTTTCTCAATTACTACAAGTGGACAAAATTAAAAACTTAAAACAAGTTGGGAGAATTAAAAATAACAGTACAATTATAGTAATTGTATTGTAAATGTTTCAACGGTAAGTGACATACTAATGAGGCTCAGGTTCTCATTGAGACCGTTTGAGCTGATTTCCTTTAAGGGACATCAGCTATTGAGGTCGTACTCATGACGCGATTTTCGAAAAATTTCTTCTAATGTCCATCGATCCTATCCAGGAGAGGAGGGACAAAAATGAGGTCCGTTGAAAATTATATATATATATATATATATATATATATATATATATACACATATATATTTGTCTGTTAAAGCTCTAGCGGTCACAATTTTTGTTTGATCGTTACCAAACTCGATATTTAAACGCTTTATGCAAAAAGACAGATCAAGTTCGTTAATGGCTGAAATCGGACAAGAGGGAGAGGGATTTTCGAAAATTCAAAGTATCTCCGTTACCATAAGTTGTGTCAAAAAATGTATAGAACCAATTTTATTGCAAATTAAATTTACTATAAATATTGTTCTATACATTTATTCTCTATCTTAAATATTAACCGAGATATTTGCATTTTAGTACATGTGGGCCGATAATGGACGAGTGGGTTTCCCACAAAAGCTAGTTCGGCTCTCGTATGGTGATTTCTCTATCCCGTACGTATAATTTCACGTGGGAAATCTGCTTAGTTTTCGCAGCCCCTGTGTGACGGAATTCTTTTATTAACATCGTATTCATTGACTATGTTATTCGTCTTGCTTTATAGACTCGTCCGATGAGGCTTACAACTGGTAGAACCTTACCATTAGCTTGAGTCTGTACGGCCGGGGGTTGCGTAAACTAAGCCAATTTCCCACATGTTGGAATGCTGTGGTATCACCATATATATATATTCTCTATTTCTGAACATGAAAATTCCATTAGTAGATTTACAAATAACTCGCTACAATTTTGGGTTATGAAATATGTATAGAGCAATAATTAGCTTAACAACTTTGATTTTGTAACATTTTTCGATCCCATTCATGATAGTGGAGATATTTTGAATTTTCGAATTCTCTTCCCTTTAAACTCCTCTCTTTACATTGTGCGATTTCAGTCATTAACGAATATGATCCTTCGTGTTGAATGAAACGGTTAAATAAAGAGCGTGAAATAGATCAAACAAATGTTTTTGAGTCAAGAATATGCAACCTATTTGTATGATCAACTAGTAAAGATCAGTTGAAAACAATATTTGGCATTTAAGCTTTAAATAAAACGATTCATCTTGTATTCACTTATTGCTGAAGTGCGATAACTGAAAGAATGAGTTTACTGTAGACTTAACATTAAAAAAATGCAAAAATTCCACAGTAACAATATGAAATTAAATTTTCACCAAGACTCCTTAGGTACACTTTTTTGATCCGAATTAAAGAAATGGAGATATTATGAATTTTTGATTATCTCCCTTTCTCCCCGTCCGATTTCAACCGTCAACGAAATTGATTTTTATTTTTTTCTGAAACGCTTATACGTCGAGTTGTGTAACGAACATACAAAAGTCGCTAACTCTAGAGTGGTATCATATTTTATATACACATATTTTATTGTTGAACGAACCTCATGTCCGTCAGCTCATTAGTAGTATTGATGGTCTTTTAAGGAAGTGATTTTCCTCTCATCTGACTTTTAGTAGACGTCCCTAATCTACTAAAAGCCAGATGGGAAACCAAATAAATTTGTATGGAAAACCTACCGTCGGCGGACCAAGACGAATATTGTAGTATAATGCTATTCAAGGGAAGTGGGTCAAATATATATACTATAAATACAACACTGACCCGTTCATTAGCTGTTCCATCTTCAATGAAACATTATAAAAAAAAATAAAATTCTCAAACAAATCTTCAAGACTCTGGATTTGGGCAGATGGTGGAGGTCCATCATCAACGGAAGGATAATAAGGATAAGGTCAAAACACCTACACTCTTAATTGAGAGTGGAGATGTTTTGACCTTATTATCCTTCATTTGAAATCTTCAAGAGTTTATACACACACACACACACACACACACACACACACACACACACACACATATATATATATATATATATATATATATACACATACAATTTTGAACGGACCTCATTTTCGTCAACACCTAAGTAAAATCGATGGACATTTTTTGAAAGTCCCATCATGAGTACAATCTCAATAGCTGATTTCCACTAAGAGAAATCTGCTAAAAGGTTGAAAAACTTAAAATTAGAGGAAGGTCCAAAATCTTTGTAAGATAAAAAAAATATATTAAAAGCTTCAGTTTGCATCCTTCTGACGAGCTAGACTTGAAAGAAAACAATTTTCCGAAAGTCGGTTAGTTGAATTCCTTATTTATTGGCTTTAAAGCAAAAAAAAAAAAAGAAAAAAAAAAAAAAGAAAAAAGATGATTGAGAAGGCAAATAGAGTCCATTAATGGCTTGGCTATTTATGGAGAATCCTTCCATCGGGCCAAGTCAACCGAGGAGTAAATCACACCCCCAACAAATGGACGTCATCACTCATTCTAATTGTTCGTCATCAGGGCATCAATGATATGAATCATCGGGGCGGGAAAAATTCACAAAGGTTGGGAAAAGGGGTGACCCCCCCCCAAATCATCAGCCTGAACGCTGAATTTATTGGCTTATTCCTGACGGGCTCCATTGACAGGTTAGAATCGTGCCAACTTATCAGCTTGATTAATGTTCCATCGAGGTCTCGCCTCAATAAGAGAGATTATATTTATTTTATATTGTTTTCATTTGCCCAAAACATTAACTATAAATAATACTTTTACGTATATTCTTACAACACGAGTAATGTTAAAATACAAGGTTGTAGAGTGTAGAAATATTTTATTTATAAATATCCGTGACTCGAGAAGTTTGTAATTAGCAATTTCTTCTAAGAAGTCTCGAATTTAGGGAATATATTTCAGTTTAAATTAGTATTAATGTACAGGATCCAATATAAAAAAGTCCGTCACGCAGGGGTTGCGTAAACTCAAGGTATGTATAATATAAGGTAGCACCATTCGCGAATAGCCAATCAGAATGCAGCAAGCCTCTACGTCACTGGGCGACAAGATTCGGGGTGGACTAGCCGAAATACGATCAATATAAGCAGTTTTCTGATTAATTTGGCGAATAAAATATTGTTAAAATGGTATATGTCTGTAAATGATACAAATTATTTTAGTTGTATATATATTATTTCAAATAAACCATGTACAAATTAGATTCCATTAAAAATAAATACATAATAGTTCCTTAAAATTGAATATGTTGGGTTACATTTAAAAATCGTAATTTTTCTACGTAATTAGCACAATAAAAAGAAACATTTTACTATAATAAGATGAAATGCCCAAAACATGAAAACAGTAATGACTACTATTATACAAACAAATTAAAGTTAATAAAATTGAGACTAACCAAGCAATAAACAATGATATCCAGTTACCAGAATAAAAATGAGTAAATTATTTTAAACATCAGCTAGTCAATATAGGTACAAGATTTTTAAAGGCTATCATTGGCAGGTAGTCCTCCTTGTAATAAAAAGATGCTTATATTTAGTCACAGGGAATCCTTGGTTCCAGTAGCATCCTTGTGAAGAGAATGGCACTGATGTTGGAGTGTATGTATTTAGTAACTTTTTTTTTAAAATTAAAGTTATTACTTTCTAAATTTTTTACTTGGATCAGCAAGGACTTTAATTTGGATTCATATTCAGAAACTTTATCCTTTAAGAGAATACATCCATTACAATCAACTTCTTCTGTATTACTTGAAAAATCACTTTTATCTTTTTGGGAGAAATCTCATTAATGTGGCACAGGGCACGTTTAGTTATTTCACGTTTTTTACTCCTACATTCTCTAGATGTTTCACTTTTTGAGTCAGAAGTAGAGGTTAGGTGTTTGTTTACTTACGGACGATACTGGTAAATTGAGATGCGGCACAGCTTCTTCTTTTAATTTCAATCTACTAGGAACATAGCCTAACAATTCTGCTTGTAAATTCCTTTCGTAATCACTATCGATGAAATGTTCTGAACAAACCCGAGCAATGTCAGGATTAAATTTCAAATCTCCTCGTCTACACAGGACTATCCACTGTTTCTTAATTTCTGGGTGATTCAGTAACCGATGGTAAAATACAGACTTCCCTAATTTCCTAGAGTTGTTGGAACATGTTGCCACAACACACTCACTCGGCATTTTGCAAAAAATCACTTATAACAATAGAAAATAAAACAATTCACTAAAAAAAACAACGATGCTCACGATGTAAACAAAGCTGAAAGTGTCGCCTATTGACGTCATGCGCCAAAGTCGCAAAAAATTACGATCTGCGCACCTGCCGAATGGCACCCCTCTGCGTAAACTAAGCAGATTACCCGCTTGAAGTTTAACAATCGATAAATCTACAAACTGGTAACACACCACCATCGTGAATATTAACTGAATAAATACGGACGATAATAAGAAACCTCCCGACGGAAAGAATCTGAAATGTAAACATCAGTTCTGCCAACTTCTTACCGGAAAGAAAAACAATTACTGTAATATATCTGAACATAACGTATTAATTTGATTGAAAACTATTTACTATGTCTAGTACTGTAATTTATAATGGATCAGAATAATCTTTATCTCAATCAATCAAATTTAAGTAGTCCAAAACTTAAGAAGGGGGGGTCACAGAAAATATTTTCATGTATCTCGAATAATAAATAAATGTCTCTTGAAAACAATATTTGGTATTTAAGCTTCGCATGATATGATTTATTACATAACCAAGTATTGTTTATGTAACATGAGTAGAAGTGGGGGTTTGCATATTGCTGAAAACTGAAGAATGCGAATATTTCGGTTATTATTCAAGATAGGGAATAAATGTGTATAACAATATTTATAGTTCATATAATTTTCTATAAAATGGATCCTATACATGTTTTCGATCCGACGTATAGTAACGGAGATATTTCGACTTTTCGAAATTCTCCCCTCTTACCCCCCCCCCCCCGCCTCCCACTGGTCTAATTTCAGCCGTTAACGAACTTGATCTTTCTTTATACATAAAACGACTAAATATCGAGTTTGGTAACGATTAAACAAGAATTGCGACCGCTTGAGCGGTAACAGACAAATATATATATATATATATATATATATATATATATATATATATATATATATATACA
This sequence comes from Riptortus pedestris, assembly GCA_019009955.1. NCBI lineage: Eukaryota > Metazoa > Arthropoda > Insecta > Hemiptera > Alydidae > Riptortus > Riptortus pedestris. The sequence continues at coordinate 52,476,313 of CM032232.1, forward strand.
CTCAGTTTTGAACGGACCTCATTTTCGTCATCTGGGTAGGATCGATGGATATTTGAAGTTTTTTTTTGGAAATTTGGGTCAAGAGTACGACCTTAATAGCTGATTTCCCTTAAGGGAAATCTGCTAAAAGTACGAAACAACGTTTGTTATAAATTTGTAAAAACCAATAGTTTAACAAGATTGATTTGATAAATGTTTTGATCTGGTTTATAATAAAAGATATATTTTCAATTTTCGAATACCCCCTCCTACTAACCCTATTCCTCGATCCGATTTCAGTTATTAACGAATGTGTTAGATTAGTGTTGAATGAAACCGTTAAATATCGAGTAAGGTGTAGAAAAAAAAAAATGTTCTCTCTATTAAGACAACTAGTAGAAACATATAAAAAATCAGATTAACCTGTAATTAATTATGTTGGCACTTGCACTAGGATGCGGGTTCAAAAGTGAACTCTTGTCTCCCAGTACAATTACTAAATACTTACGAAGAAAAAACTAACCAAGAATAACAGCAAATAATGGACACCTACAATAGAAATAACTTAAAATAAATAGGATATATATTAAATTCAATTCAGTAGTTTTCTAATATAAAAACCCGAGCTCCCGCCTTTGAAAATATAGTTGTTTATAACCACATTTGCAGAGGTGACACAATTTAAAGTAATAAATACGTCCACTCTCAATTAGGCGTTTTGGGAATTAATTATTAAAACTCGTTGACTGCATTTCGTATTAATTTCTCAGAATATGATATCAAAATTATTAATCTTTAAAGTAAGGATTTATTTGTTGTTGGACTTGAGAACAACTGTTCTGGAAAAAAAAATGTTGGTTATATAATATAATATTATTTGTACATTATATAATATTGTACTGAAAGAATTTTTTTGTAATTATGTTTTCTTGTTCACTAATTTCAAATTCTTATAATGGTATGAGTATTTTAGTTTTCATTTAGTTATTCTTCCTCTGAAGTGAAAGAAGAAACTTTACCGTTAAAAAACATACAACAAAATAATCTCTTAACTAAAAATATGTTTATATGAAGGTTAAATTATTAAGAAACCGTAAATCCATGTTATTTTTACTGAAGAGGTTTCATAATGTAATGTTTTTTCCGTTGAAGATTCGCTAATTGCCTACAATGAAATTAATATATGGAAGGTTAACCATACAACAATTCCTACAGATACTTTGAGAGCTCTGGATACTATAAAACTTGCAGGCACAGGCAATCCCTTAATAAATGGAATACTTTTCCTAGTATTCGCCTTTGGGAGCTCAAGGGACCTTTTTCCTCATGAAAATAATTCGCCTATTAAGGAATTCCTTTACCAAGAAACATCAATGTACATAACAACTTTTGCTAAAACTGGGCTATGAAAATTGATCAACCAAAGCCATGTTTATCTCTAGAAATATAAAATACAACAGTTCAGAGACCTGGCATAAATATAACGATCCTTGAAGCTCTAGTTAATTTACTTACATGGGATTGAATAGTAACTGTATTGGCTGTCCTCTGAGAATGAACTACAGTGTAGCAAAAATATTAAATTGCACGTCATGTATGATGAATATTTATCATTAGTAAATGGTTTAAGTTTAACTGACAACATATGATCTATTCCAGTCAATAGGGAATCTGTCATTCTAATGTAGCCCTAATGGAGTGGCAGAGTCACAGAGAGCCATGTAAATATTATACATTAATGCACCCATACAGTGATAACATATCAGCATTGCAAATTCCGCCAATGGTAATGCGGTGGACAGTAGTATTTAGAAAAGAGTACTTTTCCAGCCACCAAAGACATAAATGGAATTTTTAGCAGATTTCTCTTAAGAGAAATCAGCTATTGAGGTTGTACTCATGACTGAAAAATGTATTCAAATGTCCATCGATACTACCCAGAAGATAACGAAAAAAGGTCCGTTCAAAATTTTAAGTATATATACCTGTTAATGCTCTAGTGTTTGCAATTTTCGTTGGTCGTTACCATACCAGATATTTAATCGTTTTACGTTAAAAGAAAGATCAAGTTAATTAATGGCAGTAATCGGACGGGTGGGAGGAAGTTGGAATTTCGAAAATTTGAAATATCTTCGTTACTATAGGTCGGATCAAAAAATTGTACAATACAAATCTTATTGCAAATTGAATAAACTATACTGTATTTATATACATATTTTATCTATCATGAATATTATCCAAGATATTTGGATTTTTTAGTTGTCTTTTACTCCTACTTATGCCGTATTAACAATATGCTGTGATATCATGAACCACTTTATTTTAATTTTGTATATCTAGTATTGTTTTCAAGTCACCAAATTATTATGCGAGATACATACAAATTCGTTGGTCAACAACAACAACATCAACACACACTCTTCGATAACATTTTAAGCTCTAAATCGAATATATTTGTTTGATCTATACCATACTCGATATTTAATCTTTTTAGTTAAGCCTTTAGATCATATTAGTCACTGGAAGAAATGGTGGGGATTTAGAGTGGGGGGATTCGAAAATTCAAAATATATCCGTTATTATGAGTAGGGTGGTAAAATGTTATAGAACCAATTTTGTTAAATTATTGATGCTCTAAAATTGTTATTCTATGTATTTTTTCGCAACATAAATACTAATGTAGTTATTCGTACTTCCATATCTTTAGCCCTCAAAAAACCCCCCTCCCGTCCAGCCCCTTCTCTAGTCTAGTCGTTTTTTTTTTATACATGGAAATAGTGAATATATTCTAGGCTGAAATTAAAAGTGTGTTATACAAACACGAGGTACATTTTATGCAAAAAAACTTTACTGCCTCTGGAAGAGGTATATTTACACCAATTTAACTTTCACACATGTTTACAGGTTGAACTCAGAGAATAAAACACGTTTCCACAGGAAATGAGTACATGTTTACCACCAACGGTCCCTCATCAGGCGGAATCTAGCTTGTATTTTATTAGTAGATTCTCTTTAAGAAAAGACAGATAATGAGATTGTACTCATAACGAGATTCGAATACCGCGTCTTGAGTACTAATATGTTCAAATGTCCATTGATCCCGCCCACGAAATGGCGAAAATGCAGCCCATAAAAGAAATATATATATATATATATATATATATATATATATGCCTATTATTTATAAGTTTTTCAAAAATTTCATTGAATCCCCACTTCTACTCATTGAAAGTTAACATTCAGCCAATATACTATGAAACTTTTTATTTCAAACTGAAAGACCAAGTATTGTTTTCATTTTGTGAAACGAATGCAATTTTATGTGTTACACTAATTCTGTAAAATAAACTCATGTTTTGTTTCATAAACAGTATTTGGTACATATATATTGCAGGAAATGCGGTTAAATATAGACCGATAACCCGCATGCAATTTAAATATGAGTTTATGAGTTACCCCAACACATAGCTCCATAAGTTATCCAACACTGGAAATATTCATAGAATATTAGTAATAGAGCTCCCATTGGGCGTGAGCTATATATATATATATATATTGTAATGAATGTAAAGGACGAAAGGAGTCAGTGCAAATAGTGATAATCCGGTTAGTTATTTCAGGTATTAGCAGATTTCCCCTATGGAAAAACAGCTACTGAGGTTGTACTCGGTTTTCACGGTATGACTAGGTTTTCCAAAACATTCCTCAAATTTCCATCGATCCTTCCTAGAAGATGTCGAAAATAAGAAAATTGTCCCATGAGTACAACATCAATATCATATTTCTCTTAATGTTATTTATTAACGCCCATTTTGTATTATTAGGGCTAATTGAGATGTGATGCCTACAGGTCACCATCCTTTTCTGCACAGGGTGAGACTAAGATATTTTACTCAATGAGTTCTATTTCCCTTAAGAAAATGCACTAAATTTAATCTACAATTTACTAGGTTCTTAGCACTAAATACGAGGATATCCTATTAAGAGAAGTTCGATTGGCCCGCAATGCGGCGGGCAGTGGATACTACAGCAAATCTTCAACCCGAAATATATATTCTTGGTTCAGAACCAACCTTAAAATGTAATTCAAAATCAAACAAATCAAGAACCGTTAAAATAAAAATTATGCATTAGAAATACAGATGGATAGCTCGTGACAATAAACGGAAATGCTAAGCTATCAAAAACTCATTCTTGATTTTTCCACTTATCTTGAATTTGCAATGGTGAAAGTGCCCACAATTAAAAAAAAATAGTCTTATCATCATTGTGTTATTTATATGTATATACACTCAACCGCAAAAAAAAAACCGGACACTTAGATTTAGTCTTATAATTTTGTTAAATACTTAATATATATGTATATTAATCTTTTTAATTAAAATAATTGGTTAATCTATAGGTTATTTAAACAAAATCTGCCAAAAGTGAATAATTTTTATTGATTATTTACAAAAAAATACAAAATAAAAAAAAAAGAAAAAGATAAATTAACACATTTAAAAAAAAAAAATATTCTTCATTTTTATTACAGTGAATGGTAGACTTCGCTACCCCAAGCGTTTCGGCAATGTAACGTAAGCTCCGGCCTTCCATCTAAGTTTGAAAGACCCATTATTCTGGACCGAAATAAAAATAAAACATTAATTAAAGAAAATGCTTGGTTAATAATTAAAGATGTTTAAATGTGCGAAAAACTACTTACAGTTTAGAATAGATCAACTTCACGACAAATAAATCTAATCTGAGTTTTATCTAATTGTTTACTAATCCTGAAGGGATTAGTTCAATGGACTTAGACTCTAAAGTCTCTGCAATAACTAGAATACCCACATAAAGAAAATTGCTGAAAATTAGCTTTTAATACGACAAAAATGAAGTGTCCGGTTTTTTTTGCGGTTGAGTGTATATATATATATGTCTTATTACATATATTCGCGGTTGCAACTCTTGTTTGATCGTTACCAAACTCGAAAACAAGTGTTTAATCCAAAAAAATAGATAAAACTTGTTAACAGATGATATCTGACTAGGTGTAGGAGAGCGGGAAAAAGTTCAAATATCTTCATTATTAAACGTTTTATTGAAAAATCTCATTTCGACTAATCTTATTTTATACTTGATTTCTTATTCTGTTCTGATGTTTTTTTAGTTTTCACTCCTCAGTTAACACACACTTGAAATTGTATAAAATTAACATTAGGCCGACTAGCAATTTTATGTTTAAATACGGCGTATTCCTTAATTATTGGACGAGCAGGAGAAGGGGAATGGGTGGTTTCAAGATAGGGTATAAATTAAATTTTAATATCTCCGTTATGACGAAGTTGGATCGAAAAATGACACAAAATAGCTCTTTTTGCCAATCTAATGTTTTATATATATAAAACTTTGGACGTCGATCATTATCTGCTATGATAATGAAAAAAAAAATTTCGAAACTCGTATCATGAATACAATCTCAATCACTGATTTCCCTTTATGGAAATCTGCTAATTCTTCAAGCCTTAGATAGTTTCAATTCCTTATTTTAGGACGTCAAGAGTAATGTCAACCCCTTTCATCGAAACCGACTATGGGCCAGAGGGGGTTTTGCAGAAGAGTAGGTCGAAAAAGAAAAATGCAATTTTTCCGTTCCTATTTAGGAATATAAACGTTTTACTTAAACCATTTTTTGTTTCTCACAATCAATCTGTAAATTTAGGTCTATTACATTTTTTGATTAAGGTATTTAAATTTCCCTTGAGAAAAATCTGCTATTGAGGTAGAGCTCATTGCGTGATTTTTGAAATTTTTTTCAAATGCCTTCCGATGCTACCTAGGCGACGAAAATAATGCCCATTCCATATATATATATATATATATATATATATATATATATATATATATATATATATATATATATATATATATATTGTGTGTGTGTTTGTATAGTTGCAGTCTATATAGCAGCCCCTCCTTTTCTGAAACTTTTTCGTGCATCATAAATCCTCTATGCATACCCCTTCAAGTGAAGGTTGTGCGAATTAATGCCTACACAACCTGAAATAAAGCCAATTTCGGGAAGCTACTCACGTTTCCCGCCTCCTGTAAATTTTCAGCAGCCGAACTGAATTAATGGGGACACAGCGGTGTATAAATACGGACAGTGTGCGGTATAAGCCGCTTTATTCATGCCGACGTGGGCCATATTGATTGCAGAGAGCCAGCGGCCGTTGGGAAGTGCGTGCAGAGCGGGCGGCAACCGCGTAGCAATTAAAAAGCCATTCCGACACGCAAATGCGCCACGTTGCGTGATTAGGTGTAGTAGTGCAAAATGCGCAGTTTTCCCCCGGGCTACCGACTCCCGAATTGCAATTGAACTTGCCGATAATAGTTAAACCACGAAGGCTGTATGGCAGTCATGTTTAAAAGTCCGTGACGCAGGAAATTATGGAGTTTCCCCACTGACAGGAATATGACACGCTGATGATCTTATATCATTTAATCTCTATTTATCCAGTATTGTCTAGCCTATATAAACAATAATTCAAATGCTAGTAGGACAAAAAACATTTAGTGTCTGAGGTACGTGAAGTGAAAACTGGTTGGGTTGAAGTGTGGATTTACAAAAGGCTGGAGCCATAGACAAAAAAACAAAACAAATGCAACAACTTCCTAAATCAGAGAAAACATGTACTAAACAACAGTTATAGAAAATTAATTTTTCAATAACATTGGTTCTATACGATTTTCCCATCCTACGCATAAAAATGGAGATATTTATCATTTTTAAAATTCCCCACTATAAAACCCCTCCGGATGATCGTTATATCGTTGGTTAAGAAGTGATACTGGTTATCTCAAAAAGGACATTTTTTAGAGGTTCGCGAAAAACATGACTGTAAATTACAAGTAACTGTAACATCTACCACTACAATCAATATTTATTCAACACTGGATTTGTTCTCACTTACGAGGTAATTCTAATGCAGCTAAATTTTTCCGCTTATTAAGATTCCAATAACTTGAATTGGCAACAAATTATCATCTTATCCCTAGTGTTGTCGGTCTAATACCTCGGCTAATATTCTATTTTGGTTATATATATATATATATATATATATATATATATATATATGTATATACAATAGAACAGCATTTATAGACAATTTGAAACGAGATTCGTTCAGTGTAATTTTTCAATCCTACGTATACTAACGGAAATATTTCGCATTTTTCAAAGTTTCCCAAGTCTATCCCTTTCCATCCTTGAAATCTTTGCTTTAAATATAAATGATTCGCATACTTTGGGCACCTCTTAGGCCTTCTATATCTTACAGTATTTATGCCAAAACAGCTTCTTCTGGGACAATTATATGAAAAATGATAAGAAACTCAAACTGATATGTTGTGCTGTTTTACTAAGTGATGCATGTCCACTAAAAGAAGTCCCTCGGTCTTTTGGAGGTGTATATATATATATATATATATATATATATATATATATATATATATATATATATATGTGTATTACTCCTAGTGTTATTTCTCTCTGACACTCCCAAGAATACTGAATTGGACGTCAGTTTAATAACAATAAAACTGATTTAAGATTTTAAGAAAAATCATCTTGTACCACTCTGTACAACAAGCATATTTTTGTGAAAGTAAATGTTTCTCAGCGCATATTTTCTCCTTAAAAATCCTAAAAAGACATTCCTAATCACATTTTTATATTTTTTACAACTAATTAGTGGTCTAGTCTAACCCAAAAACTTTTGTATATTTTAACTAATTTATTAATAAAGCATATTTATAAAAAAAAAAATGATTGCAACAAATTTTAGTTTACATTGGTCCTAAAACAGCGATATCCCGTATAATAATCCCGTACTAGATGGACATCTTGAAATGTAGATCATTTATGCTAAACAGTATTTGCTCTTTTCTATTATTTATTTTATTACATAATTTGTATTTACATTTTATTTCATTGTCATATTAATATAGCTTACCTTATTGATTTTGAAAATAATATAAGTGTGTTAGAAATATTTTTGACAGTAGACGTGTTTTCATTTCATTGTTATATATTTAAATTGATATTTGAATTAACTTGTGCATTTTTATTTAGTAATTTGTAGGTGTTTTTTAAGGTATTAATTTATCATTATAAGTATCTAATATAACAAATTTTTCTCTAGATTGTTTTAATTTTGTTTAAGTTAGAATTAATTGAGCCATATGCAGTCATTAGTTAAAATGAGATAAACTGATGTAGTCTTGTGTTTTGTGTTATTTAAATCGGTTATGGTATTTGCCCCGTGAACTTATTTTACAGTAGGATTAATTGGCACATTTTATTAAAAACTTTTTTACCATCTTACCTTAGAAAGCAAGTGAAGTAGCTATCAAACAAATGTAAAGAAATAAAATTGTCCCTTTTACGACTGTTTATTCATATTAATAAGGGGCTTAAGCGGTTTTAGGTACATTAATGCGGTTGTGCAGGGATTTTACAGCTAACCCTCTGGGCTGCTTGTTCAGGTGGTTATACTAAAACAAGACATTTAAGCCCCTAACATAACAAAAGTTTGGTTTACTTAGAATTATACTAGTGAAACTGTAACAGTAGTTTTAAGTGCCCTTTCAATAATTCCTAGCTGAGAGGATGAGTTGGAGGGAGCCACGGCCTGCATTATTGCTGAGTGCTAAAGGAAATATGGTTTCGCTAATAACTTCAGGGCTGACGTAAGCCCTTGTTAGTGTTTCTATGCTTACAACTATCTCTATGGAGGATCCTCTATGTCCGACCTCTATGGGCTATGCTTCATAGCTACTTGTAGCTCAGTGGAATTTTCCCAATAAACCATGTGTGTCAAAGGACTTTGTCTGTGTGATTTCAAAACGATACAATTTATGGTCGGCAATAGTTGAAATTAAGGCTAAATATCTCCGTACTCCTTGGACGTAGTAACATAATTTTTTTAGAGGTTCTTAGCCAAAAAGTAAATTAATTTAATTAATAATAAAAAATCAGAGGCAGTCATAAGCTTTCCTTAATATCTTGAGAACTAATTTTCCCACGAAGGATCGATGGGTATTTGAAGAAATGTTTATGACAGCAAGTACTTTTACATTATGCTCTATAGCTTATTTCCTTAATGGCGAATGTACTAATACATCTTGGCACTACTATAATAAAATTATAAAATCGAAACGTATAGATAATATGCTATAGAGGCTTTTAATTAATAGATACATAGTACATACAGCTTATATAGATACATAGTATGTTAGCAGATTTCCATTAAGGGAAATCAGCTATTGAGGTCGTACTCATGACGCGATTTTTGAAAACTTTCTTCAAATGTCCATCGATCCTACCCAGGAGATGACGAAAATCAGGTCCGTTCAAAATTATATATATATATATATATATATATATATATATATATATATATATATATATATATATATATCTGTTAACGCACTAGCGGTCGCAATTTTTGTTTGATCGTTACGAAACTCGATATTTAACCCTTTTATGTAAAAAGACAGATCAAGTTCGTTAATGGCTGAAATCGGACTAGAGGGAGGGGCGTTGAGAGGGGGGATTTTCGAAAATTCAAATTATCTCCGTTGCATCGAATCGAAAAAGTGTATAAAACCAATCTTATTGCAAATTAAATTTACTATAAATATTGTTATTTACATTTATTCTCTCTCTTGAATACTAACCGCGATATTTGCAATTTTATGAAGTCTGTGGTCAGGTATAGTTCGGGTTAGATCGGCCGTTTCCGTAACTCATCAGCTCAGGTGGAAGGTTCTTCTAACCTTACCTGTCATTTCTTACCTTACCTTACTTTTGTTACTTTGTGAGATTTATGCAAATACGTTCATCACCCCCCCCCCCCCCCTTCTTTAGTTCTTAGACTACTAAAATTTGAGTTATTAAAATATAAATTATTCTTACAATTCAGAAGCCGGATCAGTTGGGAATTTATTTTAATTAACTGAAAGATTTCTCATTACCGTTTGTATTTAATCAGGTGGTGTTGTGTTACCAGTATGCAGATTTCTCTATTGTAAAACTTCAAATCTGCTTAGTTTACGCAGCCCCTGCGTGACGGACTTTTTTTCCTATGTACTCGTTAAATCTAATATATTCTCTAATAAATAAAATATGAAAATAGTACATGAACACAATATAAATACACTATACAACTACAAAACAAACAATATTTTTTTAAATTTCAAATGGGTAAAATCACACATAGGATTCGGAAGTAACGAATTTTAGACATTTTTGTTATCAGTTTCAAGTTATCAAAACAAACTGATATACATAAAAACTTCAAAATTACACATGAAATACATTTTAGAAGCAATTTCTAATGAAATGAAGCAATTAAGGTGGGTATCCACTTTAAATATAGAGCACTTGACAAATATTATAATTGGCTTAAATAACACAAAACAGAAGACTAACCCAACATCATTTTAACTACTGACAGGACAGGCTCTATTAATTCTTACTCAAACAAAATTAAACGACCTTTGGCAAACATTCAGTCATGTGACAATTACACTAAACAAACTTATGTAATCTAATTTATTACTGCCTACTCACACACAATCACAGAAAAGGAATGATCTCAAACCCTAGAAAGTCCGCCACGCAGGTGCTGGCTAAACAAGGCAAACTTCCCACGTCCTAGTATGACACACTATTGACCTCATATCACCATATATTTTCTATTTTTAAGTAAATCCCCGTTGAATTTGCGAATTTTGACTGAAAACTAATAAATGCAAATATCTCATTTAATATTGAAGACAGAGAGCAAGTGTATATACAGTTATAATGTTTATAGATAATTACGTTTGCAATAATACTGATTCTATACAATTTTTCGATTCGACACACTATATTTCAAACTTTCCAAATTCCCCTTTCTAAACCCTCCTTCCTCCCACTTTCAGCCATTAATGAACTCAATCATTAGATATACATAAAACGTTTAAATATCAAGTCTGGTAATGATCAAACATAAATTATGACCACTAGAGAGATAATAGGCAAGTGTATTATATATAATATATATAATTATGAATTTGTAAGAAAATGGAGCCCGTTCATAACTATATTATAGTTTTGAACGGGCTCCATTTTCTCATCTCATAGATTGGATCGATGGACATTTTAAGAAACGTTTTTGAAAATACCGTCATGAATATAACCTCAATAGCCGATTTCCCTTCAGTGTAATCTACAAAAAACAGGAAATAAGTGGTAAATAAATCCAGAAGCCATACACAAAACAGTTCCAAAAAATAATACATAAAATTTAGTAAAAGTGTCTATGGAGATTAAAGACTGCATTTATCTTAGGTATTAACAGGGTAGAAAGAGGAGGCTTCTTATTAAAACTGAATATTTTGTAGTTTTAAGTGCATTTTACGTTAAATGTGTGTTATTTACTAATTGGATTGCATAGCATATATACTCCAATTTTATAGGGATACCACAGAGGGTTGAATGCATTCATTATTGCTAATAATTCAGGAGTTAAACAAAATAAAAAACAAAACAAAGCTCTACGACATGTTGGATATCATTTTTAATCATTTAGAATACAAATAGATTCATTTTTTTTTTTGACAAATATTAGGTAGCAATGTAAACCAGCTGTTTGTAGTAGGTGTAATTTTAATTGACCTTTAAGGAAATTATTTAGTGACGAAATTCATTAAATAACGTTCTAAAATCCCACCCTGGCTAGAAAAGGGTGGTAACCTGTAGATAACCCGTCCCGATTAGCCTAAGTTGCAAAAAGTGGACGTTAATAAATAATAATAATAATAATAATTGACCCGACTCATTAAAACAGTGAAAACCCTGAATAAAATGCATACTTTATTAATACAATATCGCATTCGTTCTCAGTTCGTGAATTCTATCTGTATAATGGGTAGTTGTTTGTAATGCAACGTCTTCCCTTAGGGGAAATCTCCTATTGAGGTTGTACTCATTATAGGATTTTTGAAAAATTTCTTCCAATGTCCATCGATCCTGCCTAGTAGTTGTCGAGAATGAGGTCAGTTCAAAATTTTATATATATATATATATATATATATATATATATATATATATATATATTTGTCTATAAACGCTCTTGCGAACGCAATTTTTGTCAGATCGTTACAAAAGGGGTGAATTTCGAAAATTATTTATATTTTCTTTATTATGCGTTGGATCTAAAAATTGTACTGAACCAATCTAATTGGAAATGTATTGTTCTAAAAATGTTGTTATGTACTTTTTTTTCATTATCTATATTGTTAACCGAGAAATTTCACTTTTATGTTTTCTACCATCTGTAAACCCGCACTCCTATTCATGATATATTAATAGAAAGCTGTTACATTATGAAGCACTTTATTTGAAGCCCAAGTACCAAATAATGATCTCTTTGAACTATTTCGTTTTGTGATAAATGCAAATACGTGACACACTGGGGAAATCTGCTAACTTAACGCAGCCCCTCCGTGACGGACTTTTTACATAAGTTAGAGAAAAAAAAACCTATTTGCTTCCATTGCGGAAAAATAAGAGTATTTATTCTTTGGCATGAACACATTATTATTGTGTAACAATTTTAGAGCGGTGAAAAATAAAATTTATTTATTTATTATTTAGAGCTCCGCAACTGTGGCGACTTGGCTCTTCTTAAACATGGGGGAAACAAAACAAAAACAAAAAACAAGTAAACAAAATAACAAAACAAAGTAACAATAAATAATGTCAAACAAACAAAAGAAACACGAACAGAAAAAAATAACAAGAAACATGTAAACAAAATAACACCAAAGGAACAAGAAACACGAACACAACATAGAACTAAAAACAGGTGTTAAATAAATAAGTGAAAAGAAAACTTAGTGACTTTGAAACAAAATTATTCATAAAAACAGTAATAATAAATTTCAATAAAAATTTAAACACATCACACACACACACACACACACACACACACATACACACATGCACTCACACCCATTAAAAAATTTTAAAATATGGAATTAAATATTCTCAAACTGCCCAATTGTTTTTAAATATGCCAGAATCGTGGCAATATGTGGGCTACCCTCAGTCATTAGTTCGATCAAGTCGTGTGGAATGTTTAAGTAAGTTCATAATCTGCATTCTGTTAGTAGGTGTTTTATAGTTAGTCCAGTGTTGCAATGACTACAAGTAGGCTTCTCTTTTCTGTTCATTATGTAAGAATGTGTCAGGTAAGTATGTCCAATACGTAATCTTGTGAGGACGACTTGGTCTCTACTTGAATATACTTTCTGTTTCTTTGTCCATCCAGTAACATTGCGTTTTATTTCCAATAGTTTGTTGTCAGTAAGTAACCGGTGTTTTTGCCAGTCTTGGAGTTGAAAAATAAAATAAAATTAATATAATAGAAATAAAGATTAGGAGGAGTGAAGCATAAGTTAAATGATATCGGCTTTAAAATTAATCATATGATGTTGCTTGATTAAGCCTACAAACACGATTTGGGGGGGGGGGTTCTAATTAAGCAAACCTAAAATTCGTTCTTGTTAAAATGTGTAACAATGATATTTGTACATCAACTACGTCTGTTCCCTTTAATTGAATACCGCCATATTAGATTTGCTCTTTGCAGGTGAGAGCTCACAAGGTAGTACGAGGTCCAATTTACAATTTCTGAGTAATCACAGAATTGCCATAGTAAACATAACACCGATTAATTTATCTAATTAATTAATTTATGTACCAAATAATTTACTTATGTATTTGTATTGGTACTCCTGTTTTGAATGGGTATTCGTAACGCCCGATAATATGTGGTATGTGGAGTAACCAAACTCCTTTTACCTCTCAAAATAAAGTTATTTTTAGGATGCCTAAAACCAGATTTCGTTTTTATATTAAAACCCGTAAAAACTCTCTCACTCACGGCATTTTACACTTTTTTGTACTTTAATCCTCTTTCACGGTTTTATTTTATACTTTCATAATACACTGGGGAAAAATATATGAAATAACCAAACAAATTAAAATAACATATGGGGATTACAAAGGACATTCAGAGTTATGAGATAAATGCGAAATTACATTAAAACAGTTAAATTTAATGAATAAGCATTTAATGCTTAGTAGAATTCAGTCAGTTAATTTATTTCCAGGAAATTAAAAAAAAAAACAAGTCCTTTTTATAAAAATATATTTTTTCTGGTAGTTGTATGCCAAGAAAAATAAATCATATTTTAATATGAAAAAGATAAAAATCATAGCTTAATTAAGTTTGTGAACGACTTTAATTATATATTTGTAAATAAATATAATTTATTTTAATTCCTTTTTTGGTGGCCTTAGATCGTTAGGGCGACCGACATTAGATAACCTATATGTAGCAACGAGAATGGCCAGTACTTGAATGAGTGAAGCAGAGTTAGTTCTCCGGTTCACCGACAGAGCGCGCTGGTAGTGGAATGACGGGAGTCTAGTGAGTAAATCAATCTGACATCCCTTCAGAATCATGGACATAGTCACTTCTAGATACCGACGATTAGCAAACTGGCCTTAGGTGAAATTAAAACTATCCGCCCCTCCCACTCCGGCATGATGAGGCCCATCAGTCTACTAAAAACACATTCCAGGTCCTCCTTGGTTAACGGGGTTGTTCTCCGAGTTAAACACTTACTCTGGCCTCGAATCTAGCTCAGGGCGCGGCTAAAACTCTTTAAACTCAACCTAAAAAAAAAAAAATCTAATTCATCAAGGAAGTTTGATAAAGAAGCTTGTGCTAATGAAGGTGAACTTGTGTTTCTGAAAATCTGAATTTATATGTTAATATATTCATAAGGCTCAGGAGAGCTTTGTGAGTTGAGGCAATGACCTTAATCTCACTTGGTATTAACCTAGAGCCGTGAGTTCGATGCACACTTGGGCAATAGGAATTTATTTAATGACGAACTCATTACATAGTGTCCTTAGTCCCATTCTGACTTGAAAACAGATAACCAATCTTACTTAGCCTTAGTAGTACAAAGTGAAGCTTAATATATAAAATGGTTTTTATCATATTTTACAAACTACATTCAACGAAAAAACCTTGGCATACCCCACTATATGACAGAACTACTTATTGACAGCTGCGAATATATTCCACAAAAACTAACATATCTAAAACATATAAACATTTACCAATCCATATAGAATAAAAATAAAATATATCTACAACATACTTAATGAGATTTAAAATAGCTAACATTTATTATATTGTAATGGGCAAACTACGTATATGAGAAAATACAAGATATTTAATGCATATTTTCCATACTATATAAATAAAGTACAATATCAAGGGCATGAAGGGATAAATATACTATTATAACAGAGATCATTCCAATTACCATTAATGTGGGACATAAACCTAATAAAATAAAATTAAATAATCATATTTTTATTCGGATTATGTATCAAATTTCTTAATATTTTTACATGAGATGTTAAATATTTCCCTGAATTAAGAATTTACTTGCTTACTCAGACACTTCAATTCAACTTCTGATTCTGAGCTAATTTTTTAATTGAAACTTACATTTTCTCTCAAACTGGACTACCCGTAAAACATTGAAGATGAGACGTGAGTTTAGTATTATTGTTCAGTATGTCGACTATTAAAAGTATAAATTCTTCATTAATAAAGGAAAAAATAAACACCAATAAAAGATTTCATCACATGATACTATCGTAACACTTAATTTTTTTCTGATTTGAATAATTGAATTCTCAGAAGCCATTATGCCCCATCGTCGGCCAGATGTCCAGATTTTATTTTATTTTTTTATTGCCTATGAAGGAGTTAGTTTCAATACCCTAAGAACTAATTGTGTTGTGGTTTCACTGGTTCTCTTCTGTCTATATAATGGATATTATTTTTTAAACCAATTAGTATTTCGTAATATAAGGCACAATGATACTGGCATATTTAATGGGAGATTTCCTAACTCAGCATCTCACTAATATGTAATACAAATGATAGTTTGTGTTCTGACTTAAAGTATTTTGTAAGAAATGTATCCATAAACAAAAAAAAGTAAGTCATTAATTGTAAAAATGTATTTTTATGTACAAATTAATTAATTATATATATAGCGTGTGTGTGTGTGTGTGTATGTGTGTGGTATGTAGAGTGATTTTTTATTATGACTGACAAAGGAGCACGAGATTGGCCGAATCCTTTGACTGAAATGTGCCTACGCCGTACCAGGTTCTGTAAACCTTACATCTCCTACCAATAATATAAATTAAACGACCTAAGCCTCAAAAATATCCTAAGCAACCATAACTTTTTTCACATGAATTCTTGATGTTAATATTTCCCGATAAAGCTATTCAAATGTATTTTAAGATTCAAGTTCTGAGTGATCCGCCTTCCGTAAATGGTTTAGAGTCTAACCATTAGATTTGTTGGTTTAGATAAAGTCTAAACTTTAGACTTTTTCTAAACCAACTCAGTATGCCTTTTTTTGGTTCACAGACAATAAATTTATTTTTTGGGACAGGAGGAAGAACTGTGAATTCTTCTCTTCAGGGATGAAAATTATCATAAATATATATTACCACTATAAAGGCTATCATAAATTTCAAAGCTTAGAATTGTAGTTTCTCCAGGAATTATTGGAGGCGGCAATTTAGGTGAAATAGTTCAATACAGATTAAGGGAGTTGGTTCCATATTATACCTCTAGGCCTAATGAAGCCCCCCCCCACTTCTCTATTCACAAACTTAGGATTCTAAGCCCCAAGTTAAGGCAGTAGATATGCCTATTCCTTATCAACCACTTAACTTATTACTCAAATTCTAAGATGGAGTCTCTCGGTCTGGCTGAATAGCTTCCTGTTCGTAAAATACTATACTACGAAACCCTTCGTTAAGGGATCGCTCATAGAATATGAATAGTGGTTCGTGGATAGAGAGGATTAATTGTCGCCCCAGCTGATCCGAGTAGTAGAAATAGCTGGATAGCTAGATTCTTGTTTAGTCAACAAATTGATGTGTCAGTGAAAGTTTGTAAAATGTAAAGAATATACAATTGGTTCATATTTTTAAATTGTTTAAGTTGTAAGTTGAGTCCTGGTTTTTCATATTTGGTAGCATTGTCTTGTAAGTCTGAAGTGTATAGTGAAATCTTGTGTGAAATGGCTTCTGACAATTTTGGTTTTCGTCTTATTAATTCTTGTAGGGGTTGTTTACTGACCATTTGAGATAAGGTGAAGTTGGTTTTTGGTAATGTTATTAGTCGGTACGTTATTAAGCCTGTCGAGTATCTATGAAATTATGTAAGCTCTCCACTTTTCACAGCATTATTACACTTAATTTAGTCTGAGTTTTTATTATTTTATATTTTTTTGTGTGTTTAGATGAACAGTGTTTTTTACCACCCTGTTTAGAAAATGGACTGGAATTACAATTTCTGAAAGAAGTTTTCCTTTCCAAATGTAAAAAGTACATTTGGCTTCACCTAACATCGAATTCACCCATAATTGACGACTTATGCGTAAATGCGTACGCGCGTAAACATTGCACTGCAATGACCATCACTTAACACTGCACTGCACTGAAACTAAAAATCACTGTTCACTAAACACTGCACTGAAAGCACTATTATTCACTGATAAAAAAACTGAGAACTAACTGTTGGGCAAGCTGGCCGACTTTTATACATGGCGTTGCCTAGCACTTGACTGCGGCTGACGACACGTTGTCGGTTTTGTGAGTTGTCCCAGTGGCGGGCCCCGACACGTGGTCGTCAGGTCATTATAGAAAGTTAAATGGGTGGGGATTGCTCCAGCCTTTCCCAAAACATTCCGTATTTGACACTAACACAGTGAAAGAGGTCCTTGAGAGAATTCCTTCTTCGCCGCAAGATTCCCTATTTTTTTTTAATTGTTTTCGACTATTTTACAAAAAGGTAAGTTTGAATGATTATTTTTTTTTAAGTTATCGTTAATAATAATTGCTAGTGTTAAATATCTATTTAAAAAGTAACTAAATGAATTAAAACAAGCCTATTTTGTTGGAAAAATATTATTTCAAACCCGAATTTATAATTCCAAATTGTTCTACGAATATTTTACGAAATATAAATAAAAAATCAATTATAAATTACTGAATAATAATTCATCAATCAGTGATTGTGAACAATGTCTTTATTGTTTAATTTTACGGTTATCTAAGTAAAAATATAATAACTAAAAACGTGAATTACATTATTAGACTACGGCTAGGGAGTATGGTACTTTCCCGGTGCGGTTGACGACAACGTGTCGTTCAGCGGTTTTTTCGCGGAAAACAATTAAAAGATTTTACAATTTATAATATACAGTTAAAGTAAAGTAAAACGAAACTAATTCACAAAAAAAAAGTTTCCGCCCCATTAAAAAATGTTGAAAATCTCCGCTGTCAACGTGCTAGACGGCTCTAGACGCCCCCCCTCCTGGCGTCGCTCATTATCTTCCTACTTCTTTAATAAATGATTACATATACGTAATTCTCGCAACGATATATATATATATATATATATATATATAAATATATATATATATAAATATATATATATATAAATATATATGCATATATTAAATCAATAAGTTTTGTGGCTAGAAAATAAAACATGTCTCAAATATGAATATGAGAAAAAACATCATTTAAATATGAAGTATACACACTTTGTTATCGTCGAAGACAGGGAATATTCGTCATACTTGAGAATGGTCAATTTCAAAATCATTTGGATTTGAATGTTTTGCAACGTTTTTGGAAAATTAATTTTTGGATATACTAACGACTTATGTTATGATTACATATTATTGCTAATTGTTTTTTACAACGTATCAAAAGCGGAAAAGAATAAGGAAATTCAATAATTAAGTAGGTTTTGTGTGACGGGGGAGTGAGTGAGAGAGCAAGTGAGTGCGCGTGTGCGTTTGATTGTGAATGCACGTAGAAAATTTAATCTAAAATTTTTTTTTATGTACATACTTATTTTTATTTATTTGTTTTAATAGTTCTACTTTTAATAATTAAATATATATAATCGTTTTTGTAATTTAATACAGATTATAGTTTGGAATTATCTGCTTTCTGTATAAGGATTGGCTATATAAGGATTTCTGATTTGTTTTTGGTTTTGTTTTTATATTATTGTTCTGGTCTAATAGTAGTATTTAATTTCCTCTTGTTTCTATTTCCCATATTTTTATTTATTTCGGTTTCTGGTCATGAGCAATATCACCTATCAGCGAACGCTCTACAATAAATAAATATCAGATTGGTATGTAACATTCTCCAATCCGATTCAGCAGGGAACATCTTTTACGTTTTTTATATATATATATATATATATATATATATATATTTAATGACAAACTTGACTAACAATAATGTTAATCTAATTAGATATTCATCTGGAAATTTACTTGACATATTATTATAGTGGGCTTACACAGGCGAGTTTCAATTAGTGAATTTCTGTGAGGAGGTTAAGTACTCTTGTGAGTAAGAGGAGTAGTCGGAACTTGTGTTACCGATTAACTGACAAGAGGCTCGTATCTCTATGTTGAAGGTGAAGTGTATCGATCCGCTGAGAAATTAAACTAATTAATTAAGACTAAAGTCAATCAGTATTGAATCATTCAACCTGCAAATGAAACGGTTCGGAAATCTCATTTTCGGTGATAATGCAGCTCAAAGGGTCCAATTGAAATTGGTTTCACCTTCCCTTCTGTACATATCAGGGCTATATATACCTCCCACAGGGAGCGTCCGTTTTAAACTCATTAAAGCATCTATTTTC
The DNA here is from genome assembly GCA_019009955.1 of Riptortus pedestris. Classification (NCBI taxonomy): domain Eukaryota; kingdom Metazoa; phylum Arthropoda; class Insecta; order Hemiptera; family Alydidae; genus Riptortus; species Riptortus pedestris. The sequence goes on from CM032232.1 coordinate 52,496,178, forward strand.
ATTAGTTGATAGGGTATCGTTTTGTTTAAGACAAATCGATTTTCAGTTATAATGGATTGTTGTTGCATCTACAGGCTGCAGCTAGTAATTGATCACGTAAACTTTTTTTTTCCTCACGCGAATGAACACGGGAAAAGTTCGTCACGCAAGGGCTGCGAAAACTGAGCAGATTTTCGCATGTTAGAATGGCTCACTGTTGATCTCAACTCACAATCTTTTAGCAGATTTCCCTTAAGGGAAATCAGCTATTGAGGTCGTACTCATGACGCGAGTTAAATTTCTTCAAATTCCATCAATCCTACCCAGGAGATGACGAAAATGAGGTCCGTTCAAAATTATATATATATATATATATATATATATATATATATATATATATATATATATATATATATATACTAGCTCAGATACCCGGCTTCGCCCGGGAATTCATTTGAGGCTGAATGGTGATGGTATTTTTTTGGCAAGGCTTGACTTTGCACATATTTTGCACGGGACATTTACCCGTCCCAGTGTTATACGGGTTAATACCCGTCGTTTCTGTGGATTTGTTAATAATAAAATTAATTTTTTATGTAAGACTTCACTGTCCTCCATATTGTCATATTTCCCGTTTTCCGTGCATTGTGCATAGATTTGAATTATTAAGGACAAAACATTAACATATATTAAAATTAATTTTGCCAGGCGCTGTACCTGGTAGTTCATATTGAAAAGAATTGTTGAGCAAATTTCTCTAAATAACAAAATAAACAACTTTTGTTATGTGTATAATTGCTAAAAATGCAATAGGAAACGAAATACCTCTATTTTTAAATTGAGGCCTCCCTTATTACCCCCCCCCTCCTGCCCGTCGCTAGAAATGTTGGTATAGCTTATTATAATGAAAGCGTTAGTGCTAATGCACATACCGAGTTTTATTTATTTCGGTTGGGTCTTTTGTCCCAAATAAAATTGTTCACTTCCGCTATAGGTTTTAGCGTATATCTCGTTTATAATTCGTTATACGAAAAAAACGTATATAACAAAAGTTACTCTAAATAACAAAATAAACAACTTTTGTTATGTGCATAATTGCCGAAAAACCAATAGGAAACGAAATATCGTCATTTTTAATTTCAGGCTTCCCTTATAACCCCCACTCCTGTTCGTCTCAGAGGATATTAATATAGCCTTAAGTCTAAGTTGGGTTAGTAGTAATATACATACCAAGTTTCATAAAATTCGGTTTAGCCGTTTATGCGTGAAAAGGTAACAAACAAACAAACAGACACCAAAGAAACAAAATGCAGTTATGGTTATGCAGTTATCTGTTAACACTCTAGCGGTCGCAATTTTTGTTTGATCGTTACCAAACTCCATTCCAAACAAAGAGAAAACATGTATAGAACAATAATTATAGTAAATTTAATTTACAATAAGATTGGTTTTATACAATTTGTTGATCCGACGTATGGTAACGGAGTTATTTCGAAATTTCGAAAATCCCCCCTTCTAAACCCCCCTTTCCACTGGTCCGATTTCAGCAATTAACAAACTTGATCTGTCTTTTTGCATAAAACGTTTAAATATCGAGTTTTTGAGATACCCAGTATCACTTCTTAACCAACGATATAACGATCATCCGGAGGGGTTTTATAGTGGGGAATTTTGAAAATGAGAAATATCTCCATTTTTATGCGTAGGATGAAAAAATCGTATAGAACCAATGTTATTGAAAAATTAAATTTCTACAACTGTTGTTTAAAACATGTTTTCTCTAATTTAGGACGTTGTTGCATTTGATTTTTTTTGTCTATGGCTCCAGCCTTTTAAGAGATTTCCCTTAAGGGAAATCTGCTAAAAACAATTAGCAATGAGTGCAATCATAACTTAAGTTTTTAGTTTTGTCGTTAGTATATCCAAAAATTGATTTTCTATAAAAGTTACAAAAAAATCAAATCGATCAGGAGATTTTAAAGTCGATCATTTTCAAGTAAGACTAATTTTCTGGATTCATACTAAATGAAGTACCAGTTTTTATGGGAAGTTAAGTTGTAATGAGATTGTATTCAGTTTTTTATTAGATGTATAATAACGGTGATATTTCAATATTCGCAAAGCACCCCTTAAGGGAAATCTGCTAAAATTTTCATTCACTCCAATAAAAGCATTTTGTAATGGCAAAGTTAAAATATTCCACTAGAGCTCAGAGGTATCAGATTGCCATCCCTCTTTAGCATGTAGGCTGCATAAACTGACTAATGATTCTCAATAGCCTATATGGTTGTGCAGACTACACCTTTTAGTAAAAGACTGGCACGCAGGGGTTTCTGAACTGGGAAATTTTCCACGTGCTAAAATGGTAACTCTGGTCACTTGGGCATGTAGTAAGTATTCCAAGACTTGAAACATAAGCTGGATATGAATTACAAAGTACCACAACAGCTTTACGCAATAATACCGTAAGAGCGGGTTTATTGAAGGTTGGAAATTTAAAAAAAAAACATGTGGCGACCGCATGACATTCTTGTATTTCTACGAATCGAAATCATTATTGTACGAAAAAATATGCCATTTTTTTTTTAAATTCCCGTCGCCTCTGAAGTCCCACCCTCTTAGTCACATTTAATCAAATGGGGGAGGAAAGGGGTGGGGTGCTAGTACACAGCTAGACAGTATTAAATTAATAATTCAACATCCTAAGCTTAGTCGTTTGTGAGTTATGCGAGACACGTACAAGTCTCACTCCTAAACTAGTCAAAACGGATAATTCCTTTGAAATCTGAAAACCGAAAGCTTTTGTGATTGCAATTCTTCCTTAAAAAATATGTTTTAAATCTTTTAGCAGATTATCCTCATTGGATGACGGAAATTAGGTCCGTTCAAACCTCTATATATATTTTTTTGTCTGATAACGCTCTAGCGGTCGCAATTTTCTTTTTGATCGTTACCAAACTCGATATTTAAACGCTTTATGTAAAACTAGATATGAAGTTCGTGAAACTAAAGATCAAGTACGTTAATGGCCGAAACCAATAGCAGGGGAGGTTTAGAGAGGGAATTTTGAAAATTCTTATTGTCTCCGTTATAATGCGTCGGATCGAAAACTTTGATAGAACTAATATTATTGTAAATATAATGTTCCATAAATGTAGTTGTGCATGTTTTTTCACTACCTTGTCGGGTTTCAGGTTAGCCATGTGAGTTAAATACCTTAATCTCACATGGTAAACCTTGAGAGGCGAGTTCGATTCCCGCCCGGGCAATAGAATTTATTTAGTGGCGGAGTTCATTAAATAAAACCCTTAGTTCCCATCCTGGGTAGAAAAGGGTGGTAACTTGTAGATAACCCGTCCCAATTAGCCTTACTTGTAAAAAGTGGACGTTAATAAATAATTTAATTTAATTTCATTACCTCGATTATAAACAGAGATTTTGCATATTTTTTTTAAGTTTTCGGCCGTCAGTGAACCCCTACTCCTCTTATGTCATATTAACAATAAGCTGTTATATTATGAAGCGCATTATTTGAAGCCTAAATACCAAATATTGTCCTCATTGAACTATTTTGAGGTAATTCCAAAATACGTGGGAAATCTGCTTAGTTAACACGATCCCTTCCTGACTGACTTTTTTATATTTTCTGAAGTAGTCTACAAAGTATATATATTTATTTTCATAACTCCTTACAACTCCTACCTAAGATAACTCTCAAGTACCGCAACTTTCAAATATCCTTATACTCTTAAAACACATTTAAATAACGAGTTTATTCCACATAAGTTAAAAATTGTGTGGATTTCGTTGCTATCAGCGAATTCCTTTTAGCAGATTTCTCCTAAGGGAATCAGCTATTGAGGTAGTACTCATAACGTGAGCTTCGAAAAATTTCTTCAAATGGCCATTGATCCTACCCAGGAGATGACGAAAATGAGGTCCGTTCAACATTATATATATATATATATATATATATATATATATATATATAATTGTAACCTCTGCCTGTACATTGATTTTTTTCACAAAATTTCACGATAACTTTTCGTTTCACATTTCATAGACACCATAACTGCATTTTGTTTCTTTCGTGTCTGTTTGTTTGTTTGTTACCTTTTCACGCATAAACGGCTGAACCGAATTTTATGAAACTTTGTATGTATATTATTTCTAACTTAACTTAGACTTTAGGCTATGTTAATATTCTCTGAGACGAACAGGTGTGGGGGTTATAAGGGAGGCCTGAAATTAAAAATAGCGATATTTCGTTTCCTATTGCATTTTCGGCAATTATGCACGTAACAAAAGTTTTTTATTTTGTTATTTTGAGTAACTTTTGTTTTATACACTTTTGTCGTATACCTAAGTATAAATGAGTTATAGGTTAAAAACTACTGCGGAAATCAACAATTTTATTTCGCACAAAAAATTCAACCGAACTAAACCAAACTCGGTATGTGAATTAGCACTAACGTCTTCCTTATAATAAGCCATACTAACATTTCTAGGGACGGGCAGGAGTGGGGGTTATAAGGGAGGCCTGAAATTAAAAACAGTGATATTTCGTTTCCTATTGGGGTTTCGGCAAATATGCACATAACAAAAGTTGTTTATTTTGTTATTTATGGAAACTTTTGTCATATATACTATCGTCGTATACCGAAGTATAAAGGCGTTATACGCTAAAAATGATAGCGGGAGTCAACAATTTTATTTGGGACAAAAGACCCAACCGAACTAAATAAAACACTCGGTATGTGTATTAGCACTAACGCCTTCCTTATAATAAGCCATAATAACATTTCTAGGGACGGGCAGGAGTGGGGGTTATAAGGGAGGCCTGAAATTAAAAATAGTGATATTTCGTTTCCTATTGGGGTTTCGGCAAATATGCACATAACAAAAGTTGTTTATTTTATTATTTAGAGAAATTTGCTCAACAATTCTGTTTGATCGTTACCAAAGTTAGAATTTAATCGTTTTATGTAAAAAGGAAGATCAAGTTCGTTAATGGCTGAAATCGGACGAGTGGGAGGGGGGTTTAGAGGGGGTATTTTTGAAAATTCGAAATATCTCCGTTATTGTGCGTCGGATCGAAAAATTGTATAGAATCAATCTTATTGCAAATTACATTTACCATAAATATTGTTATATACATGTATTCTGTATCTAAAATATTAACCGAGATATTTGCATTTGTATTCTGTGTGTGGTCGGCAGGAGTCGACTTGTCGGTACTTTTCGAAGAGAACTCCGGCGGCCGTTTTCGTAACTGTTCGTCCCTCGTGAATAAGTTTAGAGATCCCTTACTACTACACTTGTTATATGGCAGATTTCTCTATTGTAAAACTTCACATGGGAAATCTGCTTAGTTTACGCAGCCCCTACGTGACGGACTTTTTTATATGTTGAGATAGTGTAAACTATATCTCCTCTCTAATTCAGAAGAAAATTCAATTAGAAGACAAATTTGAATTTATTTGTTGAAGGTTTAATTTTCATGGACGATAGAGTTCTGTAAAAAATATGTAGCCGGTAGTTATTGTAGAACAATAATTTATGACTCCTGACAATAGCATAAATAGAATTTTGAAAAAGATGAAAACCTTTATAATGAGAAATAAGGCCCTTTGTAAGGTAAATACAAGAGAGGCTGTATTGCGTATTACCTCAAGATGTGGAGAGTTGAAACTGAAGCCTGCCATTCAGTAGTGAATTGAAATGCTAAGTCCACTAATTAAGGGCTGAGCCTGTGTGTAACGAGCTTATTCAGCCGGCATATGAAATATGGAGGCCTGCTGACTAGAATACATGGATCCCATCTTCAAATAGTGTTTTAATTTTAACCGAGTTTGCTTTCTCTATTCAACACACATATATCTTACTTATGCCTTCACTGTTGTGTGCCTTTTGTGTTGTTCTCATTTCTTTTCCATGTAGAACCAAATAAAGCTTTTAGAAGTTAAGCAAAATTACCTCAAGTGAAATCAACTATTGTGAAAGAATAACACTATAGATGCATGTAGCTAATGATAATTCTACGGCAAGTGTACATTATAAACGCTCTCCTCATCTAAAGTGTCTAAAGGGGAAATAAATACGAAAATACTAACAATTCATTGAGGTATTTACCAAGGTGATATCCTCAGTCACTTATTACTTTCCTTAGCTAACTTTCATGTGCTAATTAAATCCTCAGGACGCGTCAACGGAACATCTCTAGATAAAAACGAAACCTACCTAAGCCATAGACTATATGTGGATGACTTGAAGTTATTAGCAAAGACTACTGACCAATTTCAATATGAGACATAATTAGTAAGGAATTTCATTGATAATTCCGGCATATTTTTTGTGGTGGTCAAAAGTGATGACATGAAAATATCTTAATATAATATGTCAGCTTCTGAAAAAAAAACAAAAAAAAAACTATCTTCTGAAGTTTTAAGTATACAATCTTCTATACCAACAAAAATATAAAACAAGTATTTTAATCTGGAAATAGAAATTATACAAAAATTAAACTTTTTATACTCATTGAATTGTTTTCAAATTTATAAATTCCCATTAATAAATGTTACTAACACCTTAATAATGCTGCATATCGGTATTGTTTATCCCCAATGTGGGTTTCTTTTAGTTGTATGAGAAGTAATTTTCCAAATCAATAATATACATATATATATATCCCGTTGATAAGTTGTGTATTAAGCCAATTTTATTTTATTATATTTATTTTTGTTGATTTTCTCTTAAAGAAATTAAACATCTCATGTTTAGCATTAATTTGAAATCTTCTTTGTGATACATACTTTCTTTGGGGTGAGAATAGTTAATGGGATTATGCCATTTCAAAGGCATTTCTCAAAATATGGTCTTATTTAACACTACTCCTGCTAGAGGGACTTCTATTTAAAGTGTTACTCATTCATTTACCAATTTCCTAAATCTTTCACAAATTGAATACTATATCCAAAATTTTATTTAGAGATATGGTGACAATATCTACGGGTGTCTTGTATTATTTCAGATCTTTTTGCCTCGAATACAAATGTATTTTTTATTATTTTTTTGAAACCAATATTTATGAAGCAATCAGTTGTTGCATGGTATTTTTCTGTTGTGAAATCTGCCAATAGATACTGGCATTACAGTCTGATAGTCGAGTACCGTGGGAAGCTCTTTGGAAGCTAGTGCACCATTTCCATGCTTGTCCAAAGTTGCCCTGAATAGTTGCGTACAAGGTCACGCATTATGGGATCCAATGGGCTGCTAATGGCTGTTTACTCTTAGTTGAGAAAGTTAGTTTTCTCCCAAATGTAGATTTACGTCAGTAAATAAACGTAAACAGCCCCTGTGTGAGTATTGGAATACATAATATGGGGACTACTACAAAACGACTTAGTACAACTGTTGAAAGGCTTGAGGATAGTGCCCTCGCATAGAAAGTATTTGCCACGCGCACTCTACGATGAGCCAGTAATGACGGCATCTACTGACTGATTTGATTAGTGTTCTATGTACTGCCGGTCAGGGGAATGTATGGCATTTTAATTTGTTAGACACATTAAAAAAAATTATAGTTCTTATTAACGTGATTACGTTATTAAAATAAAATGGAAAGAGGCTAGAAATGACAGACCTATCTCTCTGCACAATATGGATTAGTCATTCAGGTTTCTGTGAATTTCTAATCCCCAAAAAAAGTTATTAATATCTCTTCATGACAAGTAATTGAACTATAGACCCCACAGCTACCAATACTGCATTGTTTGCTTCTAAAACTATTCAACAATATTGATTCACCCATGACCCAACAACTTTAATCTAAAATCACTCGTAAGCAAAGGGGCAGAATTGATTGAAATTCTTGTTACTTCACTTTATTTAAACTCTCCATAGTTCACATTCTTTCATTCAACGCCTCATCAGGACTATAATCATTACACCTAAAACCAAAGCGAGCCCTTGGCCTAGAGAGATATCCTTTCTCTGGGCCGGTTTCGTCTATACTGATAGGAAGACAGACATAACCCGGCACCAAATTCTACCATAAACCGATAAAGTTAAACTTTCTTTTACAATTGATGTTAGTATTATATTAAAGTCTCCGATGACGTAGCGTCAATATAGCTTATATATATACATATATCACGACGAAAAGTGAAAACCATTTTATTTGAGAAGAAGATTAAAAACAACAGTGTTTTTAAGTGCCTCATCTCAGTTTTTATTTATTTATATATTTTTAATACTAGGATCGAATGTTAAGTTATATTTTAGCAATATGGCTGGATCGATGTACCAATTTTTGGTATAATTTATTTCCAGGTTGTGTGTCCTATCCTATAGACAATGCCGCTTTAGAGAAAGAATGTCGCACTAGGCCATGAGCTTGGTTTTAACTGTAAGGATTATATTCCTGATCAGTTTTATATATATATATATATATATATATATATATATATATATATATATAGTATATGCAGTTAAATGAAGTGAATGAAGGCTGAAAAGGGTGTCTATATATTATGCACTTAAGCCTACAAGTGATATTCAACAATAGTTTAGTTAGCCCATTCATGGTGTTAGTACTTCCGTAGAACTTCAGTCTTTAATAATATAAATTTCGAAGCCTTCCAAGATTACCATTAGGGTGGTTGGTGATTGCTCAAAAGACTTTTAAACGACTTTAAGCAAATTTGAGTAATTCACGAAACCATAAAAGGAGGATTTGAGCCAATAAGTGGTTGATATCAGTTGAAGCGGATTAGCAGGCCGTACACAAGATCATCCCCAAGCCGAGAGTTTCATCCCCTAATACAGTTATAGCTTATCCTTTTGGTAATTTCAAACTAAATTAGGCTAGTCGCTTCCCGCAGCTAACTGTCAGGAAATTCCTAGTAAGTAGCGAAACTTGGGAAAGGAGGGAGGGGGGGTTATGTTAATTAAATTGCACTTGACACTTGCTCATTTGAATAAACACGAGGATGTAATATGGGGGAGACCAAATTGAGCCGAGAATACGGAGTAAGCATATACAAATCATTTAGCTCAAGCCCCACGGATTAGCTGATTATATTGTTTAAGCAGATTTCCCTTTTTGGAAATTAATTATTGAGTTTGTACTCATGGTGCGATTTTCAAAACATGTACTCAAATGTCATCAATTCTGCCTAGGAGGATGAAATATATATATATTTGCACACACACATTTGTCTGCTCTAACGATCGCAATTTTTATTTATTCGTTACCAAACTCCATATTTGAACGTTTTATGCAATACTAAAGTTCAAGTTCGTTAATATTTGAAATCGGACCATTAGGATGAAATCATAAGTTTTGTGAAGACGTCTTGCCTAGAGAATGTTCATTTAATCTTTTCGATATTTGATATTCAACTATTTCATTCAACAGTAAAGATCATATTCATTGCCTTTCATATAGATAAAATCAAAGCAGGAATAAGGGGGAGGGGAGGGAGGGGGGAATTGGAAAACCGTACTTAACCAGTGTAAAAGCCTATAAATATTGTTTTACATACTTTTAGAAGATTTCCCTTAAGGGGTTTAGAGTGGTAAACATTTGAAAATTGGAAATATCTCAGTTATTAGGATTGAAAGATTTTGTATAATCACCCTAATTGAAAACTTAATTTCCTATAGTTTAACACTTTTATGCTAAACAAAAGTGTGTATCCTGTAGAATACAAGCTACCAAGCTAAAGTGTATTTGGAAAATGGTTTTGATAGATACGTGTTGCTGAACAATTTCAAATGTATGAGTGAACAGTGAAATGAGAAAATACTTAAGTAAAAAACTTGGAACTTATAACAGGGAACTTGGAGGGCCTCCTTCACTTACGTAATAGCCTAAAAGATTGAAGTGTTCTAAATATATCCCTGCTCGAAAAGAGGTATATACCTCTCTAGTAGTCTTATGCAAGCTCCATTGGACTCAATCTAACATAAGGTTACTTATGTATTCCTGGAATCACTATAATGTTTCTTGCAAATGCACGAAAACGGTTTCAGCCTTCTCATTCATTGTTCAGCGATTCCATTAATTATGTTAACGATTAATACTTATGAGTTACAAAAGTCAGTCAAAGAAGATTTCCCAAGCACGGCAATGATTTCATCTCGTCATCTATACTCTATGTCTCCTGCAATGAGAAGCCTGCTAAACAGGAATTTAAATTGAGGCTGGACACGATGCGGTCTGTGACTCAGTTGCACAAAGTAAAAATCCCATGAGTAGGAGTGGGGGTTTGCTGAGAGCTGTAAATTTAAACTTTCCGTCAAACAGGGGTTGTGTAAGCTAAGCATATTTCTTGCATGCTGGTATGGCACACTACTGATCTCACCTCACCATATATTCATTAACTTTACAGAAAAATCAGAAGAGTAGAGGAGTGAAAACAAGAAAATGTTACATACATAATAAGAAAGAATTATATATACATATTTGTGTGTGTGTGTGTGTGTGTGTGTGTGTGTGTGTGTGTGTGTGTGTGTGTGTGTGTGTGTGTGAATTTAGGTAATGAGTTCAACCTTAATAGCTGATTTTCATTAAGGGGGATGTGCTAAAATACAAATAACTTTCTTAATAGTTCAGGTAAGAAACAAAAAAATAGATCAAATATTGTAGAACTTTTAATGTTGATTCTATAACATATTTCGATCCAACTCATGATATCTGAGATGCATGGAGTGCTCGAATCCTCCCCCCCCCCCAATTCTGCTCCAGTTTTCGCCACGATTGTGAGAAGGGTTTTTTTTGAGGTGAAGGGGTATAAATCTGTTTATATATATTTTCATTATGTTTAAGTATATTAAGTAATTACTGCGTTTGCAAAACACAAGATTATACAGATTCACCTGGAATTTAGGGTTATTTTTTTTTGGTGTAAATGTACCAATAAAGTGAGTTTATTTTTTAATATTTATATTTGTTTTGTTTTAATGAAACAATACATTACAGCGCTCATTATATAAGTTAATATTGTTTACTATTGGAGAGGTTTCTATAGAAGCGAAATACTCGGATTTTCTGGAGTCAAACTGTTCTGTTTCTGTTCGCTTATTTAATTGGCCCAAGAAATGTATATTATAAAAAATAAAATAATAATATACTTAAATTATCAAAATTAGTTTTAAATAAATATGACTTACTTTGTTCGGTGATGGAGGCAGGGTTCTCATCGTAATCCACAAATGGAGGAGGAGCATTGCTCACTTGCCTGTACGGCCTCCACTGGAAAATAAAGATAATATTGCTAGTTAGTCTAAATAAAACATTATTATATATTAAACATACTAAAACATCTTATTGTTTGATATAATGACAGTTGATGGAAGTTTCGGGATCCAGCAATTCAAGTGTAAGTACGATTATGCCTTCTTGGGTGTGTTTAAGGAAGTAAGTGGCATCTTTAGACCAAACACATTTGGTTGAAACGATTAAAAATCGTTTTAATTTCTTAATTAGAGTTTCGCATCCACTTATATAATTCACATGTTTAATTTATGTTTTCTTATTAATCACCTTTTTATAATTAAGTATATTTGAAAAAGAAAGAAAAATAAGCTAGATCAAAATAAATAGCGTGATCGGCTAGGGCATTGAATAACCCACAATTCTAATTTAGAAAACTTAAAACTAAAAAAAATGAAATAAAAATAAGCAAGAGGAAAATAAAAGGGAATAAGCATAGTATAAAAAATAGGAAAAAAGTGATCAAACGAAAACAGAAATTAAACATGGGAATAATATATTTTTTAATTTATTAGAAACTCTGAGTTCCATTTCCTGATGAGTAAGAATTTATATAATGAGAAACTCATTAAATAACTTTTTTCCCCCCAGCCTGGCTAGAAAGGAGTGGTAACCTGCAGATATCCCGTACCAATTAGCTAATTTACATAGAAGCCCAAAGTGGATGTTAATAAATAACAACAGGTACTCTGAAATAATATTCGTTCAATTATAGTTTTCTACTGTAGTATATAGACAACACTTCATTAGGGGAAATCGATATTGAAGAGATTAGCAAACATTAATAACAAAGACAACTACATACAATGCAAACTCGACTGTAATAACGAAGTAATTTGCGAAGACATCTGTAAATTAAAAAAAAATCTAACTCAAACTTTGTCTTTCATGCCCTAAAATATTCTTGAGAACTCTATGTTATGTAAACCGGATTGTTTTAGATCCATAAGGAGCTACAATTTCTTGTTCAATAATCAAACTTTGTTTTTCAAGAGCTAAAATATTGTTCAGACCACTACTTGATGTATACCTAAATCCATTATAGTTTAAAGTATAAGATTTCTTGTTCAATAATCAACTTTGTTTTTCAAAGGCTAAAATATTCTTTAGACCACTACTTGATGTAGACTTAAATCCATAATGATTTAAAATATAAGATTTCTTATTCAATAATCAACTTTGTTTTTCAAAGGCTAAAATATTTTTCAGACGACTACTTGGTGTAAACCTAAATCCATAATGATTTAAAATATAAGATTTCTTATTCAATAATCAACTTTGTTTTTCAAAGGCTAAAATATTTTTCAGACGACTACTTGGTGTAAACCTAAATCCATAATGATTTAAAATATAAGATTTTTTATTCAATAATCAACTTTGTTTTTCGAGAACTAAAATATTCTTCTGACGACTACTTGGTGTAAATCTAAATCCACAATGATTTAAAATATAAGATTTCTTATTCAATAATCAACTTTGTTTTTCGAGAACTAAAATATTCTTCTGACGACTACTTGGTGTAAATCTAAATCCACAATGATTTAAAATATAAGATTTCTTATTCAATAATCAACTTTGTTTTTCAAAGGCTAAAATATTTTTCAGACGACTACTTGGTGTAAACCTAAATCCATAATGATTTAAAATATAAGATTTTTTATTCAATAATCAACTTTGTTTTTCGAGAACTAAAATATTCTTCTGACGACTACTTGGTGTAAATCTAAATCCACAATGATTTAAAATATAAGATTTCTTATTCAATAATCAACTTTGTTTTTCAAGAGCAAAAATATTCTTCAGACGACTACTTGGTGTAAACCTAAATCCACAATGATTTAAAATATAAGATTTCTTGTTCAATAATCAACTTTGTTTTTCAAAGGCTAAAATATACTTGAGACCTCTACTTTATGTAAACCTAAATCCCTAAGGGGTTAAAATATACGATTTCTCATTCAATAATCTAACTTTTTGCTTCAAAGGCAACAATATTCTTGAGCTCTATTATTTATGTACATAAAGCTATACAGCTAAGTCCACAAGGAGTTAAAACATATAATTTCTTGTTCAATAATCAAACTTTGTTTTTCAAAGGCTAAAACATTCTTGAGACCTAATTCAATTTTCTGAAATCGAAGCAAACTCCTTAAAGATGCTTTGAGTAGTAGAGGGATATTTGAAAATGGCTGATTAAATTAGAGCTGTTCGGCAGAGAGGTTAGAACGATATCATCGATCAAATAGCTATGTTGTTAGGTTACCTCCATGGAGACCGGGGTTCACTGGCCCCAATCCATCCCTGGAGGATTTACTTAAATGTATTCCATCTATACAAATAAAAACTCTAAGGTTTCGTTGAAATTCGATTTAATCCCCGTAGTGAGAGATTTTTGTTGTTAGATTAAGGTTTGTTTTAGTGTTTTGTTTGTTTATGTTATGTTTTTCTTTATAAGAAAAATGAGTTAAAAAACTGAAGTTTTTGTGAGTAATTAAGTTGTAGAGCTGTATTATAAGGCCGTTTGACCCTTAAAAAATGTTTGAAAAATATATATGAGCTTTTATATTTCCATGAAACGTTGTAGACTACAAGAGAATTTGGTTTTCTAAATTTAAATACATGATATTATTAAAATTTAATTCCTTAAGCATAGAAACTAAGCAAATAATTTATCACCTACTCATGGTATACACATAGTCTGGTGAAGAAACTGAAAGTGAAAGAATATCTAGTTTTTGTTAAGTTATTGACAGTGAGATTTCACTTATACTGCTGGATAACCATGGTTGAGGACATTATATGAAGTTGTGAACAATAGAAGTTTTGTAAGTATGTTTGCTCCTATACTAGCCATTGATGTTAATTGGTTTGGCTTGGTTACTTTTGTTTAATTACGATATTTAATTCTACAATTTTTTGTTTATAGGCCTTGAAAATAAAAATAAGTTATTCCCAAACTTACGAAAAGCTTTTCTAAATAATATTACCTTCTGCTAACCCGTATACACAAAGAAGAACACTATACTAGTTGCTTACAATCATAAATTTTTATCACGACGGAAACAATATTGAGATTTAAGAATTGTTATGCCTACATTGGTGGTAATGTTCATTATTTGTGTGTTTCTAAGCCTTTAAACTCAATTTTGACTTGGGGGTGTTCATTGTTCGTATTTTTTTTCAGAATCACAGGATTCCTTCTACATATAATAAGTGGCCAATAAGAATAAATAAAACATATATTTAGTTGCAAGTATTATGGTATACTTATATATCGGTATATATTTACTATTCTGATCAACAGAAATATTTATATTTTCTATTAAAATATATTTATTGATGATTAGATCATTAGGTTTTCCCAGATAGCGCAGTCCCAAATAAATTGGTAAACATTCAGAATCTCAAGTAGCATGTGATCTGCGTTATCAAGTCTCTATTAGCTATGAAAAATTTTAAAGGGAAATGGACGAAGCCAGTTCACCTTCTAATATACATATTTGTTAATGTTCTTGCTGTTTAGTCGTTGCTATACCCTTGATAGAAAACTTTCGATGTGACTAAAGTGACCAAATTCGATAGTAGTAGAGTTCGAAACTAACTATGTAAAATATTTTACGAAGATCGAAATTTCTTTTATAAATATCTCATCTTACTTTTAAAATAATACCTTTCAATTCTTGTTCAGTACAAATTTTCTATTGCTTAAAACGGGGTGTACATTTTACTAAAGTTCATTTTGCCGTGTTTTATTACTGTGACATATTTATATTTATAGTTACGTAACAGTTTTTGTTTTGTTTTTTCATAGTTAAAATTGGCTAGAATGGTGCAACTATTATAATAATAATAAATGGTGCACTGAACCGTGGACTAAAATTAGGAATGCAGGATAATAGCCTTTTAGTTTCAGAAATAATTTTCGAGAAAGACATTTGGAGGGTTGAAAGTTGTGACAGATGGTGGACAATATGGTGGAATAATGGATTTGTATCTTAAACATGATGTTATCTGTGTGCTTAAGGTGTTAGTTGAACTAGTTGAACATATGGAACCCGACATTCTTCACCTAGGGTGAGAAAATAAAAGAGTTTCAAGAGAGGTTGATGGGTGACTTAGAAAGGACTTGCGGATGCTAAGCGCACCCCATGTAATGACGTCACGGAACGGTTTGGCCAATTTAATAAGTTTACTGTATTTATAATTTTTTGTTTTCTCATTGGTGCTCTAAAAGTGAATATCATAGCGTTGTGTGTGTGTGACGCAGCCAAAGTAATATATATTTGCCAACTAGGTGTCATTTAATAATGATTTAGGGGATGAATAAGCCTTCCTATCCATTATCTAAATGATCATTAGAGTAATGACCACATTCATTAATAATACAATATTATTGTGTGAGAAGCACTATATTATTAGATGGAATTTATAGTAATATTCCAACAATATAATTCTTGGTGTATTAAATTGTCTGCTGAGCGGATTTCTTTATGTAGATCTGACTTAAATTATCCATTCTTTGTAATATTAAACCTATGTAAAAAGATATAGAAATTAAAGCTTAAGTACTCGAAGTAAAAATTTGCAATAGTACAAGTTTGGAGATAAACTAAAACTAACAAGTATATATTTTCATATTATATTTATCTATAAATATGCATTTCTATATTTATGAGCCATTTAATTACCACATCAGCCATAGCAACAGTATGAAATGGAGGAGAATTAATATTCAATACAACTACATTATTAATATTATAATTCATTTATATTGAATTGTGATTAAATCGGGGGAAGTTCAATGAAATGTACTAAATCTACAGGTTTTGTTCATATGAATCCTTTTCTAGACTTCAATGTCACTTCAATTAATTAAATGTTACCTCCACTGAAGTTCCGTTCAGAGTGCCATGTCATGTGACTATGCAAATTAGCTAATCGTAACAGACGCATTGGTAGATAAATGCCTTTATTAATCAAAATGTTTACAATTTTTAGTTTTTAAAAGCTATTTTCGTAGAGAGAAGTTATCAGTGGAGTTGATTGGGAATGGTTTCCAAATAAGTGCTTTCAACTAACACGATTGTAGCACTTCACCACATATAACAATTTTTAATAATTATAATAAGTATAATCTATAGTTATAATAGATTTGACCTATTTAGTAAAATATTTTATGTAACATATATTAATGAATAGTTTAAAACCCCATTATATCAATGTATATATTTCTAGTAAATTTAATACCTTTCTTTAGTTTACTCAAGCATATTTCATAAAATAAATCGCACATATTATTGTAAAGGTTTATCAACTATTACAATTAAGGTACATTAGTAAAAGATTCATTATATTATTTTTAGATTTCAGTAATATTGTGGTTTTATTTCTAGATCTGGCTTACTTAAATTGCCTGAAAAGTCAATATTAGAACTGATTCTACAGCAATCAGTTGATATTATGTCCAATATTAAAAATTCCGAAATATTTCCGGGCGATATATAATACAGATAATAGAATCTAAAGAAGTGTTCAACAATAATGCCTATAAAATACATCCCTTTGGGTGTTTGAGGGTTGAAAAATCGAAAGTTTGGAATATATCTCTGTAAATCCATAATATCTCTATTATTATGAAGCGGATCGAAAAAGCGTCAATAACCAAAGTTATTGCAAGTTTAATTTCCCATAAATGTTGTTCCATGAATCTCGAACATTAGCTGAGATATTTGTATTTTTTATAATTGTAAATTACTTAGTAGTATATCCACAGTGTTGATCAGCAACCTCGTATGTAAAAAAAATTACTTTTACAAGAGGCTTTAAAAACTGATTAAATCATTCAGTAAATGAAAATATTGATATATTTCTTCCAACTATTTCAAAGAACAGGTGAATAATATAAAATAATTTTGAATACAGCCTTGATACAGAACATCAATAACAGTACAATTAATATAAATATGCAAAAATCAGGATTCATCATTTTTTTGATATGCAAACCCCCACTACCAACGGAGTTACTAAACATGTTGTATCCAGATTGCATTTCAATTGTATTATTCATAGGGTTCTTACTACGGGGAATACAGAGAATAAATGAGGATTTGAGAACTTCAGCGTTATATACTTTCTTGTGGGAAATCTGCTTTGTTTAAGCATCCCCTTCGTGACGGGCATGCGCATTTATTTCCGTTTTTTTATATTGTGAGAATTCTTGCCTAAATATGTATATGTTATATGGAACGAAATAAAAATTTGCTTCATTCATATAAGTTCGTAGTTCTTCCAGGGTATTTGGTTTTCCTTAAACCGATACATATTTAAATATTATAGACCAAACTAAAGGAAAACAATAGACCACAAAGAGAACAGCTAGAGGATAGTAGATCCGTGGAAATAAGGAGCTGGGAAGGAAAAGGATGACCATGTATATTGGTGAAGAGGATACTGAGAAGTATAAAAAGGCAATTCAAAGGAGTCCGAAGAGTGGAAACTGCTAGTGGGAAATTGGAAGGCCCTGAGAAAACTCTTTTCTTTAACATCTACTTATTGGGCGGACTAGAGAACCTTCCCTCTTGAGAACCTACACTGCCTTCAGGCTGGACTACACTAGACACCTTTTCAGCATTAAATGGCTTTAACCAAATAGTCTTGAATATATACTATACACTCCTCCTTCCTTCGAGAGTGCTCTTTTGAATCTCGCTGAATATGGAGGCCATTGTGGAATAAGATGAATGCCATATATTTCATTAGGAATAAAATATCCGTGGTTAAAATAACTTGGAAAAGGATGGCCATGTATATTGTCATAAAATAAAAGTATATTAAAATAATGTATATTAAAATAAAATAAAAGAAGAGGTCGTTCTTGCCCGTGTCCGAATTGGACACACAAAATTAACACAGTTATTTATTCAAGGGCTTATTCCCACCAAGTTGCGATTGTTGTAATGTCCATCTTACCGTCTCACAACTTCTCCTCAATTGTAAAAAATACGATCTTCCAAGAAGAGCTTTGAACCTTAAACCGGACCTAAAAGAACTCCTTAGAGACAATGAAGTAGACTTAAAAAGGCTTTTTGTATTTTTAACTTTAACTTGATTATTCCAAGAAATATAGAACCACCTACCGCTAATGATAATAGTAGATGCTGTATATTGTATCTAATAAAATAAATAAATCTGTGGTTCAATGGACGAATATTTTTTATCCAAACGTGACCTAAAAATACAAGGGAAAAGGGTCAATGCTCAGTCAGTAGTTCTTTTTTTTAGGTACTCAGGTTGTACACATGAAGCATCATTCGAACATTTCGTCAAATATCGATTCTGTCTAGGAGAAATTGGGGTCTCCGCTAAATTGTTACTGAAAATTTAAGCGTTTTATATAATAAGAATGATCAGAATTATTAACTGCTGAAATTAAACCAGGAGGAAAGGAGAAAAATTGAATATATTTACATTATTTCGAGAGCGTCGGAAAATTTAATAGAAATGATTTACATGAAATATATTTAGTGTGTGCATAACGCTTCAGAATGACGGCAAAAGACATGTTGAAGAAACCAGAGCTTTTAACCAAGAAAAAAGGAAATCCCTTAAAAATTTGAATCTGACGACAGTAAAAGAACCCCTATAAGCAATCATTTGTATAAAATAAAATAAATGTTGACATAAGCTGTCCCCTTAAACTAGCCACTTACCAACTAAAAATTGAAATATATCAAATTTATTTTAAATTTTGAATTTTT
Organism: Riptortus pedestris; assembly: GCA_019009955.1. Taxonomy (NCBI): domain Eukaryota; kingdom Metazoa; phylum Arthropoda; class Insecta; order Hemiptera; family Alydidae; genus Riptortus; species Riptortus pedestris. The sequence continues at coordinate 52,515,192 of CM032232.1, forward strand.
TTATCTATATACCCTGGCGTGCTGAATAGGAAGCTTATTTGTTTGTACATACACACACATACACACCCACACACACAAACACACACACACACACATGTATGAATAGCTTATTTCAATGCAATCCGCCATTTACAGTCAGATATGACTTGGCGCTCTGATAGGCATGTAATGAAGGTTACAGTTAATTATTTTAAGTAACATTTAACTCCTGAAGAGGCAACGTAATATGAATATTTAGTACATTTTATTCAATTTCCCCCGATTTAATCACAATCTAAAATAACTGACTCATAATTTTAATAATGTAGTTGTATTGATTAGTAATTAACGTTCCACATTATGTTGTTTCTATGGCTGATGGGGCAATTAAGATAAATATAGAAACGCTAAAGTGTATTTATATATATATATATATATATAGAGAGAGAGAGAAGTAAAATTGGTACCTGGAAAAAAATTGATAAAATATGTTATTTTTTTAACGTCCACAATTTGCTACCAAGGCTAATTGGGAGGAGTTATCTATAGGTGACCACACTTTTCTAGACAGATTGAGACTAAGGATAAGCCAATGTTCCTTAAGGTAAATAAATTTAGGTTGTCAGGTTGAGGAATTGAGGTTTTCCATCAATTTTGTCAATTATTCATTGATCCTAAATAGCAGATGAGGATGAGGTCTGCGATATATTTGTGCTTGACCGTTACAAAACTCGATTTTTATTTTTTTGCATAATTCTTTAAAGTGCTTCAGAAATAATGAAGCGCAAGTACGATAATTGTTGAAATCGTACCAAGCAGACAGAGTTTTGAGGGGGAGAGGGACAAAAGTCAAAATGCGTTTTCGTTATTATGAGTGCGATTGAAAAATGTTTGAAACTAGTTTTATTGCCAATTTAATTTCTTACAATTGTTGTCTCATTCATTTTTAATTTTAGTATTAACGGAGATATTTAGAATGGTTATATTCTTTGGTAGTTTTTTTTTTATATTTTAAACATTAAAGTTGCTAATCGCTAAAGAAGCGAAGCAACATTAATTCCCAAAAGAATGTTAGGAGCAAAAAATACTCTGAAAAAGTGGTTTTAACAAGGTCTATATTTGCGTGGACGAAACGCCGACAGAATTTCAGAAATGAATAATATACATGTAAGTGGGCATATATATACACATTATTTTCTGGCAGTTTGCAATGATGGCACCCTAGGATGTTACATGGAATGTCATTTCTAGGGATTTTACCAAATTTTGAGATGTCGATAGAATACTAAATAGTCTTGATTTCAATTTGGCGCAAAATAAAACTTTCAAGTAGTATTCGGTCCTGACAGTCTACTGTCTACAACTAACGTTTGTTCTTGACCAAAGAAGGAGAAGGAGTCATGGTCGTGAGAACATTGTGAAGTATCTTTAGGATTTCCATGCTTATGAATAAATACAATAAATCTATCTAAATTCTATGGAATTAATCATAGAAAAAACAAAACATATTTTTGGTTTTCTCTTTTTCCTATTTTCTTTCTTTCTTTTTTTTATGTATTCATTTCTTTGCTTTTCTCTTTTCCTTATTTTATTATTATTATTTTTATTTATTTCTCCCCCCCCCAGTCGATCTTACATTTTCATTTATATTATTTTCACCACCCTGATGTTTCCATACAATATTGTTTGTTTCATATAAAAATGGTATTCCAATGAACCTATCCTCATTTTACGTTTCGTTCTTCCTATTTTTTTTTGCTATTCTTTTTTTTTTGTGCACGATTTAAATATGAGTAAATTCCCGGTGTTGCGGAACTCATTTAAATAAATAAAAAAAAACAAAAAAAAAATATATTCAGTACTTTGAAACTGAAATTCACTGATCAAAGACCCACGAAATAATTAATATTAAATGTTTTACTCTGCTTTGAATATAATCCTATTGTTATAAACCATATAACCTCTCTACCGAGTCTATACAGACACTTTATGAACATTTTAAGAAAAAAACTACACAGACTGTGGTACATTCTATATTTTGGGGCAAAATGAATCCATATTGTGAAATATTTTTCGAACAATAAAAATACAAAAAAATGAAGAAGAGTATGGGCGGAATAAATAAAATAAAATGGTCTGTTAGATATCAGAACAATGGAATGTGGAAAAAAAGGAAATATTAGCTTAGTGGTGTCCTTGATGTAGAAAAGGTATAATAGACCTAGGTAGGAAACGGTGAGGTGGAACGAAATAGATGAAAAACATGGGCTACATACTTGGAGAACTGAATACAGAGGAAACACTCACAAATTTGATGAGTTGAGGGGAAGTCGTCCACGATCCATAAGAGGTTTCGTGGAAAATGTATGAGGGCTTTGGAAGATCTACTAGTCTGGCTGGAGAGCTCAGAAAGGAAGCTGCCCACTTCAAGGGGATGAGAAGAGAACGCAAAGCTAACCGAAAAACTAATGCTTAATTGGCTAGGGCTGGGTCAACCGCTACCCGCAATTTCAGCCCAGAAATTCGACGGCAAGAAATTTAATTTCAGAATATTGAACACATACTTGCTGACTCAGTTTATGAATCATTTTTCATTCATAACAAAATTTCAGTTGATTTGGTGGATGGAATTATTTCAGCTTCCTTCGCAGGCGATTTATAGTCAACCTAGCCTCTAAACTCCTCTCACGTATGACATTTCAATTTTCTATGACTAGCCGTTTCTGAGATATGCAAAATACGTACAGTCGTCGCACAGGATTTAGTCAAAATTGGTTCATAGGGGGTCAAAGTGGATAATTTCATTGAAATCTCTAAAGCAAAACTGCCTTTACTTCAAGTGTTTTTACAAGAAAGTAAAATAGGTTTCATTTGGTTGGTAAAGGGTTTCATTTGATTGAAATTGTGCTGTATTTAGAATACAGAGATTAGTCTAGCAATCCTTTTAATATTAAACTACTAAGAACTTAATTTAGAATTAACAGTAAGTTGTCTTTTTACTTCTTTATGATAAAGTGAACTGCATCAAATACTAATGTAAACATTCACAGACGCTCCTCTAGATTCATAAATAACCATTCTGTCGTTAAGAAACCTGTCTGTATTAGAGTTTATGTTTTATGTCTAGTTTTATATTTCCTCGCTGGGAATTAGTTTATTCATGAATGTAAGAGAAAATAAGGTGAGTTCCCATAGTCAAACGTGTTACACGTCGTATAATAAAAATGGGCGTAACAGAAACTAAACTACAAACATTTCCATACCAGTCCACCAAAAGTCCATACCAGTTCTCATTCACTAACTACCACCGTCCCTGTTAATCGAGAACAACAGTGAAAACCAATTTTACGTCAGAGCTCATTAGCCGAACTGCCTGTTACCATAATTATTGCGGACTTCCAAATGAAAAGGCTGCATACACAAACCCGATGGCTGCGGTAATAAAATTAAGCTACAAGTGCCCGTTTACGGTTTGAAGTGTTGATATTCTGCCCGCGTTGTAAATTGTCACAGCGCGTTATCCAAGTGTGTATCTAGGGCTCGTAATAAATTCATAGGGCGGGAAAATCCGATGTAACTGGGTTATGAAAACTCTCAGTTGCTATCTGCGCTATTGATCGAATGTTCATAAACACTTGCTAACGGTTTAGCTCAAAACATCCTTTTCTTTTAAACTTGATTTCTTATGATACTCAAAGTTAAGCATCACTGTACAAAATATTTTTCCATCCCTGAAGGTTTCGAATATATTGTTTTCTCTAAACTTTATTATTTATTAACGTTCACTTTGAGCTACTAAGGCTAATCGGCCTGGGCAATCTATAGGTTTTCACCCGTGTCCAAGTTGGGAAATTTTAACGTTATTATAAATAATTACAATATTTATTACTAATACTGTGCCAAAACAAAAATTTCAACTTTACTTCCAAACGATAGTAAATCAAATAATGTGGACTATTTTAAAAAAAAATCATTTTACTTTTCTTCATTCTTGCCAAAAATATGTAATAATCATTTGAGATCCCGATTAAAAAGACTAATAAAAATATACATTACTGTACTGATGTGTAACTCAACAATTTAAAACATTCTAGTCTTCTTTCTACAATAGAAATGGATAAAAGGTGTATGAGATGACCATTATATCATTTATGTTCATACGATATCTCTTTACTATACGCAGGCCCGACGTGACGTAGTTTTTGTATTTGTTATTTGATCGAATAATGTTCAGTTTTAATAATCGACCTAAGGAATAATATTATATACACGATTTTTGATATAAAAGATAGTAGACTGTACACGTTCCACTATCAAAGTCGGACGTTACATGGAAATTGTATTTTTACTGAAAAAGTACCCTTGAGAAATCTTATATTGGGCTCCTTCAGGCGATATGAATAACTTAATGAAATCCCAAGAACTGTTATACCAGAGTACTTCTTTTGAGACCAGAAATAAAGCAATATGGTTTCCCTTTTATGTTTCTACAATCTCAGCAATACTCCAGATATTAAACATTCCTTCCAATTTACTGAAGAACTTGTTAAAACCTGCTTACGTTTTGCTCCGAGTATTATTGGTTCTTACCCTTTCTTTCACAGGGCGTTCATATTTAATACGAAGTCCGAGATTCGTTCGCTTACTCTTTGAGGTGTAGACTGTACAACTAAAAAATATATATTTTTTCCTTTCATATTATAATAACATATTCGAAAAATTTATTCCCGAAAGTTAAAATAATACGTAACTAATGAGATAAAGTCTGCCAGTGTTTCTGCTACTATTGTAACTGCAAACGACCTAATACGGCGTTAGTAAACAGCAAGAATTTAAATTTGGCAGTCAGAAATATAAAAGAAGCATAGCATCAGTACTTCTGCAGAGCCTACTAGATTTGTACGTACATTTTTCTTTCCATGTACAGAGCTAAGGAAGTATTACAATCTCGAAACATTTCGTTTTTTCAGAATTTACCAAAATTAGTCAGGAAGAACGAAATAGACCTGTTTCCCTCCACAATACGGAGCACTTTCAGTGGCCAGCTTAATCTTCAGTGATTGAGAAGAGCTTTAGAGTGCAGTAACTTACCAGGGTGCCTTGGCGACTCCCAACATCCACTTTGATTATTTTCGCCGTGGCTTATGTACATTCAACATATGTATGTATTTAATTCCAAATATCAGTACCTATTAGAACAACCAATTCTTAATAGGTTCACAGGTGGTATTTCTTATGCTTTACTTAATGTCAATAAATAAACGTTAAATTATATCATAAAGACTATAAAGCTGAGGTCTAAATGAATTCCTCCAGGCATTAGCACCTCAGGGTTGTAAGTTGGAACTATTTAACATGATTTATAACCTGGTTTTGTTTATCAAGCCCTTCATGGTAACAAGTATTTAACAAATTCGCAACTTTTCGATTAATTAGTAGGAAAATTAACTCCTTGCTCGGATCTATTATGGGAACAAGAGCTTACTCAAAGAGCCTATAACTACCTAGTTATTACTAAAGTGATTTCATAGAATGGCTTTTAAGTAGCTATTAACTATAATATTGGCTATACTTATTACTACTAAAAGTAATAGTGAGGTTAATAATACATGTAAAGTTATTTTGAGTGTTGGTAGGCAAAGCGAGATTAAACATTGCGTTTTGCAATAAGAGTTCATTTTGTACGATCTCTTCATTTGAAGAGTGAAGGATACATCATTCAGAGGCTGCGTAAAATAAGCATATTTCCCACGTGCTGCAACCTCAACATTCCGAATAAATGTTCCACGAGTATAAGAGGGTTTTACTGAAGGCTAAGAACAAAAAAGGTTGAATAACTAGCTTAATATTTGGGTTCCGATAAAATATATAAAACAATTGCAGAGCACTACTAATAGTTTAACAAGATTGGTAATATTTTTCATAATGACTTATAATACAGGAGATATATTGAATTTTCAAATTCCCCATACCTCTAACCCCCACCCTCCCCCTGTTCCGGACCCAATTTAGGCCTTGCAGAATTTAACCTTTAGTGTTAAATATCTAATACGGTTAAACATTTTCGAGTCAATAAATAAAACGTTAATTGGTGACGTTATTATAGAACATATTCGCATGTTTCTCACATAATAAAGATCCGTTAAAAACAAAATTTGGTATTTAAACTTGGAAGGCGAGTAATTAGTTTTTCCTTGTTTTTGCTTACAATAAATCCCCAATACTACTCATGTAATCCTGACTTAGAAAAAGTCCGTCACGCAGGGGCTGCGTAAACTAAGCAGATTTCCCACGTGAAGTTATACAATAGAGAAATCTCCATACCAGAACCCAACACTTACGGCAAAGGGCCGAACTAGGTTTTGGCGGGAAACTCAAAAATCCTTTATACCGCCCAAATTTAATAAAAACGCAAATATCTCGGTTAATATTCAAGATAGGGAATAAATGTATAGAACAATATTTATAGTAAATAAAATTTGCAATAAGATTAATTCTATACACTTTTTCGATCAGAAGCTTAATAACGTATATTTTTTTATTTTTAAGTAAATCCCACCTCTAAACCCCCCCCTCCCACTGGACCGATTTCAGCCATTAACGAACTTGATCTTCCTTTTTACATAAAACGATTAAATTCTGAGTTTGGTAACGATCAAACAAAAATTGCGACCGCTAGAGCGTTACAGACAAATATATATATATATATATATATATATATATATATATATATATATATATATATATATATATAAAAATTTGAACGGACCTCATTTTCGTCATCTCCTGGGTAGGATCGATGGACATTTGAAGAAATTTTTCGAAACTCGCGTCATGAGTGCGACCTCAATAGCTGATTTCCCTTAAGGGAAATCTGCTAATAGAGAATACATGGTGAGATAGCATTACTAGTGTGTGATTTTAGCACGTGGGAAATCTGCTTTGTTTAAGAAGGCCCTGCGTGACGGACTATTATTAATAATCATAACTGTCAGGGAAAGAGGTTTCTAGAAGATGCACGAATTAGTGGCGCCATGATGCTTAAATTTTGCGATATGTTGATACAGGGAGGAGCCCAGACACAAGGGAATCTCAGACTCATAATTGAGATAATTTCGACTTTTTGAATTTTCGACTCGTTCTCCCCCCTCTACCGGGTCCAACTTTAGCTATTAACGAATATAATACAGGGTGGAACAGAGGAATCGCATGATTTTCACTATTGATTGGCTGGGGCACGGTTTGATAAAAATAATAATAACAAGCAATAAATGATCGATTTTTAATGCAGATTTGAAATATACATACTTTAATTAGGTTCGAAAAATAATTTCTTGGGGATGATGTCTTCCTTGCTGGATTCAAATTTGGATCCCCTCCCGAAAGTTACAAATGGCTCTTTCCGACATTTCATTCAGCACGGCTTCAATTTCCTGACGAATGGAATTCTTCAGGTCATCGATTGTGCGAGGCTTGTTCAATTTTGAAGGAAAAGGCGTTCAACTGTGACTACGGAATCATTGAATCTAAAGTTCCACTGCTTTACGATGCAACGCTCCATAACGACTGAAACTGCATTGTATGCGCAGTCTGCCAACATTCATTGAATACCCTCTCTTGTTGCCGAAACTAGCGCTTCAAAAAACATGCGTTTCTTCTGCTCCACCGTGTATTTGGTGTAGGACGAAATGGTTAAATATCGAGTGTGGTTATGATTAAATAAACATTTTCTAGTAAGGAACTGGGTTGTAAGGGTAGCCCGATAATAGGTTAAATGGATGTATTTAGTAATGGACGCATTACTCACAGAATCAAGCAGTGCGAAAAGATAATGTCACCAATCGTAGGGGTACTGTATTACAATCGGACCGAAACTACCTGAATTAGGGGGACCTAAGATTGGATAGAGCAACGACATAGCTGCCTGGCAAATGGATAATGGAGACAGTAGGAGTTATTTGATTGCTGAAGCAGCAATTGGCGAGGAGCCAGGCAGTCTGGAATGCCGCACTATTCAATATGGTGGAAATGAAAAAAGAAAATGGTGAATTGCAAATTATTGTCATTGTGAATAAGTGAGTAGCCCCGTTTACCGCAGGAAATATCAATATACGGTGATTTCCCATGCTGTTGGATTTCTAGTAAAAGCTCTGATTACAATGAACGTTCTTTGAAACTCTTTTAGCACATTTCCCTTAAGAGTTTCCCATCCTAGCTTAAAGACCAAATACTGTTTTAAACAGTTTTTTCTGAGATAAAATAAGTGTGTGATTGCATCAATTAAAAGTTTATTTCTTCACTCGAAAATTTGATCTATATCATGCTAGATATTTAACCGTCCCATTGAACACTAAAGTTCATATTCGTTAATGAGTCCAATCGGACCAGGTATAGGTGGGTTCAGAAGAGGAATTCAAAAATTATAAATATCTCCATTAGTGTTTGTTGCATCAAAAATTTTATAGAAGCGATCTTCTGAAACTTTTGATTGTCTACAATTATGCCTGTATGCATTTTTGGTAACTCAAGTATAAAGCGAGTTATTCTTACTTTTTTGTTTTCTGCCTTCCGTAACCTCTCCACCACTACTCATAGTTTTGTTACATACGAATAGAGAATACGTGGTGATACGAGATCACAAGTGTTATAAAATATGCTTAGTTTACGCACGTACCCGCCTGATTTGATACTGCAGAGGTTTACATCCATCCATTCTGATTGCCATTTCTAGGATTCGGTTTTGTATATGTCTCATTGTGTATTCCTATAGTAAGTTTGTTTGTGCATATTGAGTTTGTTCAATTATTAGTTTAGCCTGGTGGTTTGCTGTCGGACTATGCCTCGGGCCTCGTGTCTTGAATACATACATTTTTGATTTGATAAATTAGGCTTTTTACTTCCTACTAGGCAATAGACAATTACAACTAATATTCATAAAGGCTTTTTTGGGGGGGGGATTCCAAAATTCAAAATATCTCTATGCGAATGAGTCGCATCGAAACCGATATTGATAAACTATTCATGCTCTACAGTTGTTGTTCTATACATTTTCTTTTTACTCAAATATTGAGCGAGTTATTCAAACTTACTTGTTTCCAGCATTCAGTAAAAACCCAGATTTACTTATTGGATTATTACATAGAAATAGCGACTATAAGGTGTGACGAGATTCACCAGTGTGTCATCCATGCGAAGGAAATAGATTAGTTTACTCATCCCCTCCGTGGTGGACATTTTTAATCTTGAAATAAGAAGCTGAACTCAGAGCTAATATTTAGGGGACTGAAGAAATATAAATATCTTGGTTATTCTTAAGCGTTAGATGATAAATCCTAGTACTCAACAATGAAAATGTTTAACCTAAAAGTGTCTTTACGAAGGTCAACCAAGTAACAAAGAAAAGGATAAGAAGAAACGACGGACATTTGCTGAATCCAAAAGGAAATGCCCGGTTGACTTTGGTAAAAAAAAAAAAAAATAACCTGATGAAGCCAAATGACATCTCAGTTTTCCTCTATGTTTTAAGACCTGTGATTTTTCCATTCGTGTATCTTAAAGACCATACATTTTAGTCATGTATAACATCACAAAAGTAGACCACTATTAATAAAACTTTAATAAGCAGCCTAACTTCATTCTGAAGTCGTTCCTTCAATGGCTGGAGGATGTTTGTTTATAATCAGTCTCCTTATCTGAATATCATATTTCATGTCAATTTAAAGTGCATTGTAGAAGATATACAATATTGTAGGTTGATTAATCAGAACCAAATGTAATTAATCAGAGTATTGTTACCATCAAACCAATCCCGATGAGCGAGCTATTCCTAAAACGATGTCTCTAGTTCATAAAAAAATACTTACTTTTGAGAAAGCTACTGCGACTGAAGTGAGGCAGGAGGCAATTAGAAAACCTTCCAGTAGCCTCATCTCCGTCTGAAAAAAAAATAAAACGTGTAAATAACAAGCAAAGATAATAAATATTTCTATGTAATCAAGTAGAAAAACTTAATATATAATAACTTAATATTATCAAAAATGGTCAATTATTAAATAAAACTAGAAAATTTGTATCATTAAAATAAAATATTATTTTTGATCAGGAACATTCTATTTTTGGAAGTTGGGAAAATTCCCTCATCATATATAAAGTATGCCATCATTTAATAAATTCAAGCTTAATAACAAATCATGCCAATAAATTAAAATGTATGTTATTTATTTAGAGTGGCATTGAGATTGTTAACGAAATTAATTTATTATAAATAATTATTAAATCGATAGATTATATGAAATGTATTAATGTAATTTGAGCTTCATAACGAATGTGTTATATAAGTATAAATGCTCTTTGATAATAATTTACATAATAGTAGTAAAATTGTTTTAGAAAACAAAAATATTTGACCCATTATGTTATTTTAACGTTTAATGGAGATTAATCCATTTCATTTCATACCTTGGCTAGAATGGCAACCCTGATAACAGTAGTAACTAGTTCCGATTAGCTTTAGAAGCATAAAGTAGGGTTAAATAAATATTTTAAAGCACAATAAAATTGGATAGGTTTAATTTTTAACAACTACAATTTAGAAAAATTAATATATTAAAAAAAACAATTCCTATACCAAATTTCAAATCGATCCCATTAGATAAAAATTGTAAAACGAATACCGACTAACATACTATTATAGAATATAGTGTGCGGACAGATGTGTTAGTAGATAAGTGTAAGTCAGGTTTAAGTCTTGGATTCAGCTTTTTAATGAAGGTATAAATTATTCTTGGAGGGAGAGAGACATGTTGTAACTTGGAACAAGCCTAGTAACTTATTCACTAGAATAAAGTGGAACCCTACACGGGGTTCGATAATTAATGAGGACGGTTTAATCTGTTAAATTGATTCATCTAGAGCCGCCTGTCATAGCTAGTTATTCATTATGCACTCCTGAAATCAGGATACTACTAAAGGCATCTATTTTTAATTGTAAGGAATGGGCTTAAAGGGATGTGAGTGGAATTTTAATGTATTTGTCATTTCTAATCTGACATATGATAAGGTTTATCTAATGAACAAACTTTCGGAGTAATGGGTGGCGGCTTTCTATTCTGTATTGCGAGAATGTCCGTTGAGGTCATAGAATAATTAAATGACTTAGAGCAAGTTTTGGTGGGTGGTCTGCACCGGGATTATGTTAAAGATCTTCTTGAGAAGGCAGTTAGTTATCTATGGACTTTTATTAGCAGATTTCCTTTAAGGGAAATCAGCTACTGAGGTCGTACTCATGACGCGATTTTCAAAAATTTTCTTCAAATGTCTATCGATCCTACCCAGGAGATGACGAAAATGAGGTCCGTTCAAAATTACATATATATATATATATATATATATATATATATATATATATATATACATATTTGTCTGTTAACGCTCTAGCGGTCGCAATTTTTGTTTGATTGTTACCAAACTCGATATTTAAACGTTTTATGCCAAAAGACAGATCAAGATCGTTAATGGCTGAAATTGGACCAGTGGGAGGGGGGGGGGTTAGAGGGGGAATTTTTGTTGTTTTGATTAACGTACGACGGAATTTCCCACCAAAAGCTAGTTCAACCCTTTGCCGTAACTGTTCAGCTCTCGTATGGAGATTTCTCTATTGTACAACTCTACGTGGGAAATCTGCTTAGTTTACGCAGCCCCTGCGTGACTTTTTTTTTTGGATATGTGTAGCCAAGCCCCATAAATCTCCAGTTATATTGGCTAGCAGTGTAAAAAATATTTCAGATTAAATTTTAGCGGAGGGAAATAGTTTCTTTAGTATCCTTTAAGTAAAGGGGGAATATAGTTGACACTTTATATTTACGGCCGACGGACGATCAACATAAATTCCAGGGGGATATTAGCACCGGGAGCCTTTATCGGAGGTCTTTGATATCAGATTATAGGGGCGAGGTAGAGGGGTGAAGGGGGGTTAAATTGGATCCCGTGCTGCCATCTCGAGGTGGAAATGGGCAGTTTTCTAGGTCGAGGCTCAATCTGTCGCAGGCCAGGAAATGATGGCCATCACCTACAGTCATTGCCCATCTACTCGGCAAATCATTTAATTCCCTTCATGTCACTCCCAGCTGCCTTCATCCCTCTCTTAAATTTAACACACGAATTTGAGTGATTTGACCACTTTCCCCCTACCCAAACTCAAATTCACACACTTCATGATTGTTCGTCCAGTATTTGTAGAGTACTGGTAGTTATTCAGGCAAAGAAAGGGTAGAATTATACTGAGGAAAATGTAAAACGAAGTAAAGAAACACAAAGATAAACGGAAATAATTTTTCACAAATGTTTTTATTTCAGCGCTAAGCGCTTTCGAAGATTATTGTCTCCATCTTCAGAGCTACACATGAAAAACAACAACATCAATAAAGTCATATTATAGCAAAAAAAGGCTCTACCTCAGTGGGCCTCCCACCCTCCGTATTTTATTTTATTTTAGGATTTGACTTAAGTCTATTTATTTATATTCAATTCTGTTAGATATTTATTTTGTGTTTTTATTTATTGATATTAATATTATTAACGACCCTGTTGTAATTTATAGAGATTTTATTGATGTTGTTGTTTTTCATTTGAAGCTCTGAAAATGGAGACAATAGTCTTCGAAAGCGCTTAGTGCTGAAATAAAAACACTTGTGAAGAATTGGACGTCTTTTTTTTTTTTCTTTCTCCAAGTACAAAATATTCTTCACTTCCAACAAAACTGCTGTGAAGTAATTTTGTGATTGTTGAAAGAATATTATTAGTTTGATGTGATGAGGGTCAAAGAGATCCTTTCCTAGCCCAGTCCATCTCACCACAGGCTGGTGTATAGAAAATTTAATATATATCTATAAAGATGGCGGCTTGTTGATAAAAATTAAATTATATTGTACTTGGTTTGAATGTAATATTAGAGATAAATATGAATACGTATGCTTATAAATAAATGAACTAAATTAAACTTAACTGAATATATATATATATATATATATATATATATATATATATATATATATATATATATATATAAAGGTCAGTCATAAATTAGCTGTTTATTACAAGTATGAAAAAAAATGTAAATTTCTTATATGGTCTTGGACCTTGAAAAATTTTACTTTTTTTTAAATTAGCTAAAATTACTTAATGTTAACAGTAAAAAAAAAAATAATATGAATGTCCTCTTTAGCGAGAATCGATCCACGCCAATGAATGAAGACACTCACAGTCAGGGTGAAGACGGACAGTTGAATCAGGTACCTGATACTTGATTTCAATGGAATTCCATCATTTTTCTTCCCCGATGGCCGTCCTGGAACTGCTGGATGTCCAACAAGAATATTTGAACCAAATTTGGAAAAGCCTTGGGCTTGAAGAAGTTCTTGGAACTGGGAGAAGCTGGAGAGTGCTGTCGCTTGGCCGGTAGAACAATACACTCTTTAATGTACGTCAATTGTCATCAGCTGGGTGCCGAAACGTTCCGAGCAATCCCGACTACCACCGATTTATGCACTACTTAATAAGATAAACACCTATATCTATCTATATATATAAAAATGAATGATTGTGTGTATGTCCTTTATAGAATCGTAAACGGCTGAACCGAATCTTATGAAACTTGGTATGTATATTACTACTAAAACAGGTTAGGTTTTTGGCTATATTAATATTCTCTGAGACGAACAGGAGTGGAGGTTATAAGGGAGGCCTGAAATTAAAAATAGCGATATTTCGTCTCCTACTGGTTTTTCGGCAAATATGCAAATAATAAAAGTTATTTATTTTGTTATTTAGAGTAACTTTTGTAATATATACTTTTGTCCTATACCGAAGTATAAATGAGTTATACGCTAAAAACAATTGTAGTAGTCAACTATTTTATATGGCACAAAAGACTCAACCGAATTAAACGAGACTCCGTATGTGATTTGGCATTAACACGTCCCTGATTATAAGCTATATTAAAAATTGGAGGTACGAACAGGAGTAGAGTTGTAAGGGAGATCTTAAATTAAAAATCGCGAAATTTCGTTTCCTATTGGTTTTTCAGTAAATATGTAAATAACAAAAGTTGTTTATGTTGTTATTTAAAGTAACTTTTGATGCATATACTTTTTCCGTGTAACGAAGTATAAATGATGTATACACAAACTATAGAAGGGGTCAACAATGTTATGGGACTCGAAAGACTAAATCGAAATCAACGAAACTTCGTATTTTTGACTGTAATAATATGATATGATTATGTTATATATATATATATATATATATATATATATATATATATATATATAAACATGCACAGGAAACGGGTAATATAAAAATATTGTGTATTTCCTGGAATTAATTACATAAAAAATACTTTTATTATTAACATACCCCCAGCACGCCGGGTACCTAAGCATTGAGAAGGGAAAATGTAAAAATATTGTACAATGTAAAGCCCCCCAAAAAAATATTATCGTCATTCAGCCTCAAATGCGAAGCCAGGTAACTTAGCTAGTTATTTATAAATATAACTTTTTACAAGGATGGATTGATTAAAACTTAACAGATACTGAATAAAATACGAGTTTAGAAGAAACATTGTGCAATAAAAAGTGCCGAAAAGAGATTTAATGGTTCGTCCCAATTAATAATCTTTATAAATAAATGTGGAACTACTTAAAGGCGGAGCTTGACGACTCTACAAAGTAAAGTTTTGATGAGGACTCGGGAGAAGGAAGTATTGGGGGAAAGTTAGGTCTTGTTTGAAAGCAGGTGAACCTCAATTAGGCAGATTTCCCCGTGGGAAAGTTGCTCCGGGTTGCCGTTCACCGAACGGCTATTCAATGCCCGCGAGGTGCTGTGTTATCGAGATGTATACATCGATATTCATTCAGTTGGGAAGTCCATGTTATTAATGGTCGGCCTATGCACATTACAACATCGAGGTAGGAAAACCTACTTTCCTGTATATGTTGCTTTGCCGTCAAATACCTAAGAGTCTGTATTAAAAGTCCGTTACGTTGGTGCTTCGTAAGCAGATTTCCTACACACTGGAATATGATTCTCATATCACTCATCTATCTAACTTTTCTCCATTTGTCTTGCAGGAAGAAGCCTACGTAAAACAAGAATTAAAATGTGACGTTTAGTGTTTAAGGTACACAAAGTGAAAATCCGATGATTAGAAGTGATGGTTTAGAACTACACATAACTCGGTTAAACTTCAGGAGAATTAAAATTAAAAACAAAATTTGTTATACAAAATACTTCTATCCGACTCATAATAATCTAAATATTACGTATTTTCTATTATTCTCTCATCTAACCACTCCCTCCCCTCTATCAAGGCCGATTTTACCCATCACCTAATATAATATTTAATTTTCTTTGAAACTGTCACATGTTGATCAAATAAAAATCATGTAGTTTGGAACGTAACATCTTAAATGATGATGTTACACCGAAAATATTTTCACATATCTCACACAGTAAAAGTTAAACAAAAACAATATTTGGTATTTCATCTTAGAATGTGTTGTTTCATGATAGAGCAGTTTTAGCAGATTTCCCTTAAGGGCTTAAGCTCTAGCGGTCGCAATTTTTGTTTGATCGTTACCAAACTCGATATTTAGTCGTTTTATGTAAAAAGAAAGATCAAGTTCGTTAATGGCTGAAATCGGACCAGTGGGAGGGGGGGTTTAGAGGGGAGGATTTTCGAAAATTCGAAATATCTCCGTTACTATACGTCGGACCGAAAAATTGTACAGAATCAATCTTATTGCAAATTAAATTTACTATAAATATTGTTATATACATTTATTCTCTATCTTGAATATTAACCGAGATATTTGCATTCGTATTCTGCGTGTGGTCACCAGTAGGCTATGTTCGGACTTTCCACCGAGAGCTCTGGCGGCCGTTTCCATAATTATTCGTCCCTCGTGAATAGGTTTAGAAGTTAGGTTAACTGTTTTTTGGGGCTAGAAACTACTGGGTTATTACGCCCTAAATAATGTTTTAGGTTTAGAGGTTTCTTACTACTACAGTTGTTATTCAGATTTCTCTACTGTAAAACTTCACGTGGGAAATCTGCTTAGTTTACGCAGCCTCTGCGTATGGACTTTTTTGTTGGTAGATAGAGTAGGAGTGGATTTCATCTCACCATCTATTCTCGATTTCCTCGGTAAAAAGAAGCCTATTTGAACAAGAACTGAAATTTAAGCTGAATATGAGATGGTTAGTGCCTGTTATTCAATGTGAAAATGGTATTTCATGATGGCTGATCAAAGAAATGCTCAAACAATTTGATTAATGTTCCAGTGAGAAAAAAAAAAAAAAAAACAATGGTTCCAGTGAATCAAATTTCGAACAAGATTGATTCATAATAAGTTCCGATTCATAACGTAATTTTCAATTCTAACCCAGTCATAACCCCATCTCTTCCTGGTCCGATGTCACTCATTAAATAGTATAATAATCAGTCTTGCATGAAACAGTTAACTATTGAGTAAATAAATATTTTCTAATTTGGACTGGGTATTACAAGTTGCTACTCTTTTCTAGCCAAGGTTGGACTAAGGATTTTATTTAATGAGTTGGTCACTGAATAAATTCCAATTGCTCTAGTGAGCATGTAGCACTTTGGAGACTACTGCTGACATCGGACCGAAGACTTTCATGATAAACG
Organism: Riptortus pedestris; assembly: GCA_019009955.1. Taxonomy (NCBI): domain Eukaryota; kingdom Metazoa; phylum Arthropoda; class Insecta; order Hemiptera; family Alydidae; genus Riptortus; species Riptortus pedestris. The sequence goes on from CM032232.1 coordinate 52,531,879, forward strand.
TCTATCTTACAAAACTGACGTGTACCACAATTAGGTAGATTACTTCGGAGAAAAAATTGTTCTGGGTTACTGTTCACCGTGAAGAATGGACAGCTGTTCAAAACGCATATATGGAAATTTCCAATATGTTGACGGGCATCAAATACATCAGGCAGGGAATGTAGAACACTCCGGATCTCCAAGTCTTAACGGTTATAGTCACTAGATTAAGCCAGTTTGTTTTCTGCATGCCCCATTCGTTTAGAATATTTACATGCATTGTAAGAAAATGTCAAATCAATATACAATATTAATTAACAGTAAAAATCAATTATGAATAATAAATTAAGTAAATGAAAAAAATGTAAGTATACTAGAAAAGGATAATTCAGAAAAAACATGAAAATTAAAAAGTCCGTCACGACGGAGCTACGTAAACTATGCAGATTTTCCAACGTTTAACACACAATCGATCTCTTCTCAACATACATTTACTATTTCTAAATAAAAATTCAATGATTAGAAGTTGAAAACAAGAAAGTACCAATAAATCTCCTAATATAGAACAATGATTGTTGGCCATGAATAGTTTAAAAAGATTTGTTCTATAACATTTTAAGATATAACATTAAGATCTGACTCACAATAAAGGAGGTATTTTGAATTTTCGAATTCCCCTTTAACCCCATCCCCCCACCAGGTCAATTCAGGAATCAAGTCAGGACCCGTCTATGAACTTTAGTGATAAAAGAAACGTTTTAATATCGTGTACGGCAAAGATAAAATAAACATTTTCGACTTAACACCGTAAACTCTTAAGTAATAACGACATCGCTTAACGTTTTGTATTTATCTTCCACAGCAAAACTGCAATGAAAGGAATATTATATAATGCATTATTATGAATATGACGTGAATGAATGGACCTAAGTTTTACTTGGAGTTCGCATGAAATATTGGTTAGGTACATATTTTCTGAGGAGAAGTTGCACAGTTGCTGAAAAAGCCGATCAAAAAGCTATTAAAAACTCAGGAGTAGCTGTGCTATTGAGAAATGTTCATTTTTAATCAGCTGGAAGGCACATATTATTATTAGATGAGCTATCTACCATTCTTTGGAGTTTTTGTTTTTCTCTTGTGTTCAAGACTATATATATCTAACTATTTATCTGCATATATATCTGAATGTTGACGCTCTAGTGGTCAGAATATTTATTTGATCGTTACCAAACTCGATATTTAAATGTTTTATTTTCACTTTTTTTCTATCTCGAATACTAACCTAGATATTTGCAATCTTCAATTTTCAGCATCCAGTGAACCCCTACTTTTAGTTGTCGAGCCAATATAGGTACCATGAAACGTTTTATTTCAAGAATAAATAACAAATTTTTCTTCTTAATTATATTTCTTCTTCATTATGCGAGATACATGCAAGTACGTAGGATGATGACGTCATCAATTGAGATTTTATTGTCATGACTCAAATATGTTTTTTTGATCTACACCATACTCGATATTTAACTCAACACAAAAGGTTATATTAGTTAATAACTGATATAGGACGTGGAATTAGGGGGGTAATAGGGGGAGGGAATCTATTCAATATAATATTGTTACGTTTATTACTAAATCAGTAATAATCGTTGTTTATTAGAGTTCTTTTGGATTGCAAAATTAAACACACACAAGCTTCACAGTTTTATCACTGCAAAATTTATTTAACAATGCACTATACACTTGGTTAATTATCCTTAACTACTACTCACAATATGCAGTGATAGCTTCACTGTTCTTCTTATTATACTGTCCAATATCTCACTCACGATCACTGAAGTTCACAAGAACACGGCACTGCACTGATCTTCGCGAAGTTATGGATCTGCACTGCCTTAAACAAGGCACTATACTGTTCTTTATAGAGTCACGGCACAACACTGTTCTTCACATAAATCACTTTACTATCTCTGTTTAATTTCTCATGTATTTAATTTTCGCAACACTATAAGCAAGCTATTAGTATTTTCTTGCTTTCTGGATACAATAAACCCACACTATAATTCATCAAATTTTGATTTAGAAATAGAGTATATATGGCGAGATGACATTCCTAATATATCATTCCAGTCCGTGGGAAATCTGCTTAGTTCACACAGCCTCTGGGTGACTTGTTGTTTTTTTGAGCAACATGGAAGTTCCAATAAATAACCAAAGACAGATATATTATCAGCAGAGTTCAATACATTCTCATAGGAAATTTCCTGATATAAAAACGAGCTCCGGAATACTTACTCTTAAAGTTATTTGAGCTTTGGGCGAAGTTTGTCAGTAATGCTTATGGTAATGCACACTTCAAAGTCACTTCTAAACTTCTTGTTTTGCTTTGCTTTCAAATTTGTGAAAAGACAGTCCTAATTATTTATCCCTGCATTTATGATTATTCATCAACTTTTAAATTAGGCAAGAAGAAGAAAGAATAGTTTTTCCTCTCCTCTTTCTCCCCTCAAAAATACTGAGGTCTTTGTAGAATGAAAGTTGTAAAAGTCGTTTGGGTAATTAGTTTTTTAAAGGGTATTATGTAACAGCCTTTACAAACATTTTCTATGAAATTAATAATTCAATTTGTAAACTATTTCCCCCTGAATTATAATTGTTGTCATTGTTTTTTTTTTTATCTCGCGAGCAATCGCATTCATTCTTCTTCCTTCTATTTATATTTCCGCTTTCTTCATTTTACTTCTCTCGGTTTTCTTCCATAGCATACACGTTTACGATTTAAGCATGTTTATTTGGTGAGTAAATTAAGCAGATTTCCAACTTCCTCAAATTCTCCAATCGTTTATTTCGTCATCTCACTTTATATTAGCAGATTTGAAGAAATCAGCTATTGAGGATGTACTGAGGTCTCGATTTTCTAAAAATTTCCTCAAATACTCAACGATCCTACCAAGTAAATGGGTGACCATTGTTCCCGGATCAACGGTAGTCTAACGACCCCTCGAGGTACAATGGTGCCCATGAGTCTCTAGAGGTAACAAAGTCCAGGTCCTTGGTTAAGGGGGGTTCTACGTCGAGTCGAAAACTCCCTGAGTCTGGCTTAAGGTTTAAAGATCTCAATTTTATTTAGTCTATAATACCAACCGAGTATAAATTTTAGATATATACATACTTGTCTGTTACCGCATGTATCGCAATTTTTCATGTCACTGAACTCCTCCTAAACGGCTGGACCGATTTGAATTATTTTTTTTTATGCGGTTGGGTGACGCCCTGGATGGTTTAGATTCACAAATCAGCCCTGCAGTCGTTATCTAGGTTATTAATCTGTACTGCAACTAAACGGCTTGAATGAAATTTTGTGTATGCATTCATTCATTCATGAATAATTGAGTTCAATGTTGACGTGAAAATAGTCGAACTGTAATCAGCTGACTTAACCTACTTCTGGAACCTCAGTATCAAAGACCTCACGTGACGAATGGACTGTCGCAAAGAATATAAGAGGGAACGAGCACTTCAGAAATGTAAGTATCAATCTGTAGTTAAATTTTATAAATACATCATTTTAGTGGGCACTTATTAATGAAATGTACAAATGAATTACCACTGGTTTTTGTTTAGTCTTCTCGCTGCTAACATTATATTTGTTTTTCATTTCATACTTTACTTTGTTTAATATCCTAATCGCTTGAAATATCATACAGGACAACGTCTGTCGGGTCCGCTAGTCATTGTATATATTGTTGTTTTAGCACCTGGGGGTGGTAGCAGGGGCCGCCGAAAACAGGTTGAAACATGTGAAAAAATACATATAGTTGTGGCAGACATAGTTTCTCCTCCTGACTCCTACAATGCAAACCGGCGTATCAAACTTGATCTTGAGTTATATATGAATCCATTAAGTATGGACTTCGTTAACGATCAAACAGAACTTACGACGGCGTAACTGGCAAATGTATATGTACAGATCTCATTTTTTTATTTGTTTTATGCCCCACATCTGAGAGAATTGGTATGAGGTAAGTGTGGGTGAATCTATAATTAAGACACCTTACTTAATCTAACTAAGACACCTTACTTACTAGTAAGTAAGGCTGGATACTTTATTAATACATTTTGAAAAAGAATCCCTTAAATACTTGAAGTTTTCTCAAGTAGTACTATTAGAGTATAATAAAAGTTATTTCTTCGTAAATCTTCTTAAGTGCATTGCTTTCAGATCAAGTCCCACTGACAGCTTATGCGTTGAAGCTGAGGAATCCCCCTGTAGTATAGATGGCAAATGCTGAGTTTTAAATTTTTATCCCAGTCAAAGGCATTAGACAAACCATGTGCAAATACATTTTTAAATAACATGTTTTTAAATAAATATTCTCAAACCTGTCCCAAACAGAAACCGCTTTTAATCCGCCTCCTTCAAAATAACAACATTCATTCATTTTATCAAACACCAATGAACCATAACACGACACTTACACTCCCCCCTTGGAGAGTAAAGAACTATCAAATTGATTTAAAGCTAGCACAATATCAAAAATCAAACCCTCTTTCTTCAAAATTTTATTAGACATCTTTCAAGGCTGTAATTTCACAAAACCCTAACACTCTATTCATTTTCACAATTGTTTTTTTGTTTTGTTTCCCCCCCATGTTTAAGAAAAGCCAAGTCGCCACAGTTGCGGAGATCTAAATAATAAATAAATAAATATCTTAATTATATTCATTTTTTTTATTTGCTAGTTATATGTTTAAGATGTGGTAGTATGTGTGTAATGTAATAGATACGGCCCGTCAGTAGTTGTCTCATTGTGGATCAAGGTCTTTTCATTGAATGCAGTAAGTTAATGTGTTTTTTATCGTTAGACATTTGTTGCAGTACATAGAGATGTCTGTCCTTTAGTCAATGTGTCGCATGTGTGGCCGGTTCTGAGACTGGCAAGAACAACTTCCTCTTGTCCAGTACCCCTATGGCTGGACCACTCTTTAATTGTATTTTTTGTAAGAGGTTTACATCCATCCATTTCCATGATTGCCATTTCTAGGATTCAGTTTCGTATGTTTCACTGTGTCCTCGTATAGTAAGTTTGTTTTTGAATTGAGTTTGTTCAATAATTACATTAGCCTGGTGGCTTGCTATCATACTAAGTCTAAGGTCCTCGTGCCCTGAATACATTTTTAATTTGGTAAATACTGTTCATCACTTCCTATTCAAGAATAGTCAATGACAGCTAATATTGAAAGAAGTGAGAGGCGCATGTGTTCGGAGCGTTCTGTTAATTCTTCGTTAAAGTTCTAAGTGCCTCATCCCGATCTCTAGTTCAAAGTAAGTCACCGTGATGAGGTAATACGCTGTTCTAGTCACAGGGGATCGGCTGGAGTCCTTCAAGAGGAATATCTCGGTTAGCGAAGACTTGCTGAATTAGCGGCCACAGAGAAGTTGCCCGCAGAACTTTACCGCAACTTCATCCAAGTAGTCCATTAGTTGTGTCTAGAACTCTAGTCTTCCTCTCCGCAAACCGTATAAGCAGACATTAGCCCAAATGATAATGATCGCATGAGCTAATGGTTTATATTGATTCATTTTTGGAAAATTGAGTGCAAGTCCAGTTTTTACCTCCTTGTGGCAAATAGTAATACATTATCACAAGGAGGTGAAAGAGTCATATTTTTAAAATCATCTTGTACTTTCACTCTATTGTATTATTCTATTCTATTCGTTCTACTTTAACGTTTTCTGTAAGTCCATTTCAGGAACATAATCCTAAACTGAAATACATTCCCCAAAATTAGTCCCACATGCTGAATGAGACACTGGTGATCTCCTCTCACCATATATTCTTTATTTATAAATAAAAATCCGATGAGTAAAAGTGGGAATTATCTCAAAGCTGAAAAAAAAGGAATACATGAATAACTGGCTCCTTATTTGTGTTTCGAGAGAATGTATCGAACAACTATTGTTGAGCATTAAGAGTTTAACAAGATTAGTTCCATAACTTTTTAAGGCTCCTAATATCAGCAATATTTTGAATTTTTGAAGTTTCCCGCTCTAAACCGGTTAAATATTGAGCATGGTATATATCAAATAAACATTTTCGAGAATAACAGGCCAAATTTTGGCTTAATCAGATAATGTATTTGCATTCCGATGAAAACAATATTTCTTATTTAAGGTTGGAATAAGTCGTTCCATGATATATTGCCTTATTGTTAAAGTCCAATGACTAAAAGGTGCTAAAGGCTGAAAATACTCGTAAAAAAAATGCAAAATTCTGATTTATTATTCAAGAAACTTTATACACATGTCCCTTGAATATTAAATCAGAATTTTGCATTTTAACGAATAACGTTTATGTAAAATTAAATTTGGTACGAGATTAGGTTTTTATACAATTTTTCGATCCAAATTACAGTAATCTGACATGTAACGGGGATATTTTGGATTTCCGATATTCCCCCTCACTAACTCCCACTCCCCCGGTCCGATATCAGTGAACGTTAACGAACTTAATCTTTATTTTTACATCAAACCTTATATAACGGGTTTAGTAATGATCACACCAATATTTTTACCACTAGATAGGACGTACACACACACGCGCGCTCACACACACACACAGACACACACACACACACACATATATATATATATATATATATATATATAATTTATGTGGGATTCATTTTGGCCATCTACTAATTAGGATCAATAGAAATTTGATGAAATGTTTCTAAAACCGCGTTACGATTACCACCTCAATAGATGATTTTCTGAAAGCTTGAAAAACTAAACCGAAACTAAATCTCTTTTTTTGCAAACTTATTATTGAGATTGCCCACCTTAAGTAGTTATCTGTACGTTGAAAATATAAAACCCAATTATTAGTTAGTCTAAAATCCCAAAGAGGTCACTGAAACACATAAAATAAGGGATTGTAATTTGTAGGACTCTTTTAAAAATAAAGCCCCCATAGGTGAAAACTATTTACTATATTTAGTACTGTAATTTGTAATAAATCAGAATAATTTTTATCTTGATCAATCAAATTTTAGTAGTCCAAGAACTTAGGATGGGGGAAGGGGTCAACTGGACGTATTTGCATGTATCTCGTATAATAAAGGTCTCTTCAAAACAATCTTTGGTATTTAAGATTCGATAAAGTGGTTTATTATGTGGCGTGAGTAGAAGTGGGGGTTTACTTAAGACTGAAAACTGAAAAACGCAAATTTCTTGGTTAATATTCAAAGTAAATGTATATAACAATATTTATAGTACATTTAATTTTCAACACCATTGGATCTAAACAATTTTTCGATCCGACCTTTAGTAACGCAGACATTTCGAATTTTCATAATTCTCCCCCTCTAAAGTTCCCTCCCCTGGTCCGATTTCAGTCGTTAAAGAACATGATCTTTAATTTGATTGAACCTCATTTTCGTCATCCCATAGATAGGATCGATGGACATTTGTAGAAAAATTTCGAAAATTTCGTCATGAGTACGACCTCAATAGCTCATTTCACCTAAGGGAAATTTGCTAAAAGACCTAGTAGTTTACCTAGGCAATATTACTGTAAGTTGTATTTAAGAGACCAGTCCCTATCAAATGCTATTCGCTATAACGGTGTCAATCAAATTGGTGAGCCATTTGTAAGACTGAATTTCTTAAATATTTGGCTAAATTAAATTATCTATCTATTTATACAAAATACTGCTCAAACTAAATGTTGACCGAGAGTGAATGATGTGACCAGAGAACTCAGAAGGATTTTCCACAGCCAATCACTGACCAGAATGACAGTGGACCAATGAAAATGGGAGGATTCAACAAGCTTGGGGCAAATAAACCTTCGGATCCAAGAGATTTGCATATCCCGCCCTCCGTCCAACTGCTTAAATCTCCAACCTAAATTATCAGCCAGAGGTAGGAAGGCTCCGAATTCTAATGTGGAACTGAGAAAGTCTGAATAAACAGGTAGAAAATGTGTATATTCCAGACCCACTTCTAGCAGAAATCATTTTGGGTGTGCTGCGTACAAAACTAATGAAATTTCCCTCATGTTGGCCACATTACTGATTTGAAACAAAATTTTCACTATCACTCCCATAATAAGAAGTCTATGTAAACAGAGGTTGAAATACAATATGATTTTATGGTGCTCTAGTAAAAATCGCAGTAAGAGTTAACGGAAAGCAAAAATAAAAAAAAATATCACTGTTATTATTCGCATATTAAATTTATAATACAATTCGAGAATCTTAAATCTACAACGAAATTGGTTATGTAATTTTTTTCTATCCGACTCATAATAACAGACATATTTTGAAACAGCTTAAAATGTAAGGCTACAGACGGTTAAACGGTTACTACGAAGTTTTGTGATATATTTATTATATGAAAAGATGGACAAACAGATAGAAAATATCTATTTACAGAACCACTGCCAGGGATCATTTAAAATTTAGAAATAATCCGACACGCAATTGCTGTGTGACATAAGCAAATTTCGCAAATTCATATTGTTATTCAATATATATATTTGTAACGGACACCTTTCTGTTAACTCCTAGGTAGGATCGATACTATTTTGGAGATATTTTTCGGAAATCGTTACATGAGTACAAGAACGTTTACAATTTTGAAGATTTTTGGAAAGTTTTAGTATATGAAAATCCTAACATTAAATAAACCCAAAGTCGTTCACGCAGAGGCTGGGTAAGATAAGCAGATTTCCCTCGTATACCATGTATTTGCACTCATCTCAAAAAGTAAAAGTTCGATGAGAACAATATTTGGTATTTTAGCTTTAAATAAAGTCCTTCATGACACAAACTGCTTACTGTTAATATGACACGAGTAGGAGTGGGGGGGGGGGTTTAATGAATGATGAAAACTAAAAAAATGGAAATATCTCAGTTAATAATCAAGATAATGAAAAAAAAAAAAGCAAGCAACCACATTTATATAACATGTTATTTGAAATAAGCTTTGTTCTGTAAACCTTTCGATCCAACGTATAATAATGATGTTTCGAATTATCGGAAACCCCCCCCCTCCCGGTCCGATTTCATCCGTTAACGAATTTCATCTTTATTTTTAAACATCTAAATATCCAATTTCAAACAAAAATTACGACCGTTACAGCGTTATCTGAAACTTCATTTTGTCATCTCCTATGTAGAAACGATAGACATTTGCGGACATTTTTCAAAAATCGTGCCATACGAATACGTTTTCCCTGATGAAATCTGGTAAAAAAATAAATATTATTCGGAATAGATTTAATACATTTGAAGCGTGTAGTGTTAAGTTGGTAATTCCTTGTAATCTTCACCCATGAAGTTCTATTGATTATGTCGACCTTTTCCAAACAATGGATGCTTTTTTTCCCTCTCACATTATTATTACATATGTAAACACTTATACATACTATTACCAGTTGTGAAAAAGGGTGACGAATGTGCTATTCTGTATAGGCAATAGGTTTAGAGTGCTCTGACATTTAAAATACCTGAAAGGCACTCCTAGGGCTCTCAAATGTCACGAAACAAACACACACATACATCACACTCTCGCTTTGTCAGAGGAATATAGACCCAGTGTTTATTGGAGCGATCAAATTGCTTCTATAGACAGCATTGGGATATAGGGTTTCTTTCGACAATACCTTTCAAATTTGAATTTAAAACGTCTATCTTGCATACTCTCTTCACAGATTAGCAAATAGTAATAAAGACAAAATAAAGAACGTTTGAACATGTGAAACGAATTAATTTATTTTGCCTCATTATGATATCTACATATATAATGAAGGTGGTAGTCTATCAGAAAACTAAAAGACAAATAATTTTTATGTAGTTTTGTACATTCTTCGAAAAACATTAATTGGGCCACAGAAAGTATAATACTTTTACATCTTAGTCCTTCAGATTCTTCTTTATGACTTGTTCTGAAGAATTTATAGGGATGTGTCAGTGTTCAGAAGGTATTCCCTATAATAAAGAAAATCTTGACCCAAAAAAAGTAAATATCATTATATTCTGATTAATATCAATTAAAAAAATGGGGCTCAGGTTAGCCAAGTGAGTTAAAGCGTTGACCTTTATCTCACATGGTAAACCTAGAGTGGCGAGTTCGATTCTTGCCTGGGCAAAGGAAATTATTTAGTGACGAAATTCATTAAATAACGTCCTAAAATCCCTGGCTAGAAAAGGGTGGTAACCTGTAGATAACCCGTCCCGATTAGCCTAAGTTGCAAAAAGTGGACGTTAATAAATAATAATAATAAAAAATTAAAAAAATAATAAAATAAAAAATGATCCTGGCAGTTGTTCTGGCTTGATCTGTAGTTAATGCTGGGCTGTTGCAGTTCACAGTAATATTCCGTTAACAACTGCAAGCACGTGGCTTATACTGGATAACACTAGTAACTTTTTTATTAGAGTTAGGTTAATTGGTAACCAGGGGTGACAGCTGCTACAAAATAAAAAACATTTCAAAAAAAGGATGTTTGTTCTTGTGACAAGTATATTTTTTATTTGTGGCTGTCATTTATACTATTGCCGACCATAGTGTTCTTCTATGGTAAAAGAAAGCAGGAGTGTTGGGCTCGCTTCCTGCAATCTCTGATTTTTTTATGATATCACTTAAGGGGTGGGGTATTCCTTGAGGTTGTTCTATTTTATGCAATTTTTAGAAAATCTTTCCTCATATGTATGTCCGTCGATCCTAGCAAGTATATGACGAAACGAAGGTCCGTTCAAAATTAAATAAACACCCTCGCCTGTTGCAGCTCTAGTGGTCGCAAGTTTGGCTGATTTAAGGGAAATCAGCTATTGAGGTTGCACTCATGTTTGCTTGATTGATACCGAACTCCGCGTATAATCGTTTCGTATGAAATAGAAGTACCCGCTCGTTAACAGCTGAAATATGACCACCAGGAAAAAGAGAAAATTCAAAATATCTCCGTTATTATGTTTCGGAAAATTGTATCGCAGTTTTAATTTCCAATAAATTTTGTTTATACGTTGTTTCTTCATATCTAATATCAAACGAGATATCAGCAGTTTTTAAAATTCAGCCTTCACTAAACCTCTTTTACTCGCCTTAACAAAAAACATATATATATATATATACTCGCGGACCCGACAGACGTTGTCCTGCATGATATTTAAAACGATTAGGATATTAAATTTAATAATATTATGTTTAAAACAAAAGCTACTTTTAATAACACAAAAAAACAACTTTTGTTATGTGCACGTTTGCCTAAAAACAAATAGAAAATAAAATATCGCAAATTTTTTATTCAGGCCGCCCCTATAACCCCCACTCCTGTTCGCACCTAAAAAAAATAATATAGCTTATAAACATGGAATTATAATTATTAGTAATTAGTAATGGAATCATATTATAAGCATTAATTCGCATAATACACATACCGAGTTTTGCTAAGTTCGGTTCAATCGTTGGTGCCCTATAAAATTGTTGGCTCCCACTTTACGACAAAAGTGAATATAACAAAAGTTACTCTAAATAACAACATAAACAACTTTTAACCTTTGCATATTTACCGAAAAACCAATAAGAAACGAAATATAGCTATTTTTAATTGTATGTCTCCCTTACGACCCCCACTGCTGCTCCATCTGCCGGGCTGATTTGTGACGCTAAACCATCCAGGGCGTCACCCAAACTCGTGCAAACAAATTCAATGAAATCGGTACAGCCGTTTAGGAGTTCAGTGACATACACCCGTACAGTAGAATTATATATATAAAGATATATATATATATATATATATATATATATATATATATATGTGTGTGTGTGTGTGTGTGTGTGTGTTCCAAGCTTAAATACCATGTTGTTATCAACGGACCATAACTAATTGAGATAAATGCAAAAGACATTATAAACTGAGATTTTACGTTCTTGACTCAAAATGTTTATTTGACCTATACCATACGCGATATTTAATCGTTTCATTCAACGCTGGATAGCATATTTGTGAATGGCTGAAATCGGAGACGGGAAAGAGTAGATTTGAAGTAGAGAATTAAAATACATCTCCGTTATTATGAGTGCGACCAAAAAATGTTGTAGAAACAATTTTGTTAACATTTAATTTTTACAATTGTTGTTCACATTTCCATAGTATCTAAAATATTGAGCTAGTTATTTTTATATTATCAGTATTCAATAAACCCCTACTTATATTCCTCTGATATTTATAGTATGATTGAATGATCTCATTTCCTGCATAAATTTTAATTTCTACTTACATATACTTCTTAAAAGATAGAATACAGGAAATATAGAATAGATGGTGAGATGAATTGGCCTGTGGGATCCATGCCAGTACGTCGGAAATCTGCTAAGTTTCCAATGGAATTGGCAAAATTTCTGAAAATCACATCAGAGGTACATCTTCAATAGCTGATGTTCATTAAGGGAATTCTGCTAAATGTTTACTACATTAAGGAAAACAAATTATTGTTGTTAGTATTAAAATAAATTGATGTACTACAATCTTTCCACTACCTGTTGGCCAATAATTTAACGGATATTTATTCCGGCTCTGTTTCCGAAACTCTGACTTTCCATGTGTCGCCAAACAAAGAGTTTAATTATGGATGTAATTCCAATCTTCGTCCAAGCGCGAAGCTCACGAACTCACAATTTGATTATGAAATTAATAAATTTCGAGCATCCCACCGTGGAAACCAATCATTAGAGTTTGTTTGTCCATTATGGAGGGTTGTTTGCTGGTTATATATAAAACCCTTTGTGGCTCAACAAAAAGTAAATATTCGTGTTATTTTTGAGTTTGTTTGAGAACTCTTGGCTTCATTGATCGGAAGTCGAGATACCATTAAACAATCATCATTTCTCCATTTCAATAGTCATAAATTCCTGATGATTTTATTTGTCTAATCCTTTTACGAATGTTAATAGCACTCAAATGACTCATGAACATAAATCTGACATCATTTGGTCGGAATTAGTCAGAATTTATGGAAACACAATTTTTCCTTCACTCCTTTTATGATAACTCTACAAGTTTTTTTTTTCTTCAAAGCCTCATCAAGAGTACAATATGTTTACTGCTAAAAAACAACCGTCTCACAGGGGCTGCGTAAGGTAAGCTGATTTCCCACGTGGTAGTCAAACGCACATGGGATATCATCTAACCACATATTTTCTATTCATCAGTAAAACCGCAGAATAGTAAGGGGAGAGGGGGGGGGGAGTTACTGAACACAAGGAAGTTCTTATGAAACAATGCACAACACAACAATTGTATAATATCAATAGTTTAACAAGATTGGTTCTGTAACATTTTACGATCCGACTCATTATAACGAAGGTGTTTTAATCTTAGCAATCCAACCCCTCTAAACCCCAAGTATTCAAGGCCAGATTTCAAACACTAACAAATATAACCTTTACTGTTGACTGGAACGGTTAAATATCAAGTGTAGTATAGAGAAAATAAACATTTTCATGCAAGAACATAAAATCTTAGTTGATGACGTCATAGCACAACGAAGTTGCATGTATCTCGTCAAATAAAGGTCTATTAAAAATAATATTTGACATTTAAGCTTCGGATAAAGTGGTTTACTATAAAACAGAGTATGGTTTATGTGACGTAAGTAGGAGTGAGGGTTTGCTGATGAGTGAAAACTAAAAAAAAAATGCAAATATCGCAATAGCTGATTTATTTTAAAGGAAGTCTACTAGAAACGGAGTCAGTCCATGTTTGGTGATTCCTTCATCATGGGATTTACAGGCAGGTGGGAAATGTGATTAATTTACGCAGCCCTTGACGTGAAAATATACTTGGGTCTCTATTTTTTTATAGCCTATTTATTTGATTTCAGGTCATTCAGAATGATCATAGATGATATCGACCTCATGTATTGTACTTTAAGGTAACATTTATTTACGTTTAAGGTGGCATTGATTTATATTACAGTCAATGCCAAAGCATTCATTTTACCTTAAAGTACAATTAAGTTTTAATTGTATTCTGAAATGCTGTGGCGCTTAATTTCCTCAAGAGCCATGGAGCGCCTTCAATAAAGAGTAAATCCTTTGCAGGAATTACCAAGGCTTTGCCATTTATTGGGGCTTTGGCATCCGGCCCAGAAAGGCATTGCTTGTCCGAAGGGATACTTTCTAAGAGAAGATCTATGTTTGCTAGGCCGCTTTTTATAGGAATAATACCAGAATTATCCCTTGGGAACTGCTAAAATATGCAGGATCGGGGGTAGGTTTAGGGTGTGACATAGGATATGTGGATTGAAGGAAAAAATCCCTTTCGAAAAGGTCAGCGTCCTTTTATAAAAAGTCACCTAGGCGGGTCTTTTACGTTATGGACACGCTGCTGGACGTCATAGATGGACATCATCTTTCCTCCATTTTAGGAGGTTTCACTTAAGGGAAATCTGCTATTAAGGCTGTACTCATGACGCGATTTTCAAAAAAAATATCTTCGAATGCCCCCATCGGTCCTACCTGGGAAAGGCATAACTGAGGTCAGTTCAAAACTGTACATATAGTGGGTCGTAATTTTTGTGTGCGTTGATATTTAAACGTTTTATGTAAAACTAAAGATTAAGTTTGCTTAGAGGGGAGGTATTTAGAAAATTCAAAATATCTCCCGTCGAATAGAAACATTTTATAAAACCAATTTTCTGCAAATATAACCTTTAAATGTTAGATAGTACTATCTCTATCTTGAATATTAAGCCAGATATTTGAATATTTTAGTTTTCAGTCTTGAGTAAATACCCCTCCCCCCCAATTCCTAGTCTTATTATATCATCAACTAGCTGTTATATTAAGACATGAACTTAACCAGTAATTTTAGGTAACACTTATATTTGAAAAAATAAAAGAAATAAACACATGCTAACACCATAACCTATAGTTGGTTATCAACCTCGACCCGGCTGAGATAGTTTTTGTAAATATAATATGTGACTCACTGGTGCTAGAGGCGGCTAAGCGTCCTTGTAGGCGTTCCACTCATGTTCACTACAAATTACATTTAACGGTCAAAGTGGGCACACAACAGTTCCTTTTTTAAAATGTTTCTTAGTTTAGGCTCTTGTGAGATACACGCATAACCTAGCACTAAGATAATTTTTTATATCATATGTTTTTTTCAAGCAATGGTGTTAATTTTATCTATCATATGTTTTTTTTATTTTTTTAAAAAGTAACCACTACAGGATTCCCCTCCTAGATGACGGAGTCAGGAAAGTCTTGAGGTGCATGGCCTGCGGCTGGAGTCTTCTGGCAGGACGGTAAGGTGTGAGACTGAGAATTGGATGGTGGAGGGTTGTCCAGCGGTTTTTCGGAGGGTAGGAAAGCTGGTTTTAGCCGGTCTATTGAGATGGTTGCGTCGCGGCCTGGGAGTCGTACCAAGAAGAACTTGTCACCTCGCTGAAGGACTCTGTGTGGTCCGGAGTAAGGGGGTGTCAACGGATTAAACTTTAACATTGTCCAATACATGCAAATTCGTTATTTGTTGACGTCATCATTTAAGCTCTTTGCTCGAAAAGATTTATTTGATCTGTATTATAATGGATATATAATAATAACTTTTTCATTCAACACTAGAGTTCATAGCCGTTTATGGCTGAAATATATACATATATGTACATACAGATATAAGCAATAGAAATAAGAACATATAGGCTAAGTTTGTATTTGTATAAGATGGAATTGTTTAATTATACATTACTTAAAATTATAAGTATTATTAAAAAACATAAAATAAAATCATATAGTTCAAGTTTGTGTCATATTAGAATAGAAGATATTGTATTATTGCAGCAACATGTATTTAAAAAAATAATCCGAACCAAGCAACATAAAGAACGCATGTTAAATGCTAAAAGGAAAAAAACCCCCAGAAAACACCCATCATTAAAATATTAACCATAATCATTATAGTTACTAATTGACGGCGCTAAGAACCTAGTGTTTAGTGCCTAACCCAAACTCTTTTCTCTCTCTCTTGAAGAAGAGGGTCTATCCGTATTTAAGAAGAAGAAAGATTTTTTATTGTTCCTGCGAATTTTTTGTTCAGAACTGTAGACACGCACATTCAGTTTTAACGCTTCATGTTTCAGGGTTCCTCAAAGACGATGGTACATTAAGGGTTTCTTTAACCGAACACAAGGAGGAATTGCGTGTAACTAATTGTCTGACATATTCCTTTCACCTGCCTGCCAGTCTATAAAGTTCTGCAAAGTATGGATTTCCCAAACTCTCATGATAAACGTCAAAACTCAATCGGACTACCCAAGTTGAAAAACCATTTCACCTCAGACATCACGAAGTAAACACTATGCCTCCTTCATTTACGTATAATATTACCTCATAAATCTTTTAAGAAGTTCCAGGAAGTGATTCGTCAGAATAACTTTCAGAGGAGGATATCTGTTTGGGAAAGAAAAACGCCGGAGCTATCCATCATGAGAAGTAAGAAAGGGTTGGATGCTCTACTTCAGCATAGCAAACTTTTCCTTAAATAAATGGATGACTTAAAGCCAGGTTTTGTATAGTAGTGAGTTTTTACTCAGCTAAAACCACCAGCGAGTACAACCTGAATCCCAGAGACGTTATGACCTAATTTTTTATCGTTTATTAAATTCCTAAACATATCTTCATGTCTTCTTATTCCGGTGAAATTTAAAAATCGAAATGAATTCAGTCTACATAAACAGCTCCGTTTTCTACTAATACGAGTATAAGGGAAATAGCTTTAAATAATTCCTCTTTAGGAATAAGGTATTAGTTTCTAACATGTGCGTCGTGAACTTTTTTTTCTTTCGGGCGAATAGATAATAGTCTTCAAGGGAATAGTTAATTATGTTCAATGTCATACATAATTATTTCTCAGGGGATAGATAATTAGCTCGAAGGGAATAGATAAGTATCTCTAAGGAAATACATAATTACCCATAAGGTGGTAGATAATTATCTCCAAAGGGATAAATCGTTATATCCAAGGAAATACATAATTACCTCAAAACTAATAGATTATAATCAACAAGATAATATATTATTATCTTCAAAGGAATAAATACGTATTTCTCAGGGGATAGATAATTAGCTCCAAAGGAGTAGATAAGTATCTATAAAAGAATAAATATTAACCCACAAGGTGATAGATAATTATCTCTATTGGGATAGATCGTTATCTCCGAGGGAATATATAATTATCTCAAAACTAATAGATTATAATCAACAAGATAATATATTATTATCTTCAAAGGAATAAATAATTATTTTTCAGGCGATAGGTAATTAGTTCCAAGGATATAGATAAGTATCTCTAAGGAAATACATAATTACCCAAAAGGTGGTAGATAATTATCTCCAAAGGAATAGATAATTATCTCAAAACTAATAGATTATAATCAAGAAGGTAATATATTATTATCTCCAAAGGATTAAAAAATTATCTCGAAGGGAATAGATAATAATCAACAAGTATAACAGCAGTAGGATTTCGAAAAGGTTGTACTCTTTAAAATCGTTTATTCCAGCCGTAGCTGCGAACCATCCTGTCTGAGCAGAAAATCTAGAGAGAATAATAACCAACTCTGGAGCTCTGAAGATGAGACAACTTTTTTCACCGAAAATTCTGTTGTTTTGAAAGTATTCTGTCTGGATGAAAGGGCTTATAAGTGCGGAGGGGTTTCACCTTCTTTAAATTCTTATTCCGTAGATAAGAGATAAAAATAATTAGTTTCTGAGGAGGTTGCTAGAGGGAGCAGCAGTAGAAATATGCTGGAGGCGGTGTTGGCATGACTGGATGTGGTGGGGGTGTGGGAATTCCTCTGCGTGGGTGTTGCTACTCACACATCCCTGGTATTTGGTCACATAGTAATTGCATACAGGATCAATGCACTCTGTCGTCTGGATATGGTATCGCAATCTCCCAATGCAACAGACTGCTCATTTAGAATGTTGTTGGGAGGGTGGGGATTACAAAATAAAAGGTCTTGGCACTCAAAACAAGTTAACACATTAATCCATATTTAGATGAATAAATAATTATATTTCTTCAGTTACCTAAATTTATGAAGAAGAAAGGATCACCAATCTATCTCATAAGGATCAGCACTTGGTACAATTTCCCTGCCCAGTCATCCTGATGCTAGATAGTTATAAGAGGTTAATAGGTCCATAAATTTACTCGTATTTATGCCAACAATAGGAATTCCGATATCACAAAAATCGAGTTCCATGAATGCAAACATAGTTTCTTGTTGAGGTTGACGTAATGATTGCTTTGGACCTGAACCCAATGAAGGTTTTTTGGTTAACTTTGCGTTCTTTTGAAACCAGCTGACTCGCTGGGATAGATGTCTCTACCAGTTGACTAATTCCGGTCACTTCGGCTCACAAAAATTTTAATGTGTTTATTGTTGTTAGAATAATGCCGTTTACCATTTCATCTATCCGACATTCCGATCGAAGATAAAATTTCACCACTCAGGAGGTCTGCATTACTTAAATTGATTTCCAAAGCGTTGGAGTCTTGCAATATATTATCTATTTCTTGCTCAGTACGAACCCTAGTAAAAAAGAAATTAAAATCAGTTGTAAAGCGAGTATATGCAATAGTTAACAAGAAAATGTATTAACAACGACTGATTACATAATTATCGAACATAGATAGATGATATATTTTGATCTGACGTATATCAGCGGAGGTATTTGCAGTGCTGTATTTCAGCCACTATATAAACTGCTTTCAAAAATTAAGGAATTAATTTTAGGAAATTGAAGTTTAATAAATAGTACCAACAATAACAGTTAACTGTAATTATTTAATTAAACGAAAAGTAATTTTTTTCTCTGGAGAAAATCACTAAGTGGAGGGAAATCAGAAAATTCAGAATATTGTTGCTCTACAATTGATAATCTATGCATTAACTCAAATATTGAGTATGTTATTGTATTTGTACTATCTTGTTTTCAGTCTTCAGTAAAGCCCCCCTGCTACTCATCGGATATTTGTTTGGGAAATGGATGGATTCGATCAGTGGTGTGTCATACCAGTACGTGCGAAATCTGCGTAGTTTATGCAGCCCCTGCGTGACGGACTTTTATAGAATAGGTTACTGCATCACCGGTCAATCGTAAACAGTTTCTCTGGGGCTGAGGCCTCAGAGAAATTTTGAATACCCAGACTGGCCATTTGGACGAGTTTCTGGGAGCGTAGGAAGATGGACTTAGACCACTGGCAGGTGTTTGCCTCCTACTCCGGTCCCAAGAAGATCCAACAGATATCGCGAGTTCCTTCATGTTTAATTGAGATCAACTGGAGAATATATCGCCACTTTGATGTGCAAATTTGTATTATTATTACGTGCATCCGTAACTCAACAAATGTATATTAACATTTCGCCGGTTAACGTCAGGTTAAGTTACACACAATGGTTAGGGTGTTCAAATTGGACTGTTACGGTGGGCTTAATCTCCTCACGAGTTAAACCGATAGGTTCTTCCTTTGATGCAGGTCAAATGACATTATCGCGTCTGTTGCACTGGGGCTGTATATTGGAGGAAGGGGGTGGGAGTAATTGGCACAGATGTGGGGGCGGCGCGGCTTCAAAAGGACTTCAAATCTTGTTTAAGCTAGATCGAGTCAAGTCATTTGGAAATGTCTAATGTAGCATCACTATGTACTCCAGTTTTAACAAGACATGTCTTTGAGACAAAGGGCCTTTCTCTTGACTTGGAGTATTGAACGCGGCGTCATGGGAGTCGGTTTTGCTTTTAGCTCAGACAATTATATTTGCATAGCTCGTTGTTTTACCCCTGATCTGCTTTGGGAGGCCTGAAACTCCGGTATACCCGCTATACTCCAAGTGCAGTTATCCGAGGTAGTTCAAGTATTAATATTCGATTCTAGGCAAAGGCAAAGGAATTTATTAGCGAAGTAGACCGAAGTCTGATACTCGTCTTAGGAGGGTTAAGCGACTGGATTCACTCAGCCATTGTCCTATAGAAGTGGCATTACAGACGAAAGATTGCTACTTCTTTATTCAAGTGTCTGGGAGAACAGATGCAACATCCAATCCCAGTAACCGTACTCAGAAATAAAGTTAATTATGCAATGGCCGGATACAAACTCTACATACCTACCACAGACATCCAGCTCTCTTGAAACATAGTATTGCAATAATGAAATATCATAAAGGGAAATTTTCATTTTATTTTCACTCTATATAATTTTATGTTTTATGTAAACCTTAATCATTTTAAATTTCTTTTATTCATTTTATACACCAATTTTATTTTAATTATTGATTTATTTAATTAATATTTAAATATTTTATTAATGATTTCTTTATTGTCCAATATCAATAGTTTTGATTTGCAGTTTTCACCTAGCTTTGAATTTTGTTTTTATTTGTTCTCTTGCTCATTTATTTTTTATCTTTGCTGTGTTAAATACTTATTTTTTGATTCCCATTCATGCTTTTTGAGTTCCATTTTGTTTTTGAGTTCCATTTACATTTTGAGTTCTAGTTCCGTTTTTGTGTTTCATTCAGTTTTAGTGTTTAATTTCGCCTTTTTTGTTCTATTTTTTTTATTCCAGTTCTGTTTTGAGTTGCGTTCCTATTTCTTTCCCATTTCTGTTATGATATCATCTCTGTTTTTTGTGTTTTCTCTCTGTGTTTTGATCCTTTTATGTTTTGTAAATCCTTTGTTTGTTTTGTGTTCCTTTTGTGTTCTGTGTTCCTTTTGTGTTTTGTGTTCCTTTTGCGCTTTGTGTTCCTTATCTGTTTTGTTTTCCTTTTGTGCTTTGTGTTCCATTTCTGTTTTGTTTAATTTTGTTAATTTTTTTTGTTTGTATTGTTTTTTTTGTTTTGTTTTTTAAAGTTACAAATCCTTTAGTTTAGAGCAACATCGCCGAAGCTGCGAAGCTCCAATAAATAAATAAATAAATATATAAATCCAAAGTTTCTGTTAAATCTAAAACGATACTCTAAACATCACTCGATTGAACGAATTAATTAATACACAGAATAAGTAATGTGTATGTTTACAAAAAATTCACTTCCAAATTCATAAATTCCAATTTTATAGAAAATAATCGTTAGAGAATAAGAGTTTACTAAAGGATCAACAAATATTTTAGTTAGGAAAACATTGCTCTGTAACCCATCTTTTATGTTAATTATGGTGAAAACATTATTTTTAAAACATTTCAAGAAAGAGGAATCTTACATTCTGAACGAATATGTTAACAATGAACATTAAACGAAGATGGTGGGGAATCTAAATAAAGAATTTTTATTTTGCGGCTTTCGAGGACGCCCTTTTGCAGGAACTCTATAAAAAGCAGTAGGTTATCAATCTGTAAAGCTCTTATATTTATATGGGGCTCAGGTTAGCCACGTGAGTTAAAGCGTGTGGCGTGCCATCTCACACGGTAAACCTAGAGTGGTGCGTTCGATTCTCGCCGAGGAAATGGGAATTTACTTAGTGATAAACTGATTAAATAAAATCCTTTGTCCCACCCTAGCTAGAAAAGGGTGGTAACCTGTAGATAAGCCGTCCCAATTAGCCGTTGTTGCAAAAAGTGGACGTTAATAAATAATATAATTTAATTTATATTTATATTCCTCAGCAATAGAGTATTCTAATGCGCATAATAGAACTAAGACTTTTGTGAATGGTTATAAAAAAAACACAATGGAGATTTGTTTGATACAATTTTTACAAATATTAAAGAGTTTGAGAGTATGAATAGGAATTTTTAGGTCGTGTATCTTATTACTATTTCTGGAATAAGACATTTAAACCTGTAAATGTATGAAACATAAAGCATTATTTTGGTTGTTAATGGTTTATTGTGTCTGTGGGATGTATTAGTATAATAGTTATTTTAAAATCACAGGTATTATCAGGTGACAGACCAAACTAGAAAATACACGTAATCTGCTAAACTTTCCCGTCTTGGTTCGTGTGTGCCTCTTTTTCCTATGTCTTGGCCAAGACGCCCAACCCATTCGAGTAATAGCTTTCCCTCTCGGCAAGATGATATTGGATTATAGGAAGCATTTAGGCGGGAACTGCCTTTGATGTCTTAGACTAGGGCGGCGAAAGGATGGCCAATCAGGTTATGGAAGGTATTCCCCCAGTAGTGGGTTATAGGAGACTTGAGTCAATTTAGGCCCTAACTGGATTTGACGGTCTTTTAGGCCTCTCTGCACCATTGGTTAGGCTGCTGGCCACCAGGTGGCTGCCCGCCATTAAAACGTTGGCGTCACCCCAAGCCGCTAAACGGTTAATCACATCAGGTGTTAGACCGGCTGACTAACTCCTTCTTAACAAGAACCGCTCAAACCAAAGAAAACATTTAATATTTTTGCTGTGATAATTTTAAATAACTATTAACCTTTTAATATTTAAGTTTATGGATTTATAATTGCCTAATATAGTCTAGGATTCTATGATTGTTATATATGTATGAGCAAAGTTAATAATAGCATAACACTAAATAAGGGTTATAGAACCTACCTGTTAAGAGATTAGATATTATCAGATTATTAGATATTGACAAATTACCTCTTGGTAAGGCTAATTTAAATTCAGGGGATTTTTATTATGTGGACCCATTAGTGTGTATAAAAGTGACTGAGTAGAATAATTTTATAAGGTTTGATAGAACTCTACGTATCTAAGAGAATTATGATTTTCCTTAGTGGTTGTGAGATAAAAAATGTTTACCCAGTATGTTTTTAGCATTGTTAATGCCCAGGAGGGAGACAACATCCGCGATTCTAAAATAAGGAGAATAAATATAGCTGTTTGAGACCTAAAGATCCTTTCTTTTGTCCTGAAATACAAAGAAAACATTTCAAGCGTAGTCGATTTTGGGTCAGAAGATCACATAAGAGATTATTAAATTTTGTATTCTATTGAGCTTGAACTCATGATGAGATTTTCGAAAAATGCCCTTTAATGTCCATCAATCCTGCCGAGAAGATGACGAAAATGATGTCCGTTCTAGAGGTCGCAATTCTTGTATTTGTTGGTTACCATACTCAATACATAAGCATTTCATCTATATATATATAAAATTGTAACCTCTGTCTGCAAATTGATTTTTTTGGAGAGATTTTACGATAACTTTTTGTTTCACATGTCATAGACACCATATATGCATTTTGTTTTAGCAGATTTCCCTTAAGGGAAATCAGCTATTGAGGTTGTACTCATGACGGAATTTACGATTTTTTTTCTTCAAATGTCCATCGATCCTACCTAGGACGAAAATGAGGTCCGTTAAAAACTGTATATTTATATATATATATATATATATATATATATATATACATATATATATATATATATATATATATATATATATATATATATATATATATAAAAAACCTCCCCGGTTTGAGCAAGCCACCGCGTGAGTAGTAGTGGGGGTAGAGATGTGGAAGGGGTATTGTTCCGTAGCGGCGTACGTGCCATTTTCAGCGTTCAGATTATGAAACTCGCAGGGCTGCATGTGATGACATTTTGCAAAACATTCCCCCAGATGCTGTCTTAATTTCTTCTGATGAAGCCCACTTCCACTTGAGTGTATCTGTTAACAAACAGAATTTCCGCTACTGGCCTGCAGAAAATCCTAGGGAACTCCACCAACCACCACTACACAGCTCAAAAGTCAGAGTTTGGTGCGCCGTTGCGGAATTTGGTGTGTGGGGACCGTACTTTTTTAAAGAAGATGGACAAACAGTAACGGTCAATGCCGATCGCTATTGTCACATGATAGAGACATTTCTCCGACCCAAGATCAATCAGTTTGTTTTAGACCATGAGGAAGAAGAAGTTTGGTTCCAACAGGACGGAGCCACAGCTCACAGTGCTCGGCGGTCCATGGAAATGTTAAGAGAGTTGTTCCCTGGACGTCTTGTTTCTTTAAGAGGAGACATTTCCTGGCCCCCAAGGTCACCCGACGTATCACCTTGTGATTTCTTTCTGTGGGGCTACCTAAAGGCTAAAGTGTACAAACATCGTCCCAGAACTCTGCAAGAACTAAAAGATGTCATTAGGCAGGAAGTGGCAGCCATTCCAAGGAAAGGTACACGAAGAGCTATGGACAACTTCAGGGAAAGACTTCGTGAATGTCTTAACAATGGGGGACATCATTTATCGGACATAATTTTCAAAAGTCCGTCACGCAGGGGCTGCGTAAACTAAGCAGATTTCCCACGTGAAGTTTTACAATAGAGAAATCTGCCTAATAACAACTGTAGTAGTAAGAAACCTCTAAACCTAAAAAACATTATTAAGGGCGTAATAACCCAGTAGTTTCTAGCCCAAAAAACCATTAACCTAACCTCTAAACCTATTCACGAGGGACGATAGTTATGGAAACGGCCGCCAGAGCTCTCGTCGGAAACTCCGAACAGCCTATTGGTGACCACACGCAGAATACAAATGCAAATATCTCGGTTAATATTCAAGATAGAGAATTAATGTATAGAACAATATTTATAGTAAATTTAATTTGCAATAAGATTGGTTCTATACAATCTTTTGATCCGACGTATAGTAACGGAGATATTTCGAATTTTCGAAAATCCTCCCCTCTAAACCCCCCCTCCCACTGGTCCGATTTCAGCCGTTAACGAACTTGATATTTCTTTTTACATAAAACGCTTAAATAAGAAGTTTGGTAAGGATCAAACAAAATTTGCTACCGCTAGAGCGGTAACAGACAAATATATATATATATATATATATATATATATATATATATATATATATATATATATATATATATATATATATATACAGTTTTGAACGGACCTCATTTTCGTCATCTACTAGGTAGGATCGATGGACATTTGAAGAAAAATGTCGAAAATTCCGTCATGAGTACAACCTCAATAGCTGATTTCCCTTAAGGGAAATCTGCTAAAACCAAGTAAAGTATACTAAGTGATATAAAATGGCATTATATATGCTATTCACAAATATAAGTAATTGTTCTGTATGTTTCTTATTCTTTTTGCAAATGCCTATTGAAATCAAGGAGGTTTTTTTGCCGGACCCTGTATATATATATATATATATATATATATATATATATATATATATATATATATATATATATATATATATATATATATATATATCACTCTATCTCTCTATATATTTGTCTGTTACAGCGCTCGCGGTCGCAATGTTTGTGCAATCGTTACCAAACTCGATATTTAGTCGTTCTATGTAAAAAGAAAGAAAGAAAGATCAAATTCGTTAACGGCTAAAATCGGACCAGAGGGAGGGGGGGTTTAGAGGGGGAGAATTTTGAAAATTCGAAATATCTCCGTTACTATAAGTCGGATCGAAAAAGTGTATAGAATCAATCTTATTGAAAATTAAATACACTATAAATGATGTTATATACATTTATTCTCTATCTTGAATATTAACCGAGATATTTACATTTTTCAGTTTTCAGCCTTCAGTAAACCCCCACTTCTACTAGTGTTGCATAAATAATGCTCTGTTATATAATAAAAGATATTAATTGAAGCCTAAATACCAAATATTGTTTTCATTGAACTTTTACTTTGTGAGATATATGCAAATACGTTATGTTGATCCCCCCCCCTCTTCTTTTGTTTTAGGATTACATACTAAAATTTGAGAGATTGAGATAAAACTGATTCTGATTCATTACAAATTATACCTCTAGCTTTAGTAAATTGTTTTTAATAAAATTAATATGTTATATTCAAATATATTCCATTAATTGTTTGTCTTTCCGGTCTACATATGTAGCACTACGTGGTCGGCTTGCCTGCTTGTTTACAATTCAGCCTTGTATTGTACATTTACTGAGCATTCACGGTAGTGTAACCTGTATGTATATTTATCTATTGTAAACCTTCACGTGGGAAATCTGCTTACTTTACGCAGCCCCTGCGTGACGGACTTTCTTTGGTGTCTGTTTGTTTGTTTGCTACCTTTTCACGCATAAATGGCTGAACCGAGTTTTATGAAACTTGGTATGTATATTACTACTAACCCAACTCATACTTTAGGCTATGTCAATATTCTCTGAGAGGAACAGAAGTGGGGGTTATAAGGGAGGGCTGAAATTAAAAATAGCAATATTTCGTTTCCTAATGCATTTTCGGCAATTTGGCACATAAGAAAAGTTGTTTTTTTTGTTATTTAGAGTAACGTTTGTTATATACACTTTTGTCGTATACCTAAGTATAAATGAGTTATACGCTAAAAACTACTGCGGAGGTCAACAATTTTATTTGGCACAAAGAACTCAACCGAACTAAACCAAACGCGGAATGTGAATTAGCACTTCACACTATTGGGGTTTCGGCAAATATGCACATAACAAAATTTGTTTATTTTGTTGTTTAGAGAAAGTTGATCAACAATTCTTTTCAATATGAACTACCAGGTACCTCACCTGGAAAAATTAATTCAAATCTATGTTAATATTTTGACCTTAATAATTTAAATCTATCCATAATGGCCAGGAAACGGGAAATATGACAATATGGAGGACAGTGAAGTCTTACATAAAAACTAATTTTATTATTTACAAATCCACAGAAACGACGGGTATTAACCCTAAACACTGGGAGGGGTAAATGTCAAAATATTCTGCAAAGTAAAGCCTTGCCAAAAAAATACCATCACCATTCAGCCTCAAATGAATTCCCGGGCGAAGCCGAGTATCTGAGCTAGTCTAAAACTAAAGAGACAAGAGCGTTAACTAATAGGATGAAAGGAGGTTAGTGTGGGAGAAAATCGAAAATATCTCCGTTATTATGGGTCGAATCAAAAAAATTGTTATAAGCAATCTTGTTGCAAATTGAAGTGTTTATACTTTTTTTTAATATGTGTTTCTTTTATCTTGAAAATTAATCGAGATTTTTAATATTTTCAACCTTCTGAAACTCTCTCTGTTAGAAATCAATCATACCCTAACCATAAGAAATTAAATTATGATACGTCTTCGTTGACTTTATTGAACAATTATTGACTCAAACCCATACTCGATGTATAACTGTTTCAGCCAACATTAAAGATAATATTCATTAATGGCTGAAATTTTATTGGGTGGGGATGGGGTACATGAGGGGAAAAATTCAAAATATATCCGTTATTATGAGGCGGCTCGAAAAATGTTATAGACCCAATCTTGTTAAACAATTGCTCTGAATTTGTTGTTTTATACGTTTTTTTTCCATTATTCAAATATCAAGCGAGTTATTCGTTCTTGCTTTCAGGTAATGTAAATATATTATTTATGCAGCAAGTGATGAACATGATAAAGTGCACCCATATGCGATATCAAATATACATTTAACCGTTAACGCTTTTGTTCGTATTAAACAGTACTTTTTTTTTTTTTTTTAAATTTGTATTTTCTTAAAAATTAAGTCATCAAAATTTAAAGGGTTCGCATTTCAGTATCAACCATTGGGCTCCTTCAGTAGAAAGAAAATATATGAAAAAAACAACACAATTTATAAATTATTTATTTCCTAAAAATATTTTTATCAAATTTTCTGCACATAAGATTTACTTAAAAAAAACAAAACAAGATTTTTATTAAAGAACAGAAATATTTTACTACCTCATTTTATGAGACGTTTCTGTTTTTAAGTAATGTATGTTACGCGGCCACGCTGGGTTTATGAATACGTACTTTTTTGTTAGTATGTTTGCGAAATTTTGGTTATACAATTTGCATATTGTGTGAGCGTTGTGGCTTGATTTAACACAATCTCCATTACAAAATATTAAATATTCAAACACACATACTCCCTCTCTCATCTTCATCTATATTTCACATGACAGGAACGTATGTTTTGTTGATTTTCACAATTGAACTATGAATGGTTTATTACATAATTATTGGATGTAATTATTTTTCTTTATATTGCACAAGGTTTCCGAAAAAATGAGAGTGGTATAAATTTGGTAATAGGGCGATTTTGGCATTTTATTGTATAAATGATAGTGCACTTCATAAGATACCTTGTCAATAACAAAAGCTTGTATCCATCATTGTTATATGATCTGTCGTAGACAATCATGTCGAGTATTATATTCATGTATTTTTTTTTAATCACAAAAATGTTAAAAAAGTACTAAATACATTATTAAAAAAAAAAGTTTATTTTATCTGACCACGCTTATCAGAATGACGGGCATCTAAATACGTTTTTTATACATTTAAAATAAGTAAAAAAAATTATAAAGAAAATATACTCGAAGCTAAAAAATACCTCGGACCCATGTACCGAAAATTATTTCTCTGTCCTAATAAATCTAGGGCATCGATCAGACAAATAAATAAAATCATGGGGCATGTGAAGTTTCTATCAACAGCCAACTATACACATTATTATAAATTATATTTACTTATTTATTCAGGTTATGCTACATCATATGATATGTTGAATGTTGATAGAATTTTCACACTCTTCACGATTTTATTTATTAGTCTGATCAATGCCCTAGATTTATGAGGAGAGTGGTGTGATGACTGGTACCTAAGGACCCAGGATTATGTTTTAGCATTTAGTACATTTTCTTCATCTTTTTTCAATAAATACGTTTAACATAAAAATTATCTTTTAGTTATTTTATTTTTAGGTTTTTAGTTTTAATTTCTCATTCTATTAATTTTATTTAGTGAGTTATTACTCTAGGCTTATTTCCCCCAGGATTATGTTTTAGCTTTTAGTACATTTTCTTCATACTTTTTATCTTTTTTCAATAAATCCGTTTAACTTAAAAATTGCCTTTTACTTATTTTATTTTTAGGTTTTTAGTTTTAATTTCTCATTCTATTAATTTTATTTAGTGAGTTATTACTCTAGGCTTATTTCCCCCAGGATTATGTTTTAGCTTTTAGTACATTTTCTTCATACTTTTTATCTTTTTTCAATAAATCCGTTTAACTTAAAAATTGCCTTTTACTCATTTTATTTTCAGGGTTTTAGTTTTAATTTCTCATTCTATTAATTTTATTTAGTGAGTTATTACTCTAGGTTTATTTCCCCCAGGATTATGTTTTAGCTTTTAGTACATTTTCTTCATACTTTTTATCTTTTTTCAATAAATCCGTTTAACTTAAAAATTGCCTTTTACTCATTTTATTTTCAGGGTTTTAGTTTTAATTTCTCATTCTATTTATTTTATTTAGTGAGTTATTACTCTAGGCTTATTTCCCCCAGGATTATGTTTTAGCTTTCAGTACATTTTCTTCATACTTTTTATCTTTTTTCAATAAATCCGTTTAACTTAAAAATTGCCTTTTACTCATTTTATTTTCAGGGTTTTAGTTTTAATTTCTCATTCTATTTATTTTATTTAGTGAGTTATTACTCTAGGCTTATTTCCCCCAGGATTATGTTTTAGCTTTCAGTACATTTTCTTCATACTTTTTATCTTTTTTCAATAAATCCGTTTAACTTAAAAATTGCCTTTTACTCATCAGGTATTTGAATTAATTTTATATCTAATAACATATTAATAGAAGATCATGGCAATTAAATTTAATTATGAATTCCGAGCTCACTAAATTTTCATAGGAAATTAAAATAGTAGTTCTGAAGATGGTAGTATATATATGGTTCCAATTGTATATGTCAGTGTGTGGTGTATTTATTATCGCTACAAGTGGAACGCTGACAATAAATAATTTAGACCACAGGAAGTAACTTGTCTTACTTGGACTAAATTTTGCTTTATCTGAATTTTATTTAGTGAGTTTTTACTCTAGGTTTATTTCCGGACAATTTGTTGCAGCCCGCCATTTCCCGCAGTTTTTAATAATTATTTGTTGTAAAGTCCGTCGCAGTGTTGTTAGTAGGAATTGCACAGTAAATGTTCATCAGTCTGGTAGATACTATTATCACAGTGGCTTGTGCTTGTGTTAATTTTAAATCTGCGTAAGTAGGTTTTTATAATCCCAGTGGGGATTTATGTGGTGTAGTTGTTAGTTGTTGTGTTTTAATATTTAATTAGCCCTGCATTTTGGAATACAGCTTTTGGAGTGTCACTCTTGCCTGTCCAATCTTATCTTTCTAGCCAACATTTCATTGTGTCAGTGCATAACCCCCTCCTCACATACCGTTTAGAAATTGAATTGTAATATTAGGGTATGTGTTCACCACGTAAAACTAAAGCTAACTCCCTTAGCTATTCTGTCGGTGAGTTCATTTTGGCAATGTCCTGCGTGTGCCTTCATCCAAAGAAGTACACTGTTATAAGTGTTTACAACACGATATTTAGTGTGAGTCATCTCCAAATCTTGAGTCTGATATTCCTCTTTTAATTTTCCATTTAATAAAACAAAATCAATTGATGTTATCAGTCATGAAATTAAGTGATAACTTCTAAGAAATGAAGCGATGGAATTTTCAAATGTAATTTAAATTTTACATCACATGTATCTCATACTAATAAATACTTCAGTATATTAAATACCTGGATATATTGTTCATGAAATGGAAGCAATTTGTTTCCCAATGCTATTTGAATAAATTTTCATATGTAGCTGAATTATTTGAATTGGTATTTGGCTTTAATGAAAAGTTCTAGAAATGTTATGTTATGTTGTTATATTTCTGATTAAATTCACCATACCCATAACGCAGTTTGACGTGATAATGATTAATTGTTGGATTTAACTCGAATTATTATCTCTCACGGAAAGGTTTGTTTTACTTTTACTGTTTCCTATGCATTTAATATTATTTAACTTTACGCGAACTACATAAACATTAGTTACTTCAATCAGCTTTTGGAACTAATAAATATTTTGAAACAATAAATAAAAAAGTCCGTCACGCAGGGGCTGCGTAAACTAAGCAGATTTCCCTCGTGAAGTTTAGTAATAGATAAATATACATACTGGTAACATAACAACACCGTGAATAAATTCAAACGGAAATAAGAAATGTTTCATCCAATTTCAATAACCTGCCGACAGGAAGCGTTAGGTTAGAAATGTAAACAAACGGGTCGGCCCGCCTCACGCCGGAAAGAAAAACAATTAATGAAATATATCAGAATATAACACATTAATTTTATTGAGAACTATTTACTATATCTAGTACTGTAATTAATAATGAGTCAGAATAATTGTTATCTCAATCAATAAAATTTTAGTAGTCCAAAACTTTAAGATGGGGGGGGAGTCACCAGGACATATTTGCATGTATCTCGTATAATAAAGGTCTCTTGAATACAATTTTTGGTATTTAAACTTCCAATAATGTGATTTATTATGTAGCAGAGTATTGTTTACGTAACATGAGTAGAAGTGGCGGTTTGCTGAAAACTGAAAAATGCAAATATCTCGATTAATATTCAAGATAGAGAATAAACGCGTATAACAATATTTATAGTAAATTTAATTTGCAATAAGATTGGTTATATGCAATTATTCGAAACGATGCATAATACCGGAGATATTTCGAATTTTCGAAAATCCCCCCCTCTAAACCCCTCCTCCCTCTGGTCCGATTTCACCCATTAACGAACTTGATCTGTCTTTTTACATAAAACAGTTAAATATCGAGTTTCCTAACGATCAAACAAAAATTGCGACCGCTAGAGCGTTAACAGACAAATATATATATATATATATATATATATATATATATATATATATATATATATATATATATATAATTTTGAACGGACCTCATTTTAGTCATCTCCTGGGTAGGATCGATGGACATTTGAAGAAATTTTTCGAAAAACGCGTCATGAGTACGATCTCAATAGCTGATTTCCCTTAAGGGAAATCTGCTAAAACGAGGGTCCAAATAAGAGAAACAATTATTGGAGCAAGAATGTTGAATTCGTTTAATTTATTGGTCCAGGGAAAATAACCTAAAAATAGGTTTAGGTCAGACCTGAATGGGAGGTTTACATATCAAAGGTTATATTAGCTCAAACGTTTTTTAGATATATATTTGAATAAACGGATTATAAAATTCTTTTGAATATCTGTTTTCCTTCAGTGTTTTAGAAAATCTTCTAAATCCACACTCTTCCTTCATTTTTCCTTGCTTATATTAAGGAAAATCGGCTACTGAGATTGTTCTCAAGATGCGATTTACAAAATAGTCTCCCAATGACCATCGATCCTACATAAGACACCAAGAAAACGTGATCCGTTCAATTTTATAAAAATGCCAGTGGCCGCTAAACTCGATATTCAAGTGTTACATGTAGAAGTAATGATCATTTGAATGATTATATATAACCAGTTTTTTTGCAAATTTTGTTTCCTGCAATTGGAGTTATATCCATATTTATGTCTAACTATAATATTAATAGTGATATTTGCTTTATTAAATTTGTTAGCCTTTTGTAAAACCCCACACCTAGTAAGTTCACTTCCGCAATAAGTCAATTATCTTATTGGAAGCGTTTTATTTCAAATTTATATATAATGCATTGTTTTTTCGGATATATAGGATTGGCTTAAACTAGGTAAGGGATGAAATAAAAAAATCGAAATACATCTGACTAATCCGATTGCAAGAGTCTACTGCACATTTGATTTACAGCGTAAATTGCAAGCCCTTCTAATTACTAAAAACCTAAAAAAAAAAAATTCAAACCTATATCATTCTACCACTTTGCTTATTCCAGAATTTTTATTTCTTGTTACAAAGTATACCTTAACGACATTCTGGTGTCAGTGGTTGATTTTATTTTATAACTTTAAATGTAAACAATAAATTTTCTAGTTTCTTCATAAGAAGAGAGATCCAATTGTTACAATAATAATATGCAGGATATATGTCATTATATGTAAAAGAATAAGTTTTGGTTAGAGGGATTAGAATAAATACATATTTCTTTTTTAATAATTGCTTTAGTGTTTTTTATCACTTTGTTTAAAATTACGTCAATTGTTGACATTATTGCCTAAGACAGATCAATTAGGCTTTGTAATATTCAAACCACTCTTAGCTCTTGACACAACCCATTGATTGTGTGTTTGAAGATGATCTCAATGAACTGGAATTAATCAATTAATTGTATTTTAATCAGTGACAAAGGAAGAAAAGTCCGTCACGCAGGGGCTGCGTAAACTAAGCAGATTTCCCATGTGAAGTTTTACAATAGAGAAATCTGCATACTGGTAACAGAATACCACCGTGATTAAATACAA
Organism: Riptortus pedestris; assembly: GCA_019009955.1. Lineage (NCBI taxonomy): Eukaryota > Metazoa > Arthropoda > Insecta > Hemiptera > Alydidae > Riptortus > Riptortus pedestris. Next base: position 52,565,109 of record CM032232.1, read on the forward strand.
AGGGTAATGAGAAATCTTTCAGTTAATTAAAATAAATTCCCAACTGAAACGGCTTCTGAATTTTAAGAATAATTTATATTTTTATAACTCAAATTTTAGTAGCCCAAGAACTAAAGAAGGGGGGGGGTGCGGATAAACAGAACGTATTTGCATAAATCGCACAAAGTAACGAAGGTAAGGTAAGGCTAGAAACGACTGGTAAGGTTAGAAGAAGCTTCCACCTGAGCCGAGCAATGACGGAAATGGCCGACCTAATCCGAACTATACCCGACCACAGACTTCATAAAAAATGCAAATATCTCGGTTAATATTCAAGATAGAGAATAAATGTAAATAATAATATTTATAGTAAATTTAATTTGCAATAAGATTGGATCTATATAATATTTCGATCCGATGTATAATAACGGAGATATTTTGAATTTTCGAAAATCCCCCCTCTAAACCCTCCTCCCTCTAGTCCGATTTCAGCCATTAACGAACTTGATCTGTCTTTTTACATAAAACGGTTAAATATCGAGTTTCGTAACGATCAAACAAAAATTGCGACCGCTAGAGCGTTAACAAACAAATATATATATATATATATATATATATATATATATATATATATATATATATATATATATATATATATAAACTCGCGGACAAAAAAAACGGCGCACCTACATTTTTAAACATAATACTACATTTATCAGTGATCAGTCGTGCTACTGGTTTTATCATGACGCTATATGTACCTTGACACTTTCTTGTCAATAATCCGAAGTGGTATTAGGATCCCAAAGAATTAAGTTGGAGATAAGACTTCTGAATTCTGTAATCCACGTTTCATTAGTACACGTCTGGCTCTGACACAGTTCATTTAACAGTTAATTATTGCCATTCTTGTTAGTGTTTTTTCCTGCTTTTTATAGCCTTAGTTCTTGCCTATATTTTTGGCAAACAAAAAACTTTTTTTATGGTTTTACCAGTGGAGACAGTTGTCAGAATAATGAGATTGGTTGACGATGGAAGAAGCCAACGTTACGTGTCCAGGTCGCTAGGTATTCCAGAGACAACAGTCCGGAGGGTGGTCCAACGATACCGGGAGACTGGTCGCTACTCGAGGAGGCCCGGTTCGGGTCGGCCAAGAGCGACGAGCTCAGGAGAAGACCGCTTTGTAGTGCTCCAGACTCCACGAAATCGAACACAGGCGGCTGTTGAAACTGCTGCGAGAACTCGACGAGCCATGGATGTTGATGCCAGTGCTCGTACAGTACGCAGGCGGCTTGCGGAAACGTCTTTACACTCCAGGGTCCGAGTGACGGCCCCTCAACTCACTCCAGCACACCGTGTAGCGCGGCTCCAATTTGCTAGGGAACATGAGAATTGGACAGAGGCTGACTGGGCCCATGTTATGTTCTCAGATGAGTCCAGATTTGCCTTACACTCCTCAGATTGGCGGATTGGAGTGTGGAGACGAAGAGGAGAGCGGTACGTAGCGTGCAACATAACCGAAATGGTGCCGTTTGGAGGTGGATCAGTTATGGTGTGGGGAGGCATCACTTTAGACGCAAGGACTGAACTCCATGTGTTCCAGAGGCCTTCAATGAACGCTCGGGTGTACAACACAGAAGTCCTGGAGCAATATGTGATGCCTTTTGCCCCATTCATTGGCGAGGAGTTTCTGTTTATGCATGGTAATGTGCGTTCAAGTCTACCTCAATGAGATCGGTGGGCGCACTCTGAGGTGGCCAGCCCGAAGTCCAGACCTCAATCCTATTGAGCACATTTGGGACGAGCTTAAAGTCAATATCCGGCGCAGATTAAATCTTCCTCTTTGCCTCCAAGAACTGAGAGCTGTACTAACAGAGGAATGGGAAAGGATACCGCAAGGACACGTTGCCAACCTCATCAGGAGTATGACGAGAATGCTGCAGGCGGTGATTCAAGCTAGAGGGGGTAACACACGGTACTAAACCGAGGTAAAAGAAATTCCCATAATTTTTGTTTTGAAATCGTACAGAAATTTTTTTATTTTGTTGTTTTACCAAAATTACTTTTTGTGTATTAAATTTTATTGTGCGCTTACTTCATTTGTTTTTTGGTTTTTCTCTATTTTACCCAGTGCCTATATAAATTCTTAGCAATAAAAAAAAAAATCGGTATGATTTTTGGTATAGTTGAGAAATTGTAGACGAAAATGTAGGTGCGCCGTTTTTTTTGTCCGCGAGTATATATATATATATATATATATATATATATATATATATATATATATATATATATATATATGTGTGTAATTTTGAACGGACCTCATTTTCGTCATCTCCTGGGTAGGATCGTACTTGTTCTGAGAGACGAAAAAAAGTCTTTCTTTGACCGTTACCTTGTAATTTCTCTGCGTTTTAAGTCTCTGTATAACACATTTTTAATCTTGTGTCTTATACTTCCATACCCTCATGTCAGGATATATCTCAAAATTTATAGTTATACATAACTTATTTTAACATGTCAGGTAAGAAAAAACGCCTCGTTCCTTCACTGTTCTGTTTAGAACAGTGAAGGAACGAGGCGTTTTTTCTTACCTGACATAATAATTCCTTCACCATCCAGCACCTCAAAAATGGTTATTTTAACATATCCTTAATTTTATTTCCGTATATTTTATACTATGTTTTAATAATTTCGAAAACATTTTCTCTTTATTTTAAAATTTTATTTTAGAGAACTCAAAGAAATGGTACTCAGCGACATCGCCTAGTTGCGGAGCTCTTCAAATAAATAAATAAAAAATTCTTTCTCTCCCAATTAGCCTTAGTTGCAAAAAGTGGACGTTAATAAATAACAATAATTCTAATTGTTAATTAAAATAATGTTGATTGCATAGGTTTTGTTTATGTCAACAGGCACTGAAGATGGAGCTGTTACTCTGATGTGCATTCTCTCAAAAAATAAACGAATTGTAGAGGAAAGCTGTACTGTTTTCATCCAGATTCCGTCAAGCAAGTGCTACGGAAACTTAGGGGATTTCCCATGTGCTGGAATATGACACGCTGGTAATCTCATGTCACCATCTATTCTGTATTTCTTCCGCAGTATGAGGCCTATGTAAAAGGGGTATTAAAATTCTAGCTGAACATTAATCGTTTTATGACTGACGAACCTAAAGTGAAAATCATATAATAACGTTGATAGTTCAATTCTTCGAAATACCCTCCCCATAAGCGATACGATTTCAGCCATTAACTTTCATTACTTTAAATTAAAACCAGCAGTTTTACATAAAACGTTTAAATATCGAGTTTGGTAACTATCAAGCAAACATTGTGACCGCTGGAACGTTAGCAGAAAAATATATATAGTTTTGCAAGGACCTCTTTTCTTTATCTTCTGCGTCGGATCGATGGATATTTGAAGGAGGATTCGAAAAACGTATCGCGAGTGCAACCTCGACAGCTCATTTCCCTTGATGGAAATTTGCTAAAAAACACAAAAAGTTCTTGATCTCATCCCAGATTTACCAGAAATTGTGCAAAAAGATTAAAAGAGTATTTTTTGTGTGTTTTTGTTCAGTAGCTGGTTTTTTTTTTAAAATATTTATTGAGATATATGCTTGTGGCAGAACTTTGTATATTAGTTGCATTATGAATTTATCACCCCGGGCCTAAATCCAGGGGGAGGGCATAAATTTAACAATTTCCTGAGCGGCGAACTAAGCCCCGTGATGCGTGCCCTAGATTCCAATGGACCCACTCCCTTCCCCTAGGCATACAACATCGATATATCAAGATCGTCCTTCCTGGGAACATCATCGATTTAAAGTCGAGTCCTCCAACACTTTTTTACTGGAGGATCTTCCCCCAGCTCTACTAGGCTTGTAATCGAATATTCACATTGCAGCCGCATCGTTTAAGAATATTGAATCCATATATCTTTTTTTAGAGAGTCATTTCTAAACATTAGTAGTATTGAAATGGAACTGTTCTTTAAATGGACTAAGGACACAGAAAAACTAATTGAAGAGAAAAGTAAGAAATATTATTTTGTAAAATCTAATATCTCAAATACTAAAAGTCCGTCATGCATGGGCTAAACAGATTTCCCACGAGAAGTTTTACAATAGAGAAATCTGCCTAATAATAATAGTAGTAGTAAGGAATCTCTAAACCAATTTCACGAGAGGCAAACAGTTACAGAAACGGACGAACTATTGAATAAAAATGCAAATATCTCGGTTAATATTTAAGATACAGAATAAAGGTATATAAAAATATTTATAGTAAATGTAATTTGCAATAAGATTTGTTCTTTACAATTTTCCAATCCAACGCATAATAACGGTAATATTTCGAATTTTCGAAACCCCCCTCCCACTGTTCCGATTTTAGCCATTAAAGAACTTGATCTTTCTTTTTACATAAACCGATCAAATATCGAGTTTGGTAACGATAAAAACAATCGCGACCGCTAGACTGTTACAGACAAATATATATATATATATATATATATATATATATCATTTTGAACGGACCTCATTTTCGTCATCGCCTGGGTAGGATCGATAGACATTTGAAGAAATTTTTCGAAAATCGCGTCATGAGTACGACCTCAATAGCTGATGTTCCTTAAGGTAAATCTGCTAAATGGCTTTCACGTAGTAGCTGCTTAAACTAAGCAGATTTCCTTCGGGAAGTTTTGAACAGATAAATCTACATACTGCTAAGACTTAACACCACCGTGAATATTAAGTGAATAATTACGAACGGTGTGTGTGTTTGAATGTACATGTGTTTAGACACACTTGTACAAGATACATGAAATACTTTACTTTAGCTCTATGGGGAAAAATAAATAAATAAATTTCCCCGATCAGTTTATACTCACAATCTGATTGATTGCAAAGTGTTTCCATTCTTGGATGTTTAATTTAAATTCCTATTTTTTTTTGTTTTCATTTAATCGGTAAAATATAAATATGAAAAAAAAGATTTACTACGAGCGAATTTTAATATTTACTTTAGGAAATGGATATAAAAGTGAGGAAAATGAAAATAAAAAGTTTACAAGAAATAATACTTAATCCCATAATACTCTTACTCTGTTTTAGACAATTTCTTTTTATTTTAATATTGAAAAAGGACGTATAGGGTGACGCCTTTATTTTTCTAAAATAAAAGCAGTGGAAAATGCTTGTGTTTATGTGATTTAAGATTAGTCTCTTAGTGTGCGCTCTTCGAGATAAGTTTAAAAACATGATCTAAATGATTATTGATGCCCCTGTGCGACTATTGGCTACAAATTGAATTTTAAAATTGTTAAATATGCTATAAAAAGAAGGCATAAACAATAAATTATAAACAACTCACTACTACCTTTAACCAGTGTTTTCTTTGATATAAGTGAACCGAGGAAAGACAAGATGCCACAAGCCATTTTCGTGACGAGAGAAAAAGAATATGCCACCGAAAACTCCGTAGTGATGGAGGTAGAAGCCCGATGAGAAACTTTGCATTATGAACTTATTTAATTATAAACAAAGTAACTTTATACCAGAAGTTGTTTGAAATTATAACTTTTTTTTTTAATTACTCTCATATATATTCAAAAACAAACTCTTAATCTTTCTCTAAATATCAACTGTCTGAAACATGGAAGAAAATAAAAAAGTAAATACTTTAGGATATAACTTCTTTTCTTCTTTTTAAAACTATTATTTCAGACCACACGAAGGAAAACCTAAAAATATTTATAATTTTTATAAATATTTTCATTGGTCATGGACAATATGGGTTGATATTATTATATCACATGACATGATTATATGTTACAATGAAAGAAAGGCATTCGTGTAATAGTCGTTTTCATTGCTATTGAATTACAGTACTTTAATTGGCAAAGAGAGTTTGGAAATACAGTAGATAGCTCAGTTAATTTTCCCCCCGAAATGGAAGAAAAAATTAACTAAATACTTTCTTTTTTAATACACAAATGTCTTAAATTAATCAGCTTCATATACGGTACACCTAAACAATGTAAAATATAGGAATATATTTTATTTATCTTATCAAGGCTGCCAATACTGATTGAATGTCCAATATGAAATTTCATGCGGATGTAAAATGTTACATATGTTCCAATTTTTGCATTCGTCTTCCGTGGTAACATTATATTTTTCCAAGTGAAGTACTGTACTTTACTGATAGTCTTTAAGTATGGTGACTGAAACAGTGGTTTCTCATCTCTGGAATACAACTCCATTACGTTGGGTAAATATTTCTGGATACAAGTCAGCGATGTCCTGTGTGTAACCGATAGGGGCAATCAATAATTTAACTTGAGAGGCCAAATTGTATTTCTTATTCGCTCTCACAGGATCAAGGTAAAATAGTCTATTCACACATTTTTTGGTCGGCGATCATCAGATATATGTGTCATTTTCGTCCCATGTGGAACAGCAAAATTTAAAGTTGATAAAAAAATAATAATAAATGCATGATGCAATTAATTTCACAAATTAATAAAATCCTTCAGTTAATAAATTAAAAATTAAATTTATATCCTAACTGATATATTACGTTGTAATATTGGTAGATTGCATCAAAAACAAATACTTTTCTCCATTTCTTAAATATATGTTTTGCAGATTATCGTAATTTGCAAAGGAATACACATAATGATAAAGGGTATAGGAAGTGAAAATTTGTAGAAAAGAATAAATTCAGGAGCATACATACTACGAGTGAGTTTTGTGAGTTCAAGCGTTGTGTTTAGTATCAGAAGGTATGTGTAGTGAAGTGGCGATTTTCACCTTGAGTTTCTGGGCAATAGGAATTTATTTTGTGAGATACTCATTAAATAAAATCCTTAGTCTACCCTGGCTAGAAAGGGGTACTCCGTGGGGCATTTGTGATACTAAACTATCAAGACGTGTAGGATATTCTGAATACCAGGAAATAAAAAGATAATACTCTTTACATTATGCTTACATAGTCATGTATTGGTATTTATTAGCGTTTATGCTATGGGGCCTAATTACTAAATAAATTGATATTTCCTGCGCGGGAATCGAATCCTCGACTCCTAGGTTTGCCAATTTTATGATATTCTAAGTTATATATTTAATTTGGCACATTTTTGCTGATGCTTCACGACCCTTAAATTTCCTACCGCAAAACATCCTCCAGTTATAATATTAATCTCACAGTATGGCTTGGTATTCTATAACTAATTTTCTGAAAAAAAAGCCAATAAGCGAAAACAATATTAGAAAGAACAAATTTATTTCCAAGTTAAATTATTCTATAATTTCAAGTTGATTTTACTTTATGAAACGATAAAAGCCGCTGGCAGACTCACAGGTTCAATCAATACTTCCTAAAATTTGAAGCTACTTGCATCAGAGTGTTTAACAAACTTTGACATTGTTCATCGCACAATGTCATTAATTACACAATGCATTTTATACTCAGTTCGCCCAGTGAAAGCTCTATTAAGTATTCTTCATTACAGGAACGGATAAGTTTCAGTTTCCCCATTGAAATGCACTCAAACAGTTTGGCTAATGCCATCATAAGGAAAATCAAACAAAGTTTTCGAAAATTAAAAGGGAGGGTGATTGTGGCACTGCTACATTATGGTAAAAAAAAAGTCCGTCACGCAGGGGCTGCGTAAACTAAACAGATTTCCCACGTGAAGTTTTACAATAGAGAAATTTCAGAATAAAGAGTCAAACAGTTACGGGAACGGCCCGAACTAGCTCTTGGCGGAAACACGCGACTAGACCCGAAGTTAGCCGATCTCATCTCAAAAGCTGAAAACGGGAAAATGCAAATATCTCGGTTAATATTCAAGGTACAGAATAAATGTATATAACATTATTTATAGTAAATTTAATTTGCAATAAGATTGATTCTATATAATTTTTCGATCCGACGTATAGTAACGGAGATATTTCGAATTTACGAAAATCCTCCCCTCTAAACCCCCCCCTCCCACTGGTCCGATTTCAGCCATTAACGAACTTGATCTTTATTTTTGCATAAAACGTTTAAATATCCGAGTTTGGTAACGGTAAAACGAAAAATGAGAACGCTAGAGCGTTAACAGACAAATATATATATATATAATTTTGAACCTCATTTTCGTCATCTCCTGGGTAGGATCGATGGACATTTGAAGAAATTTTTCGAAACTCGCATCATGAGTACGACCTCAATAGCTGATTTCCCTTAAGGGAAATCTGCTAAAATTGGATAATTTTAAGCCGGAGTTGCCTTCCCGTATGGGACTAACTACCCGACGGTACATATTTTTTTGGATTACATGAGTGCAACAGCTGCTAGGATCCTCCGAAATCAGATATTCTTTCACAAGATGTCCATCCATCTCTGCCCCCCTTTCCGGTAGTATTTATAATTTAGTTAGGTGGTGAGGCGGTTTCATTCTAGACTAAGTATAGTACACGATCATGTTATGGCCACAGGCTTACTCTGCCCTTACGAAATTTTCAACTAACAGCAACACTCAATGAATGCTGGTCAACGTTTCCAAACGAACAACCATGGTGCCACTAGGAACAAAGTTTATTTCGAAGTTATCCACATCCAACGAGGTTAATAACTCACCTTCACTATTCATCTAGGAGTCAGATTCCAATCTGTTACTCCCCCAACCCGTTTATTAAAAATACGTTACAAAAAGAAATGCTGAAAAAATGGCCAACATCTTGGACTGACACAATTACATATTTCAAAGAGATCACATACCAGAAAATAAAAGTCTTCATACCGGAAATTAAATTTCGTTTGACAAACCAAATATGAAACCAGCATAATGACACGGAGGGACTCAATACTACTTAAACAGATTTGGACTGACATAAAATGTCTCTAGCCCATGTGATAAACTAATTATTAAACTTGTCTGACTTTACTGATTAACGCTAAACAAATTCTTAGACAGAATATGGGACACTGGTCTTTAGACGAACAAACTTTGTTTCCTAAACTTTTATAACAACTGCACCAATTTTCTAAGAAAATTAATTTCCCTGGGTTCATCTCATCTCCATTTCGTATGTCGCCATATTCATTTCATTCTAAATATTTCATTTTTATTTATTTGTTACTATTTTTTAGTTATCCTCTTACTTATTTTTTTTATACTGGCTTTAATTTATTTATTTTAATTATTCTAGATTATATTTTCCTAGGCTCAGTCGCACCGGGACCAAACTAACTGCCTCTTACTCTTGCAGAAAATACAAAAATTAACTCACATTCACAGTCGTCCTTTTCAATTTAACTTGATCTGAGACTAAATGGTTCACCCTGATTGTCCGTGCTCCCTGTCACCTCTGTCATTGTATTGTCAGCTCTGGCCACTTCCTTCCAAACTGTTCTTAAGTTACTTTAGGAGGTGTTAGACAAGATCCTCCGTTGGATCGATATGATTGGGGGAAGGCAAGAGATACAGTGGCAGACAGACAGGCACGTTGAACGATGACCCACCAATAAGGGGAAGCACCCTTACTGACGTCATTAATCACCCCTTCGCCTCAGCACCAATAATACCCCCCACCCTCTAGCACGCCCCCCCCACACTCACCCCAACAATTCACAACACACTTAGGGACTCCTGTTCGCTTGTGTAGGGAACAACACGCTATTTATTCAGCCAATTTCCTTTTATTGATGCATTGATTTTCTTTGGGAGGGGGGGGGATAAAATTTCTCCTGAGACGCTTGACGGTAGAAGAACCAATTAATGAGGATGCATAAAAAAAAAACATCGCCCTCTACAAATATTTATTATGCAAAGTGCACTTTCTAATAGCAAACTCCATCGTCAGTGCCCTTTGATAAAACAAAAACCAATAAGAATAACACTCATACCAACAATGTGTAGAAAACAGCCATTTAACGATAAAACAATTACGCTTAAGTATTTTATTTTTATGCTGACTATTACTTTTAATTTAATTTATTCTTGTTTTTATCCATGTTAGATATGTATTTAAGTTTATAATTAAATGAATGAATGGGACGAAGATAAAATCAAAAATTCATATATTTCTGTTGTAATGAGTAAAAAAAAAATAAAAAAAAAAGAGATACATAATCAATCTTAGAACAAAAATATTTTCCGACATTTCTTGCTTTATTTATTCGCGAACTCTAATATTATCCAGGATATAAAAATCCAAGTCTTCGGTTTTCTGACTGTGTCTTCATGTTTAAGGTCGACGTTTCGCTAGACATTCTTCTAGAATCTTTAGGGGCTCTCTCTGAGACTGAAGAATTCCTATTCTGGTGTGATCTTCAGCAAGAGTTTGGCATACTAACCAACACATGAAAATTTAATGAGCTGGCAAAAGTTGATCGCTAGCAGGAAACGCGACGCATTGATTCGGCTGAATCTTAGAGAAAAGATAAAATATTAGTATTAAACAATACTGTGTTATATTATAAAACACTTTGTTCGAAGTTTAAATACCAAATATTGTTTTCAAACAAATTAATTAATTATTCCAAATAAATGTAAATTCATTGAGTGATGACGTCATTAAGTTCTTTGCTCCACAATGTTCATTTCATCTATAACCTACTCGTTATTTAACCGTTTCAGTCAAAACTAAAGATCATATTCTTTATTGGCACAAATCGGACCTTGAATTGTGAGGGCTGAGAGAGGGGTATTCGTAATTCAAATATTTCCGTTATTATGAGCCGGATAATAAATTCTTATAGAACCAATGTTGTTAGACTATTAATGTTCTACAATTCCTGCTCTAAACATTCTTCGATAACTATTAATCGAATTATTCGTACTTATTTGTTTTCGGCTTTTATTAATCCCCCCCACCCCCCCCAAACACTTTCTACCCATCGGCTTTATCTATATAAATATAGAGAATATGGGGTGAGATGAGATCACAAGCCTGTAATACCAGAACGTTTGAAATCTGCTTAGCTTACACAGCCCTGCGTGACTGATTTTTCGTATATCATGCAAAGATATATAAATTACGTTCTATGCCTTTTTAGCAGATTACCCTTAAGGGAAATCAGCTATGGAGGTCGTACTCATGACGGAATTTTGGAATTTTTTCTTCAATTGTCCATCGATCCCAAGACGAAATATATATATGTCTGTTACCGCTCTAGTGGTCGCAATTATTGTTTAATCGTTACCAAACTCGATATTTAGTCGTTTTATGTAAAAAGAAAGATCAAGTTGGTTAACGGCTGAAATCGGAGTAGGGGGAGAGAGGGTTTAAAGGGGGAAATTTTGAAAATTCGAAATATCTCCGTTACTATACGTCGGATCGAAAAAAATGTATAGAGTCAATCTTATAGCAAATTAAATGTACTATAAATATTGTTATATAAATTTATTCCGTATCTTGAATATTAACCGAGATATTTGCATTTTTCAGTTTTCAGCTATCAGTAAACCTCCACTACTACTAATGTTACATAAACAATAATCTATTATACCACATTATTCGAAGCCTAAATACCAAATATTGTTTTCATTGAACCTTTAATTTGTGAGATTTATGCAAATACGTTCTGTTGACCGCCCCCCCCCCTTCTTTCGTTTTTGGATTACTAAAATTTGAGTGATTGAGATAAAACTGATTCTGATTCATTACAAATTTCAGCACTATCTCTAGTAAATAATTTTCAATAAAATTAATATGTTATATTCAGATATATTTTATTAATTGTTTGTCTTTCCGGTCTATCTATGCAGCGCTTCGAGGCTGGCCGGCCTGTTTCTTTACAATTCAGTCGCTTTCCGTTGTAGATATTATTAGCTAGTATTGTAAGTTTACTGACCATTCGCGGTAGTGTTACCTGTATATATATATCTATCTATTGTAAACCTTCGCGTGGGAAATCTGCTTAGTTTACGCAGCCCCTGCGTACCGGACTTTTTTGATCACATGCATCCGAACAGAGATATTGTATATTACTTTCAAATGAAACTCATTTTGATGATACAAAAACATTTTGTGAGTCTTGTGGTGTTCACGTTAGATTTTTTTTTTTTTTTTTGTAAGGATAGGCTTAGGGAATATCTGGATTTTCAATTATTAATTGCTCACTAAACACGTCATACTATATTTTCCATGACGAAATAAACAGAAATTAAATAGGTCATAATAATATTTATTTATTGAGTGGAAAGTAATTAAATTATTAATGTGTGTCATAAAAGGTCGCGGGCAAATATAGAAATGGCGGGAATGAGAGAAACCGGCGGGAAGGGCGATGGCCCACTAATAAGGGGCACTCAGAGACTCTTGAGTGACGTCATTAATCAGCACCCCCGCTAGCCAGGTCTGCCAACGGCACTCCACCAATAAGCCATGTCCCCTCGACACGTTTACCAACCTCTCTAACCGCACACTTTATGAGAGTCCTGCGTGCGATTTGGCTAATGTGTGTATTTTAGATTAGTCCTCGGTCAAGTACGGTCACATATTTTGAGATGTCCGTAGTATTTCCTCTGGCATGTATGCTACTTAAATGAAATATATTTATTTCCATTAAATCTTAGCTATATTTAATTTAATTTGGCAGTAGTACCACAAAGTGGACTTGAATAAATATTCAAATGTTAAAATAACATACTAGAGTACGTCAAATATTTACGTTTTCAACAAAAAAGTTACTAGTATTATGGCAATTAATATTTTTATGTATTACTGAAAAGCGTTTATACTTATATAATACATTCTTTATAAAATACATACTACTAGTTTCTAATTATTCATAAAGCATGTCATATTTTAATAAATTTCAGACTCATAGAGTCAATATTTAGAGTATTATTAAGATTGATAACGATATTAATTTACTATATGTAATTATGAAATTAATATATTTTATAACGTGTATTCACGGAGTTTGAGCTAATTTTATAACGAGTGTATTATATAAGTAAAAATGTTAGCTATTAAACACCAAAAAGACATTAATATATACATCACACTATAATCTACAATTTCTACATACTACACTTCACTTCTTTCCTAAATTAGCAGGGTGTATACACTTCAATTTTATGTTTGGTTTCTCTTTCCCCTTTTTTTTATTTATTAATTTTTTTGGGTTTTCTATTTTCCTTATTTTTTCCTATCTTTTTTTTTTTAATTTATTCATTTCTTTGTTTTTCTCTTTTCCTTATTTTTTTATAATTATTTTTTTCTTTGTTTTTTTTCTCCCGTAGATACTTACATTTTCATTTATATTATTTTCACCACCCTGATGTTTCCAAATACAATATTGTTTGTTTCATATAAAACTGGTATGCCAATGAACCGTATCAAAAACCACCATAGTTCACTCCTTTTCCGTTTCTTTCTATTTTTTTTTGTTATTTGCTTTTTTGTGCACAATTGACTTATGAGTAAGTAAATCGCCGGAGTTGCGGAACTCATTTAATTAAATAAATAAAAAAATAAAAATGTTATTCACTAATTTAAAGAAATTAGTGGCATTATATTAAGAACTTTTTGATAGAAAGAAAAATGTTTGAGGTATAAAATTATGCTTTGTTAACATGTATTGGAAATAAATACATTTCATTTAACATTTGATTGACTTTTATTATTTGTGAATTGGATCGAAAAATAATATATAACATTTATGAATGCTACGGTTCTTAACCAAATAAATTCTCCCTTGCTAACGTTTCTGGAAAAGGAAAAATGAGAACAATTCTGGTCCCATCTTTTATTTCCAATCATTGCTGTGCAATACATTTTCATCCAATTCCAATGTAAACCAGTTATCTTATTTAATGAATTCGTCACTACATATATTCCTACAGCCCTGTTGAGAATCCAATTCACGACACTAGGTTTACCAAGTGAGATTGAGTCCAATTCCTTAACTCAACTCACATGACTAACCGGAATCCCGAATCATTAAGTTTCAATAGACCTTAAAATTTAAGGTTTTATTTTAAAATTTTTATTTAAAATTTCACAAAGTTCAAAATTTCCAAATTTACTTATTCACAGATTCCTTAAGTTCTTTATTCTCCTTAGAGAATATTTACAGTACTCATCCCATCATAACCCAAATTTTAGAAAACATTATTATCTTCAAAACAACATTACACTAGTATGGCTACCAGGGCACCAAAATATTGGACAAGGTACTGAAGTCGATGAACATGCAAAATTAGCTACCCAAAACCTTGACGTAGACACAAATGAACTAACGGTAGACGATTTAATATACTCTGCAATAACTAACGTACTACATGATTGGGAACACAAATGGCTACAAACAGACAATAAACTAACACGAATTAAATAAACAGTATTCAAACGGACTAACAAAATTGCAACATAATCACGGAGAGAGGAAGTGATTTTAACAAGGCTCCGCATAGGCCATTCCTTTCTTACTCATAACTATTTAATGAAAAAAGGGAAGCAGCCCAAATGCAATATATGCTATTTGACTTTTACAATAAAACACATACTGACAGACTGCAAGAGACGAGACCATTTACAGATACTTACATGACTTACTGAAGGTAGCCCATACATACCCACTATACTACAACATCAACAAAGACATTAACATATACACAAAAATGTAACTAATATAATGCATTTACAATTAATGTTTGCGTTTTAAATTAAATTTTATAATTTCCCTATACATGTGCGCGTGCAAGTTCTGTTTTTGTGTGTGTGTGTGTGTGTGTGTGTGTGTGTGTGTGTGTGTGTTTGTGTGTGGGTGTCCAACATTTTTGGATGCAAATATAAACATTTTATCTAAACCCCAATTTTTTTGTTTTCACGTTTTCACTCACTCCAGTGTGTATTAGGGAGGTACAGAGTTTTATGTAAATAGTCATCAGTACCAACTTATATTTTATGTATACCTTAATCATTTTAAATATCTTTTATTCATTTGATACACAAATTTAATTTAATTATTGATTTATTTATTGAATTTTTAAATTTTTTATTAATTATTTCCCTATTGTCCAATGTCAATAGTTTCGATTTTCAGTTTTGTACCTAGCTTTGAATTTTGTCTTAATTTGTTCTCTTGTTCATTTATTATTTTTCTTTGTTGTGTTCAATTTTTGTTTTTTGATTTTCATTCTTGTTTTTTGAGTTCCATTTTGTTTTTTATTGACATTTCCGTTTTTGAGGTGTTCAGATCCGGTTTTGTGTTTCATTCAGTTTTTGTGTTCCATTTCTGTTTTGTTTAATTTTGTTAATTTTTTTTGTATTGTTTTGTTTTTTAAGTTGCTATTGCAAGTATGCTATTGTTTAGAGCAACATCGCTCCAATAAATAAATAAATAAAATTTAAGCTGAACCATTAAACGCTAATTTCCTATTTCCATCTGGTTGTTATTTCGGGAGAAATAGAGAATAGACGGATGGCCACACCAGAGTATCATTACAGCAGGTGAGAAATCCGTTCCCTTTCAAAAGGACTTGTATGCAGTATATATTTTTTCCTCTGACGCCTAAAAAGCAAGAAATCAAATACCTCCGTTACTTCTTGACTACCGTCTACATGAACAAAATTGGAGCTATACTGTTTTTTGGATGCTATGAACATTTAAAAAAATGCCCAATATCCCTGCTGAAAATCTACTAAAGCACAGTATGGATATGCAAATGGAAATCATGAACACGGTTCATTTATATTCTACGACAAGCATAGATTCAACCACAATGAATGTTTGTTTAGGACGTATGAGCAAACTTCCGAATTCCGTAAAGTGTCAAAACCAATAGATCGTCATTTACCATGTACATCAAATCCTCAGCTGAGTTGGCTAATTTCACTAAATTTCGAAATCTGAAGAACTACAGAGTCTTGGACTACATAGTATAAGACAGTGCTAGTACTTTGAAGTTAGATAGTACTAGCAATGAGCATTACACAAAGTATGACAGTAATATTATTAAGGATATTGCTAATACAAGAAGGTTGTTGTTGTTGTATTGGGTTTAAGGGCGAAAAACTACCAGGTTATCATCGCCCTGTAATATTTATAATTCACATTTTGGTATCCTCATCCATATCGCCATTTTAACAATATAAACGAGGATACAAACAATTGCACTTTAAATTTCTTTGTATAAATTCGTGTTTTTTACAAAATTAAACAATTTATGGAGTTCTTTTGGGTCATCTCCAAGGGCCACTTCTATACTATTGGAGATATTGTATTTGTTTCTAATATCTGTATACTTATGGCATTCCATTAATATGTGATATATAGTCAGTTCTGTGTTACATTTCTCACAAATCGGGGGTTGATCTTTTGTCATAAGATAGCCATGCGTAAGTCGTGTGTGCCCAATTCGGAGTCTTCCTAATACAACTTCATCTCTTCTGTTGTCTCTTGTCGAATATTTCCATGGACGGATGGTGGTTTTAGTAGTTTTTAGTTTATTGTTCTGGGTTTCATTCCACATGTGTTGCCAGTTTTTATTAATTTCTTCTTTGAGTGGTTGGTAGAGTTCTGCAGATAATACAAGAAGGGATCGCATAGACTAGGAGATTACCACTACGATTAGAATGTTACTAGTACTAGAGAGTAGGATACTACTAGTATTAGGGACTATGATATAACTAGTACTAGGGACTATGATATAACTAGTACCACGGAATATGACATTACTAAGGGCTAGAAATTACTATTTCTAAGGACCAGGATATTACTAGTACTAGTGACAAGGGTATTACTAGCTCTAGGGACTAGAACTGTACTTGTTCGAAAGGCTAGGGTAATATCAGTTGTTGCTGCTAGAGTATTATTGGATATACTAGTACTAGTGGCTACGATAGCACTAGTACTTGGGAATAAACAAGGTCAGTTCTAATATTAGGAATTTCGATATTTGAAATTCTAGAAAGGGACCTAGTATTAGTACGGGGGACTAAGATTGTCTCTTATATTTGGGATTGCCTGTACTTTGAACTCTAAAGTAGTAGAGTACTTGAGACTAAAATATTACTAGTACTGAGATACGAGGATACTACTTACACTAGGGACTATGATGGTTCTAATTCTTTAGATTGCCTAGCATAGAAGTACGTAAGTTTCAAGTACTATTGGTATACTCTGATTCTCTATAGTGATTCTTTTGTACTAGAGGTTAATTAGTACTTGTATTGTCCTGGCTAATTTCAAGTACTAGTACTATTCTAGTTCCTAGGAATATTACTAGTACTTAGACCTAGATTAGTACTGTTAATAAGGACCGCACAGCTTGGGAGTTTTTCATTCTCAACTATCACCCACTTGTTCTCTATATAATAATGTTAATTCGCGCACACAAAAGCTTATCAGTTTGCAGTCTAGCTAGTGGCCAGTAAGATAGGGAGATCCTCCTAGGACATTACAGACTGCACATGAGCTTCGAAAAAGTTCAAAAGTATTAGATGATAGGGGTGAACGTATTTAAACAGTAGAAAGGATGTGTGCTCGGGAGGGGGTTGTAGTAGGGAAATGAGGAATACATGAGGGTTATTGGCTGAGTGCTGTTGGCACTACTGAAAGGGCACTGATTAATGTCGTCACTAGAAGCCCTGCGAACGGCCCTTATTAGGGCCAGCCACTCTGAGTGCCGCTCTCTTCATCCCGGGACTCTAGTGGGGGGAAATTATGTTGGCATAAGCTACATTGAAGTCTGACGTGAGTCAATGGAAGTCGCTTATTCATGATACGAGTTGTTCTCTATAAGTTAATTACTATATTAATTAGGGGCTCATGTAAGCCGTCTGTCTTAAGGCCATGCCCCTAATAAACCTGGAAAACTTTGATTCCGGCATTTCCTAGATTGGCACCAGCTTGAAGAGGTTGGAGACCTTTTAAAGTCTTAAATATGCGATAACATTCACGATAGAGAATACTTATAATTTAAATCGGGTCTCATTTCTTGTCATCTCCTAGATAGGTTCGATGGCCATTTGACGAAATTTTTCGAAAATCGCGTGATGGGTACGCGCTCAAAAGGACATTCCCCTTACGGGAAATCCGATAAAACAAGTTGTAAAGAAGACTAGCACTTCGTATCGTTGGTTTTAATTACTTTTGTTACTTAAACTATACTCATTACTATTTCTATTCATTTATATCATTAACTGAGTACAGTACACAAATAAAATTATACTACTTTTGTTAACAATTACTGAAAGGAATTTGGCCTTAAAGTGGTGGTGTATACACCTGTAGGCAATTAAAGCATGTGAGTGAGAGAAATAAATGGTAAAGGTGTTTTATTTAGTGAGCCTCGCTATACAAATCTGATATATATATATATATATATATATATATATATATATATATATATATATATGTATATGTATATACTAGCTAAGGTACCCGGCGATGCCCGGGAAATCATTGCTGACTGACTAATGATTGTATTTTTATAGCAAGACTTCAATGTGTACAATTGCACTTCCCTCCACGATGTATTGTTTTTTCAAAACAGCCAATCCTAAAGTGTAACTTTCAGGGTTAATAGAATAGAAATTTTAGTTTTGAAGAATATATGAAAATGGGTTCCTAATTTATCCCTCACGACTTTTTGACTCACGGTTTTTGAATAATTCAAACCATAATCATGGGTAGCATTTATCACAATTAAATATCTTCTATAATGAACATATTTCCTGCCAAAAATCAAACCAAGCACATATAGTTTTATACATAAGATTATATTCGTATTAGTAAGCCTCAGTGGAAATCACTTCCCGTCGTGGCAGCATTCCACAGGAAATAACTAAACTCAATTACCTCCCGTCCATTTCCGCTCTCGCAGGAGCTTTATCATCGTTGTTTTCCTTAGAATATTGATTCAGAATATTATTTTAATAATTTATCTCCCTGATGGAACTAAATAATAGATCCCTAAACATAATTTCATTTATGTTCAAAAAGCTAGATGAGGGGAAGAGAGCCCCCCTGCAACCTAGTAATACTTTAAACATTCATATCGAGTATATATTAAATACCAGAAATGCTCTTATAGTTTATATTCTATTAGAAATAAATAACAAAGTTATAGGGAAAATAAATAAATAAATGAGGAGGCGACGGAGATTTATAAGCTCACTAATCCGCTATAATATTTAGCGTATAACGCCTTTATAATTCGGTATTCGCCGATAGTGTACATAACAAAAGTTTCTCTAAATAACAAAATAAACAACTTTTGTTAAGTGCATATTTGCCGAAACACCAATAGGAAACGGAATATCACTATTTTTAATTTCAGGCGTCCCTTATGACCCCCACTCCTGCCCGTCCCTAGAAATGTTTGTATGGCTTATTATAAGGAAGGCGTTAGTGCTAATACACATACCGAGTTTTATTTAGTTCGGTTGAGTCTTTGTGCCAAATAAAATTGTTGACTCCCGCTATAATTTTTAGCGTATAACACCTTTATAGTTCGGTATACGAAAAAAGTGTATATAACAAAAGTTACTCTAAATAACAACATAAACAACTTTTGTTATATGCATATTTGCCAAAAAACCAATAGGAAACGAAATATCGCTATTTTTAATTTCAGGCCTTCCTTATAACCCCCACTCCTGTTCGTCTCAGAGAATATTAATATAGCCTAAAGTCTAAGTTGGGTTAGTAGTAATACACATACCAAGTTTTATAAAATTCGGTTCAGCCGTTTATGCGTGAAAAGGTAACAAACAAACAAACAAACAGACACCAAAGAAACAAAATGCAGTTATGGTGTCTATGACATGTGAAACGAAAAGTTATCGTGAAATTTCGCGAAAAAAATCAATGTACAGACAGAGGTTACAATTTTATATATATATATATATATATATATATATATATATATAGATATATACTCGTATATATATGTGTGTGTGTGTGTGTGTCTGTGTTAACTCTGTAGCGACCACAATTTATCTTTAATAGTTTTAAACTTGATAATTCAACATTTAATACGGTTTTTTACTAACTTGATGTTCCGGAGTTATTCGTACTTTGCCGTTTTTTAACATTGATTGCACCCCTAATCCAGCTCATTTAAAGATTCTGTAATTCAGCATAGAGCGAGAATAGTGTTCTTATTCAGAGAGAAATAGAGAACGGATAGTGAGATTAGGTCATCGTTGAGTCGTTACTGTATTTAAGCATGAGGAAGGACTTTTAGTTGCTGTTTTTCATTATTAAATTATGAAGGAAACCCTTTTCTAATTTAATTTTCTTAAGTAGATATTCTTTTGTAATTATTTTAATTAATGCCGGGAGACCTCGTTATTAAAAGCCTATTCCCAAGCACAAAGCTTTTATTAAAGTCAAAGATTCCCGCAGACTCTACGGTATATAAGTAATGATAACTTGTTAAGCTTTCTTTACATACCTGAAGATGTGAGTTTGCTTTTGCTACGAAATGATTTAAGAAGAGGAGACTCGAGGGATATTGAAATATAATTGGATGAGAAATTATGTCTGTATAAATAAAAGGGGTCTTTTATCTACTCTTTAAAGAGTAGACTTTAAAAGAGATCCTGAGAGAGAGAGAGAGAGAGAGAGAGAGAGAGAGAGAGAGAGAGAGAGAGAGAGAGAGAGAGAGATAGAGAGAGAGAGAGAGAGAGATAGTTAGGTTGCTCTTCAGTGTTTTCCCTAACTTACAATATAATTTACAATATAACGACTTCTGGTTCTGTGTGCCAAGGGAAGGCGGTGGTTCTGTGGGCTGGGGATTATATTGAGTGGGGTATCTAAATTTCTGGGAGTCGGTTGTACCCTAAATTGGATCCTGAACCCCCCCCCCCTCACCCCCCCTCCTCGACTCCCAAAACGAAATTTAGCAGTACTTCAATTTCCCGCCCGAACAAATCCTTCGCCGCCCAGAGAAAATAACCAAGAAGATCCGATGTCATTTAGATGAAGTAGTGCTTTTTTCCATTCCTTGTCTAGAAAAGCTAAGAGGTTATTTAATGTTAAAGAACATTCGTTTCCTCTCAAAAGTCTATTCTCATTTCGCCCTCAGGGACATTCAAATTAGATCCTAGTAACAAGAAAATTGTAATTTAAAAAATGTTCGATGCGATACAAAAACAAGTTAATCGTCTAAATTTCAAATTCTATTAAACTTCTATTTTAAGACAATAAAAATACACATCCATAGACCGAAAGAACGTAGTTATAATATAATAAAGGTGTTTAATAAATTAAAACAAACCAGTAAAATATAATTTAAATACAAGATAAGGGGTTTTTGCAGGAAATTGTTTATACAATTTAAATTTAAGGTTTAAGTATTTCGATATATATCTTTTACTGCTGTTGTTTATTTTGTCAGTGAAATTGTAAGTGGAATAAAAACGTTATTTATTAACGTCCACTTTTTGCTTCGAAATAAAATTAAGATGGGTTACCTACAGGTCCCCTACAGAGTGGGGCTGAAGACTTTTTTTTTTCTTTTTTTTTAATGTGTTTACCACTATATAAATTCCTATTGCCCAGTTGAGAATTGAACTCATGACTCGAGGTTTATCATGTGAGATAAAGACCAACGCCTTAACTCACATGACGCTCGGTGGATGATAATTTTACATGGATGATAACATCGGTGTTATTTTTTACAATATAAATTAGGATATTTATTATTTATAAATGTTAACTAAGGCTTAGCTCCTATTAGAATTAAAGGACCTTATATTGGTTATTTGTTTTATATTGGTCATTGATGACAAATTTCCACATTGGCGAAGGCTTAAAATCATGTTTTTGTCTTTCTGCATTCATTATAGTGACTTAGGAGAATAATTTTAAAGTCTTGAGTTCCAGGGAAATTATAAAAGAAAGAAAATTTATATCATGAACCACTTTATTCTAAGCTAATATACCAAATATTATTTTTAAGAGACCTTTATTATGCAAGATACACGCATAAGTCATCAATTAGGATTTTACGTTCTAATTCGAAAATGGTTATTTGGTCTATACCATACTTGATGTTTGACAGTTTCTTTCACACACTAGATATCATATTTCTTATTTTCAGAAATCGGACATGGAATTGGTGAGGTTCAGAGGGGTGGATTAGAAAATTCAAATTAAGTCGCGTCGAAAAATGAAATAGAACCGATCTTGTTAAACTATTGAGGGTTTAAAATTTTTGTGTTAATGCGTTTTTTCTTAACTCAAATGCTAATCGTGTTTTCGTATTTCTTTTTTGTAGAACTTAATAACCCACTCTCTTCCCCCGCCACGCCCTCTCTACTGTTCCGTTTTTGTTTTTTTTACATTGAATTCGAGAATATTTCGTAATTCTTCCCGCTAGATAAATTTTGCTGGTTGTAGAATTCATATCTACAAATTTCAAATTGAAAATTCGTCACGCAGGGGCTGCGAACTAAGGAAATTTTCGTCATGCTGAGATGATATACTACTGATATAATCTCATCATGTATTCTCTGTTTCCAAATATAAATGCAATGATTAGAAGTGGGCGGTCAATGAAATCTTAATCGTTTACCTTGACACACAACTTATTTCCTTGATGTCATCTAGTACAAATCTTTTGAAAAAAAATTTGTTAAGCTGTTGTTATTAAGCTTGGATTAAGTCATTTCACGATTTATTCGTTATTATTGTTAAAGTGTGAAGATTAAAAGTGAGGGTTTACAGAAAGCTGAAAATGGAAAAAAGCTCGTCAATATAGAGGAAACCACAAAGAATATTTATAGAAAATTAAATTTACAAGATTTGATTATAAACAAGTTTTCAATCCCACTCATGGTAACTAATATACATTGAATTTTCGATTCCTCACTTGCTTAAACCACCCTCTCTTTTATCTGATTTCAATCGCAAACGAACGTAATCTTTTGTTTTACATGAAACTGTTCTATATCGAGTTTGGTTACGATAAAACCAAAATTGCAACCACTAGAGCCATATATATAAAATATTCAACGGACTTATAACTTTTACTTGTTAGGATTGGTGCATATTTGAACAGCTTTTTCGAAAAACACGTAATGGGTACAACCTCAATGGCTGATTTCACTTACTGAAGTCTCCTAAAAAATTGTTATACTCCAAGTTTCTCGTTCAAGATTTATCATGTCAACGGGCGAACTAACGAACGAGCTTTAGTATTAAATTATGTGTTAACTCGGCCAAACTGTGGATGACACTATGCCCCAAAAATGTGGACAACCACGTGTGTTCATGAAATATTTATGAGCGAACCACGTGCCTACGGTAATGCACCAATTGGAACTGTCCACCTGTCTGTTTGATACGCCACTCTCTCCTGCTTTAATTCTGCTACTAGAATTAAACGGCAAGCTTCTTTAAAAGTTTAAGATTGGCTAGATACTTCAAATGAAATTGAGTATGTAGAATGTTTTTCGTATTACAAGTTATTTGCTAAAAGTTATGTTGCTAGAAAAATATTAATAAGGCATACTCAGTAATAGAAATAGTTAACGGGATAAGTCCATAGTCATTTAAACAAATTAAATCCCCTTTTACCTCCGTATGAAACACTAAAACAAAAGCTTTGTAAAAAGGCTGTCAGATGGCTCATAAAAAAGTGGTCCAGTCCATGTAATACAGAAAGAAAAATAAATAAGCTAAGTAGAATAGAGAGATAATTAAATAGCATTATTTCCCTGCATTGCAAAAAAAGGTTATTTATTAAACTCGTGTATAATTTTAACCATTTTCTTAATAATTAAATACATAATATATAGAAATATATCTTTTATTTTTACTAGTACACTTTCAAATAGTTTTAACAGAAAAAAAACCATAATTATCTTAAAACGAATATTACATTAATATGCATTGAAAATCCCTTTAGAAAAAATATACTATAGATATTGGAAAAATCGCTTTTATTTTTCAATCTTCTTTTGCAAGTATAATTAATTTAAAATTATTAAATGCACTTATAGTAATTTATCATTGTTTTCCTAAAATGATCCCATATACGTCAAACATTTTTTTTTTTTTACTCATCTTATTGAAATTGAAATATCAAAGTTATTTTCAGTTGTAACATTAAAGTCTCATGTAATAAGAGTTATAAATAATTAATTTGACTTCATTTCTGGTAACAGTTATTGTTCAGTCATCAGTTTGAATTTTAAATTTCCCGCACTCGCTGGGCTCATAGACCCGCCACACACACATGCATATCGCCAAGGCCGTGGCTGGATACAGTCAGTTGGTCTAGGACGCTCGCTGCGGTCGTTCCTACGGCCAGTGGGGCTTCGCCCCTTTCTTCCTCCACTACAGATAACCACTCAGTTGGAAAACCGCTTCATAGACAACCGCAGTTGGAATTCATCCGTGATAGAGTCCGTCAGTTGTTTCATCTCTGCAACGCTACCATCCTGTGTTTATCACCGCAACAAGCGGGAAGACTCCATCATTTCAAGGAAAGTGCATAATTCCCGCAAGTACCTATTTAATAATGCTAGCATTATTTGCGCAAATATGGAATGAGTACTCATATATTATAGGACCCATCGCTCATTTTGTGTATATAGTTATATAGCCGCCATATTAGTTCATAAAGTTACGTTCCTTTGTTTAATGCTCAAATTTCATTTTTATTATAATATATTTCTATTGCCGATAAGTTAGTGCATAAAGTAAAGTTCTTTTGTCTTGTTCAACCTCTAGATATAATGTGTAGTATATAGATATATAACGAACTATTTCAATATACCTAATTCTTAAGAGAACTCACATAGTTGTTTTGTTTTTATTTTATCTTTTTCCATCTCTCCAGGAGAAATAACAAATGGTTCAGTCTAAATGCTCTCTTACTATTGCCTTTAAAACAAGCTTCCCGCCTAAACAGTTATTTTAACGTTTACTTCTTTTGCTTAATCTTAGTAGCAAAAGAGAAATTGTTTTTATTGTTTTCATTGTCTGCCTTAAAATGTGATATGATAACTCACGTGATAATAAAACTAAGTGTCACATTAAATGATAATAGAACTTAGTAACACACTACATGATAATAGAACTAAGTAACACACTACATGATAATAGAACGAAGTAAAACACTACATGATAATATAACTTAGTATCACACTACATGATAATAGAACTAAGTAACACAGTACATGATAATAGAACTAAGTAAAACACTACTTGATAATAGAACTAAGTAAAACACTACATGATAATATAACTTAGTATCACACTACATGATAATAGAACTAAGTAACACAGTACATGATAATAGAACTAAGTAAAACACTACTTGATAATAGAACTAAGTAAAACACTACTTGATAATAGAACTAAGTAAAACACTACATGATAATATAACTTAGTATCACACTACATGATAATAGAACTAAGTAAAACACTACATGATAATATAACTTAGTATCACACTACATGATAGGAGAACTTAGTAACGCACTATATGATTATAGAACTAAGTAACACGCTACATGATAATAAAACTAATAACACACTACAAGATAATAAAACTAAGTATCACACTACGTGATATTAAAACTATGTAACACACAGCTCTGAAGCAAACTACATGATAATATAACTAATATTTCACATAGTTGAGCTAAAGAGAGTTGAACTTTTAATGAAATTTGTTTGCATATATGCCATTTTATAGCACTGAGAGTGTTAGGGTGAACCAGCTATAATTTGAGTTACATATTCAGTATTCTCTGGATGATTGCAGTATCGTGTTTTTAGTTTGTAGTTCCAGGTAACAGGAAGGCTTTAAAGTTAATTAGTAATTCAGAGATCATTTGCGTTTAAATATATGATAGTTAATTACCCGCACAGACTAAAAAAATATAAGAAAAAATACCTTATTATCATAGTTAGTATTTTTAAGAGCTTTTCGTATGCAAATAATTATGTTTTTTCCAACGAAGTGGCAACAAAATAATCATTGACGTGAGTACAAAATGTTTGCCCATTAAAATTTACAAGATTTACTAAAACGTTAATAGCTCTCACTAAAATGCACACTCTATTAAATAAGCATTCGCTACAGGTTTCATGCTAAATACGAATCATGAATAAATTGTGTTCAGCTCAATATAGTTTTCAATACATTTATAATAGTCATGGCTTAAATAGGGTTTATTTGTTGGCGCTCTGAGTTATCAAATCACCCAAAGTTGCAGTAGATTTCCCAAATGGTGCTAAACTCAAAACGATCATTAAGAAATGTCTTTAAAATGTCCATCGATCTTACCCAGGAGATTTTATGATGAATACCTTACTCCTGAGATCTTCTATGATCTATGCCTTACCTAGGAGAAGACGGAATAGATGTACAAAATTATGTAAATATACACACGCGCACACATAGACACATGCACATGTATATTCGTCTGATACCGCTCTAGTAGTTAACGGCTGATTGCGTATCAGGAGTGGAGGGGGGAGAGGGGAAACAATGCAAAATATCTCCGTTACTTCCGTCGAATGGAAAAAAAATTGCCGCAAATTTTATATCCTACAATTATTATGTAACAAATTTTGTTAAACTGTGGAAGTCAAATCTTGTAAATCTACTTAGCTGTCGCCAAGATGTTCAATTATTTTTTAATTCGGTTAAGGGGAGGCCACTTATATAAAGGCGATTACATAATCATAATAAAAAGTCCATCACTTAGGAGCTGCGCAAACTAAGCAGATTTCAACTACTACTAACAACTAAGGTACAGAATAAATGTATAGAACAATATTTATAGTAAATTTAATTTGCAATAAGATTGGTTCTATACAATTTTTCAATCCGACGCATAATAACGGAGATATTTTGAATTTTCAAAAATCCCCCCTCTAACCTCCCCCCCTCCCACTGGTCCGATTTCAGCCATTAGCGAACTTGATCTTCCTTCTTACATAAAACGATTAAATTACGATATCGGGAACGATCAAACAAAAATTGCCACCTCCAGAGCGTTAACAGACAAACATAAATAAATAAATATATATATATATATATATATATATATATATATATATATATATAATTTTGAACGGACCTCATTTTCGTCATCTCCTGGGTAGGATCGGTGGACATTTGAAGAAATTTTTCGAAATTCGCGTCATGAGTTCCCTTAAGAGAAATCTGCTAAAAGGAAATCACTTTATTTATTTATTATTTATTAACTATGGTAATAATTTTGCTACTATGGTAAATTGGGATGGGTTATCTACACGTTACAACCCCTACCCAGGGTGGGATTAAGGAATGCCATTAATGAGTTGGTGACTAAATAAATTTCTATTGACCTGGCGAGAATCGAA
Organism: Riptortus pedestris; assembly: GCA_019009955.1. Classification (NCBI taxonomy): domain Eukaryota; kingdom Metazoa; phylum Arthropoda; class Insecta; order Hemiptera; family Alydidae; genus Riptortus; species Riptortus pedestris. The sequence continues at coordinate 52,592,411 of CM032232.1, forward strand.
CTCGCAACACTAGGTTTACTAGGTGCGATTATAGCCAAAACATTAACTTACAAGGCAAACCTGAGCCTCAATCACTGTATTATTTAAACTAACACTTCTAGAATTTATAATTAACGGTGACTTTTAAATTATAATAAAAGAAAAGTTCACCACCAGCTGAAAATGAAAGTGAAAATACAACTAGAATTTTTAATTGAAGACGATTATTAAATCGTAAAAAAAAGAAAATCAGTTTATTATTTTAAATAAAACTTATAATGTTTATAATTAAAAAAGATTATTAAATCATAATAAACAAAAAATCACCTTATTATTTAAAATAAGGTTTCTAGAATTTATAAATGGTAAACTGTTGTTATAAATTTATGGCAGCTATAATAGAGAAAATATAAGCGAATAGTTATAAGCTATGCACTTTTTATAACTATAAGAGAATAGGTACAGTGAATAGCGGTAAGCGGTATTGAATTAGTAAATATCTCATATCTAAAGAAGACACAAAAAAATCTGTCACTCAGGGACTACTTAAACTAAATCTCATAGTTTACGCGCGTGACGTCAACCCTCATAATTGTCAACCCAACAATCATGGGCATTAGCAGGCTTCAGAAAACCTTCCAAATAACTTAATTACAAAAAGTCCTTCACGCAGGGGCTGCGTAAACTAAGCAGATTATCTACTAGGTAGGATCGAGGGACATTTGGAAAAGAATGACGAAAATCGTGTCATGAGTACAACCTCGACAGCTGATTTCCCTCGACTAAAGTTAAAGAGTGGAGTCCCGTTAATCGATAAGTACCATTTATTATGTTATTTGATTACAACGAAGAAGCTTAATTTAGAAAATTTGCATAATCCAGATTACATGCTTTGTAAAAGTACACAGCACATGGTAAATCTGCTTAGTTTACGCAGCCCTAGTGTGACGGAGGTTTTGTCCCTCCCGCGAGGTGAGTTCAGAAATGTGATGTTAGGCCGGTATCAACATATGATGATAAGAAGAGTTGTAATAAAGTACGCTATCATGACTAGAGAGAGCACATACCTCTAGTGTTGCGTGAAGGGCAGTAGGAGCAGTACTGAGGCAGCAGAGGGTGGATAAGCCAATAGATTAGGGCGAGGGTGAGTCAGGGCCAGAGGGTGGGGGAAGGTCTGCTACTGGGGAGTCATGGTGATTCATACGAGGGGGTTGCTTATAAGACCTCCTCGTCACCGGGCCTTACATCAACAAATATATATATATATATATATATATATACAGTCGACTCTCGTTATCACGAAATTCCACGGGACTGCCATTTTTGTTCGTGTTATGTATAGTTCGTCTTAGGCATAGTTCGAGTTATAGAGGTGAACTAAATGAAAATTCGTGTTACAGAGGTAAAAAAATGTACTGTGATTTATTCCCTACATCTTCTACAAATCTACATAATTAAAAAAAAAAAAATGGTAAAACACAGAAAACAGAAAATATAATATTAATTCCACTGATTAATAAGCCCTTAATCTTCCTTTGCTTAAAACTGAAAAACACTATCAGTCATAATGTTGATTAAAATAAAAAAAAAAAAACTTTGCTATATCCCTTACAGCTTTAAAATTAAACATTGAACTTGGTACAGTATAATAAAAAATACATACAGTAAACATAATAAATATCGTGTAAAACAGAGTGAACAGTACCGACCATATTATTGTAATCCCACTAGTAGTTGAAATAGTCCGTTATCTTCTTCTGTTTATGACTGTTAGCAACACGTTTGTCAATCATATTCTCGATTGAAACAATTGAAGAAAACACTCTGTCTGGTACATCATTGTTTTTTTTTTCTAAAAACATACGTAGAGTACGTGCTGCAGCTTTGGCTTCTTTAGATGTGACGTCTGCTGGTTCTTCATCCTCTTGATCTTCGTCAGAAGGAGCGTCTTCATCGTTGGTTAAGGAATCCGGAAAATTCGTTAGTTTCCAAGGGGATTAAAAATAATTCGTGATATCGAGCATTTCGTGTTATCGAGGTTCGTGTTAGCGAGAGTCGACACACACATATATATAATATATATATAATATATATATATATATATATATATATATATATATATATATATAGCCCGTCCAATACAAATGGAACGAGCATTGCATGAAGTGAGTTATTTGCTAAATGTCGCACGATTTGCTAGATGACAGACAGTCATCCACCGCGATGGAGGAAAACAGGAAGGACTAAGCTGATTTGACTTCCTTAGACTTTTACTTCCTTCTACGAAGTAAAGAAAGTATTTTAATCGCGAAAACTGCGAGATTTCATCGAAATTGTCCATTCTCATCACGTCACTCAGCGGCATCGAAAACTAAGCAGATGCCCCACGTGCTGGCTTGACATAATACTTTCTGTCCTACACTATGTATTACCCATTTTAAATAGAAATCTGATAAGTAGAAGTGGGGGCTTACTGATTTCTGAAATATCACTCAAAAAACAAGAAATTAAGAACGATGCACTCAATATTTGAGTTAAGAAAAATGTATACATCAATAATTGTGGATCATCAATATCTTAACGAGATGTCTTCTACAATATTTTTCGATCAGAGTTATAATAACAGAGATATTTTAAATTTCGATTTCGCCTTTCTTAACCCCCCCCCCCAAGTTCGATTTCAGGCGTTAACAAACTTGAAATAATTGGGCACATATAAAATTTTGAACGGATTTCATTTTCGTCAACTCGTAGATAGTATCAATGGATATTTGAGGTAATTGTAGCGAAATCGCGGTATGAGCCCAACCTCAATAGCTGGTTGGTCTTAAGGGAAATCTGCTAAAATTGCTAGCCTTAGAAATTGTAAAATTCATATTTAGGACTGCTGTCCTGTTGTTATGACCCCTCTCCGTTTTGATGAAAATCGACTTATATGGCGGGAGGGTTTAGAGGAGCGTGGAAATTAAAAAAAATTCTTCGAACTTATTAAGATACAAAACATTTTTATTGGACCAGATGTGTAGATTACTTTGATCAGATGTATTGAAGCCCATATATCGTATATTAAATTAAAAGGAAATAAATTTAAAGCGCATTTATATACATTTTCTCGTAACGAAAAAGTCCATCACGCAGGAGCTGCTTAAACTAAGCAGATTTCCCATGTGAAGTTTTACAATAGAGAAATCTGCATACTGGTAACACAACACCACGGTGTGTAAATACAAACGGTAATGAGAAATCTTTCAGTTAATTTTAATAAACTCCCAACGGAAACGGCTTCTGAATTGTAAACACATAGGTCTGCCAACCACTCAGAGCTGAACAGATAGATAGACATATTCTTCACCGGAAAGAAAAACAAATACTGATAAAAATCTGAATATAAAACAATAACTTTATTGCAAATTATTTACTATATCTAGTACTGCAATTTATAATGAATCAAAATAATTTATATGTTAATACCTCAAATTTTAGTAGTCCAAGAACTAAAGAAGAGGGCGGATGAACACAATGTATTTGCATAAATCTCACAAAGTAAAAGCTGAAACGATGAGAAAGGTTATAATAAGCTTCCACCAGAGCCTAACATTTACGGAAACGGCCGAACTAATCCGAACAATACCCGATCACTTGTCCCACACACTTAATAAAAATGCAAATATCTCGGTTAATATTCAAGATAGAGAATAAATGTATATAACAACATTTATAGTAAATGTAATTTTCAATATGATTGGTTCTATACTATGTTTCGATCCGACGCATAGTAACGGAGATATTTCGAATTTTCGAAAATCTGCTAATATTGAGCGAGTTGTTCATGCTTCCTTGTTTTCAGCCTGCAGTATTTCCCCTCAATGGATTATTACTTAGAAATAGAGAATATAGGTTGAGATGAGATCATAAGCATGTCACCCAGATCTTGGGAAATATTCTCAGTTGACGCGACCTTTGCGTGACGGACTTTTTATACTGTAGAGGGATGAATGAAATCATTGGGCACAGAAACCTTTTCCACTACGTTGGAAAGCCTCCACTGTAGAGACATTGTAATTACACAAACGTTCTTAAATAGCAAATCGACTTCTAATTAAATGAATGTGTTATTTTAGTATTTTTTGTAACGAATTTTTATCGGAAGTATGATCATATTGAATGAAAGACTTCAATCCACACTATATAAAGCTTCCTTGAAAACATTCTGAATGATGTTAAAGCCGTGAGCTATTACACAAGAACTACCTCACAACTATATGAACGATGGAAAACAATGATTTGTTTGATTAGATCCACCAAAGAAAACACAACTTGCATAATAACTTATACAAATTGGTATAACTTTGTTTATTTGTCATATTAATTGAGATCATTATTCAAGTATTTGTTGTCTGGGGGAGGGGGGTTCTGCAAAGTTCAGCCAACTATGGCCTCCGTAGCTGTTTGAGTTTTAGAAAAGCAAACAAATCGGACGAAGTTTGTTCCATAACTAATGTAGATAGCTTTCACTTAATTATATCATATAGCCCTAGAGAATCTCTTTGGTCCTCAGACGAATAGCAGATCACTCATGGGGCATTAGAAGGCTTCGGAAACCCTTACAAATAATTTAATTTCAAAAAGTCCGTCACGCAGGGCCTGCGCAAACTAAGCGCATTTCCTACGTAATGGTATAACACACTTGTGATCTCATGTCACCACATAATCTTCTTTTCTATGTTAAAACGATGAGTAAATGGGTTTGGGAGGGAAGAGGGTAACTGAAGGCTGAAAATAAGAAATTAGAAAAAACTCGCTTGAGTTACAAAAAATTATAGGGCAACAATTATAGATCATCAATATCTTAACAAGATTGGTATTCTATAATATTTTGTGATACAACTCATAATAAAGGATATATTTTGAATTTTCTAAATCCCTCCTTTGAACCCTCCCTATTCCACCTTCAATTAGAGCAATTAATTAATACGATCTTTTAGTGTGTAATGAAACAATTAAGTGTCGAGTATAGTTCATTGTAACACCATTTGTATATTCAATGGAAACAATATATGGTATTTATGGTTGATATAATGTAATTCATATAACAATTTATTGCTAATATGCCACTGACCACTAAAAGCTAAAAAATGCAAAAATCCGTTAATTATAAAGATAGAGAATAAATTTATATAATAATATTTGTTGTAAATTTTATTTTCAGTACTATTGGTTCTGTACAATTTTAGAATCCAACCTACAATAACGGAGATATTTTAAATTGTCGAAATTCCCTGCTCTAACCCCTCCCCACTCCTAGTGGTTCGATTACAGCCATTAACGAACTTTACCTTCAGTTTTACAACACTTATATATCGATCAATTCATATGTCAATCATACAATTTTGATACTATTAAACAATAATTGCAACCGGCTGTAATAGACAAGTATACTTATATATATATATATATATATATATATATATATATATATATATATAATATATATATATATATATATATATAAAATATATATATATATATATATATATATATATACACACACACACACATATATATACCTCATTTTTGTCATCTACTGGATATGAACTTTTTCAAAAATGGCGTCACGAGTACGGCCTCAATATCTGATTTCCCTTTAGGGAATCATCACACATTCTATTTCAATAGTAACAAGAGGTTTATGTAAACAGGAAACTATATTAACTGTATTGATTCTGTACAATTGTTATTCAATGAAGCTAATTGTTCGTACTATGTGGTTTTCAGCCTTTATTGAACTCACTCTTCTCTCCATCGGATTTTTATTTAAAAATAGAGAATTCATTGTGAAATGAGATCACAAGATCAGATTGTGAGGAATGTTTCTTACCAGCACAAGGGAAGTCTGCTTAGTTTAAGCAGCCCCTGCGTGACGGCCTCTTTTACTTGTCAGATTGTGTGTGCAATGATTTATCATAAATATAAATGTTTACACCCTTCCCTCAAAATATCAATATTGCTATATTTAAGGTACCTTATTATGGTTTATGTTTGAGTAGTAAATCCTCCGCGTGATATTACCTGAAACAAAAAAAAATGTCATTAAATTAGTTGTTTTTTCACTCCAATTGGCTTACAATTATGTATTAAAAGGGGAAAATGTTATTCTTGGGAGTTCAGGCATTGGTCTGAATTCGATTAGCAAACCAAGAGTCGAAGATTCGACTCCCTCCTAGGCAATAGGAATTTATTTCATTAAAGAAAGTTTTTGGTCCAACCGTGGCGAGAAAAGGGTGGCAACGTTTAGATAAATTATTCAAATTAGCAGTTATAGGTCAAAGTAAACGATAATAATAATAATAATAACTTGACATAAATATAATACACTTGTAAGTGTATTTCTGGTTGGAGTCTTGTAAGAATCATCAGATTGAAAGACTTATTAAAAAGAACACCACAATGTCCTCAGTGAATTTTAGATTTTTTTTGTGGATATACATCCTTTATAAATTTATTTATTTTATATATTTGTTTGGTGTCAAGCAATTACACCCGTATAAATCTTATGTGTTACCGCTCTAGTGGTCGATCGTTAACAAAACTCGATATTTAGTCGTTTTAGCAGATTTACCATAAGGCAAATCAGCTATAGAGGTCGTACTCATGACTCGATCGATCCTACCCAGGAGATGAAGAAAATGAGGTCCGTTCAAAATTATATATATATATATATATATATATATATATATATAAATGTTGATAGTTACCAAACTCGATATTTAAACGTTTTATGCAAAAAGACAGATTAAGTTCGTTAACGGCTGAAATTGGACCAGTGGGAGGGGGGGAGTTTAGAGTGGGTTTTCAAAAAATTGAAATATCCCCGTTACTATACGTCGGATCAAAAAAGTCAAAAAAGAAACAATCTTATTGAAAATTAAATTTACTGTAAGTATTGTTCTATACATTTATTCTCTATCTAGAATATTAACCGAGATATTTACATTTAAGTTTCCAGCCAAAAGCTTGTTCGGCTCTCGAATGGAGATTTCTCTATTGCATAACTTCACGTGGGAAATCTGCTTAGTTTATGCTGCCCCTGCGTGACGGACTTTTAATATTTATAATCGTCCACTTTTTGCTACTAAAGAATTGGGACGGGTTATCTATAGTTTATAACTTTTTTTTGGCCAGGGTGGGACTAAGGAACCTGAAATTTAAAAGTCCTTTAATGTTGAAACTGAACCTTTAAAACAATGTTTTATTTAAGCCTTTATGTCTATAAGGCCGGGAGCGGCCCGGCTGCTTTGGTCCTGGCTTCACTGCTCTATTCAGCAGGCATTCACGGAGCTCAGAATCTGAAAGTGCACTCTGTATGAATAAAAGCACCAGTTGAGGACAAGGTCTTTTTACTGACCCTGATCTAAGACTATACTTTTCATTAATAGGAAAAGAGTGACAATTATATGAGTTTGTTGAGACGTCCATGTTTTGAATATGCTGACAGAGTCCAGGTGTGTACCTTTGCCATTTAGTAGTAGGTCATGTTCTGTTGGTTAACTGCTAAGTAACTGTAGCATTTTGGTGGTTCACATTTTGCCACAAGATACTTATGCGTTAGTTGGGAATATTCACCAAAAATCGGACTTGCTAAGATAAAATAATTCTTGAAAATTGCTAGAAATTATTCTAAAATATCCTTAAGAATGTTTAGGAATCCGTTCGTTTTGAGTACAGAAATGATCTAATACACTTGTAATATAGTTAATCATTGAGCTAAGGTGACGGTTGGCACAGTAAACTATTAGTTAACAATGTAGAAATGTCAGCATGCAGTTCACGTTAAATATATTAATGAATGTCGTCTGCTATTTCCAAAACAAGGCCCACAATTCAATTAGAATAAATTTGAAATCGGGGTTGCATTTCATTGAACCAGAGCAGTTTGTGATGAAATTTAGAAACACTCATTAACAACGGATAAAATAAATGCAATATTTTGTTTCAAAAACTGGATAACATAAAATTAAGAGCTGAACTAATTTCAGCTGCTAAACCGATTTCAGGCATTTCCCAATATAATATTTAGTATTCCATGAAACGGTTAAATATCGAGTGTGGTTTTGGTCAAATGAAAATCAAGTATAATTCATAAATAACGACATTACACATAAAATATTTCCCCGTATCTCATACGTTAAAAATTCAATAAAAATCGATATTTCGTATTTTAGCTTTAAACAAAGTGTTTCATGATGTAACGGGGGGAATCCCTTGTTTGAAGATCCAAAAAAGGAATACAGAAAATTCTGTTTATACAGAAAAATAGGTTAGTCACGCAGAGTCTACATAGAGTTAGCAGATTTCTCAAGTGCTGGTATTACAAACGTGACCTCAACAACAACAAACAAGAAATTAATTTTACAATAAGATTAGTTCTATTCTCATTTTCGGTGTGAGGTATAATTTTTGAAAGTCCCCTTCCCCGGTCCGATTTTAACCGCTAACGAACATAATCGTTAGTTTGGCATAAACTGCTTGGTGAAGTAAGGAGAGTTAAACAACTATCCAGGCTAAATAACTAGTATGGTATAGATCATATAATCATTTTTGAAATAAAATCTGAATTTGCCCCATCAAGTAAAGATCTGTTAAAAACAAAAATATGGTATTTAAGCTTGGAATGAGATGTTTCATGATATTTTTGCACAATATTAAAGAGCGATGACTCAAAAGTGGGGTGTTTACTGAAGGCTAAAAACTAAAAATTGCAAATATCTCAGCTAATGTTCGAGATTGAAAAAAAATATAAATAATACAATTTTAGAAAACTAAATTTGCAATAAGATTAGTTCTGCAAAACTTTTCGATACGACGTATAATAACGGAGATATTTTCAATTTTCAAAATTCCCCCTCTAAAACCTTCTTTCACTTGTTGGATTTCAGCCGGTAACGAACTTGATCATTTGTTTTACATAAAATGATAAAATATCGAGTTTGGTACAGATCGAACAAAAATTGCGACCACTAGAATGGTAACAGTCAATGTATATACATAATTTTTGACGGTCCTCATTTTCATCATCTTCAGGTAGTATCGATGTGCATATGTACATGGAAGTGTTCGAAAGTCGCATCATAAGTACAACCTCTATAATTGATTTCCATTGAGAATCGTCTACTAAAATGCAACAAACCCCACCCAAATTTGATATGAACCTTATCCCAATGTTCCAGAAACGGTTTTCCGGTTATCCTAGTATTACAATTGAAGTAAAATCCTCTTGCCGCTATATATCTATTGTTATCTCTGAATCAGAGGAGTTGGAGCGAATTGGCAAAGTGGTCTGAAAGGGTTGTGGACCCCATAGAAAGTGGGTTAGAGGAGTGAAACACACACACACACACACACACAAAAAGAGGAATCGAAACCAAAGAGATAAAAAGGAAATCTTGGAGGCAAAGGTTGACTGAAAGTAATCCTTTGGGAGCTTTGGAAAAGAGAAAGATAAATCGAGTAAAAGATAATGACTTCTTTGACAAGAACTCCCCAAGGTCCTGAGCCAATAAGTAACCCTGCCTTTAAGTGTAACCTCCTCACTTCCTCCACTTCCCTACGCACTCCTTCAGCCATCGCTCTTCCTGGCCTCTGCTAAGTCAGTGAAGCCATCTCCTATCAATTATGGTTATAACATTGTAGCAGCTGGGCCGGCTCAATAACAACCCTTAACCTAACTCCTACTAGCTGCTACCTGGTCTCAGTGACAGTGTTGCCAGAAACTATTTAACCTAGACCAATTACTCTAATTTTAAAGTGGGTACACTGCGAGCAACCTCACGTTTACTTTTAGTTAGTGTGAAAATTAATGGTTTACCCTCGCAGTTGTATTTATTAGTGCTCCGTTCTTTTTGTACGAAATCTGCTTCAACCCGTTTGTTATTATTTATCCAAAGACTTATTTTTTTTGTTTTTCAATTTTTATTCTTCGACAGTGTAAATTTTTGTTGTTTTTTTGTATGAATTATTGTGGACTTATCGCAGTTCTGTTATTGTATGTTATAAAAACCCTTACATTAAAAAATATAGTATTTATTATCCTACCGCTTAGATTCCAATAGAGAAATTAATACGTATGCCACGAGCAATGATCCATGCAAAATGAATGTAAAAGGAAGATAATTGTAGCAGTTTGCCTTGCCTTTTCAGTTAGAATCAATAGGATAGAAAGTCCTTTCAGGACTTAAATACAACTAATCACTCTGCGTTTCAAGTTGGGAAAGGCAATGGCGCATATGTTTCGGTGTCTCTTTCCCCCAACTCTCGACCGTTTCACAGTTTCCAAGCCCCATTTTCTCGGGATACTCGCTTAGTTTACGTATCTCCCATGCGAGTGGATTTTCACGGATTGGGCGAGGATTGATAGGGATTACATTGTTAGACCCAAGTGCTTGATGCCTAAAGAAAACATCTCTTATGCACCCACCAATATGCCTATGATTAGGTATGTTATTTAATTACAAAGAAGAAGCTTTATTTGGAACGTATACAAAAACCACAGTACAAACTTCATTCGTAAATGAATTTGAAAAGGAAGTTAGTATTAAGAAAAAGGAAAAAGACAAGGATGTTCTTTATCGCTGGCGGGTAGAACCCAAGTTATGCAGTTTAACGGAAAATCGATGCATTGCATCAGAACAGGTGTCAAGGCCGGAATCACAAATGAATAGAATCGTAGTTCAAGTTAAGCTCAGGGTTTAATACGTGTCAAAAGGCCTCCACAGGGAAATGAACTATTTAGATTGTACTCATAACGGGCTTTTTGAATAATTTCTACAAATGTCCATCGAACCTAACTAGGTGATGACGAAAGTTAGGTTCAATCGAAATTATATATATACTAGCGGATCCGACAGAGCTTGTCCTGCATGGTATTTTAAGCGATTAGGATACTAAATTTAATAATATTACGTTTAAAAGAAAAGCTACTTTTAATAACACAAAAAACAACTTTTATTATGTGCACGACTAAAAACAAATAGAAAATGAAATATCGCGAAGTTTTTATTCGGGCCTCCCTTATAACCCCCACTCCCGTTCGAACCTAAAAAATTTAATATTGCTTATAATCATGGAAGAATTAATGCTAATTTACATATAGAGTTTTGTCAAGTTTGGTTCAATCGTTAAGTGCCCAATAAAATCGTTGGTTTCCACTTCAATTTTTTACTGTATATCTTGGTTATACTTTGTTATACGACAAAAGTGAATATAACAAAAGTTACTCTAAATAACAAAAAAAAAACAACTTTTATCCTGAGCATATTTGCCGAAAAACCAATAGGAAACTAAATATCGCTATTCATCATTTGAAGCCTCCCTTACAACCCCCACTCCTCCTCCACCTGCCGGGCTGATCTGTGACGCTAAACCATCCGAAGCGTCACCCAAACGCGTACAAAAATATTCATTCAAATCGGTATATATATATATATATATATATATATATATATAATTCTACTGTACGTGTGTATGTCACAGAACTTCTCCTAGACGGCTGGACCGATTTGAATAAATTTTGAACGAACCTCATTTTCGTCATCTATTTACTAGCGGTCGCAATGTTTGTTGGTTGTTATCATATTCGATATAAAAGAGTTGATTCCCTTGCTAATCTTCTATTTTTATATACAATCCTTGTATGTGGTTATATAAAGGGGTTAGAGAAAATATAATCTAGAAAAAATAAAATAAACCAATGAATTGAAGTCAGTACAACAGTCAATAAATGAAATAATAGGATAAGTAAAAAAAAATACATAAATCAATAAAAATAAAATAATTATAATTCGATTAATAATTACCACGTACCTAGCAAATCAGATAAACTCTGAGATTTTTTTTTTTCAAATTGTTGAAGTTGTTTTAGAAATTAACATCTTAAATATATAAATATACTTATTCTAAGAACTTGTCTAGCTTTAATCAATAAAAGGAATTCATAAAGGAGGTGTCTATAAGTATGAATAGTTAGTTTGTAACATGGACAAGAGTTATTTTGTGTTATTCCAAATCTGTTTATGTACTATTGAACCACTCAGTTTTCAGTCAGTAAACTTGTCAGTTTCACGTCAAGTAGAATTTTTATTTCTGGTCTGAAGGCTTTTAATGTTCGTCCCTTTTCAGTGAACTACTTGGTTTGCCATTCTATATGCATTTATTGATTTAATAGATTCTTATAAAAAGATAATGTGAGTAACTTATTTTAATCTGATAAAATCTTGACAATTTTAGGTTTTTTTTTTGTAAAAATAAGCAGAAAATGTTTCTTTGAGTGATTCACTTTTGAGAGAGTTCTGGTGTTGCAACATTGATGTATTTGATAAAATGTTGATAACAGGAGCTGTGCTAGAGCTGTCATAAGTTGACACTTGGCGGGGGGGGGGGTGCTTGGAACAATTAGGGCCTTGGAGTGCTCTCAGCCTCATCTCAACAACTTCAGCTGAATGCCCCGGCCCCCTCTGCTGGAATATTGATAAACCTATGTCTAAATTATTCTACCATGTTCTTAAGAAAATTTTCATTATAGAAGATTTCGCTTAAGTAAGACCTTTTTCCAAACGTCTCTCCATCGATCCTACCAAGGAAATGAGAAATAGAGGTTCGTAGAAATTTATATATACATTGATATGGTGTTTGTGGTTCATTTACAATTACACTCACAAGGGGACTGTAAGGCCTTCCCCCACCCATTTGAATGAAAAGTGTGTAGTACTCAAAGAAAAACTCAAATTCTGTTAAAGCGAGAGAACGCACTTATCACGCGTTCGTCTAAAGAAAAATATTATAGATTTGCCTGAATGTCTTGAGGTGGTTAGGGGTTGCAAAGAAGTATATTCCAAAGAGTTACGGTGGCTCAGTTGGTACCGTTCTCTTATTGTAACTGTAAGATCTTGAGATCGAATCCGTCAGTTTTTCTAAGCTGTTATATACTTAGGTATTCCATTAATAGTAATATATTTCTTGTATAATATGAAATACCTATTTCCTTATACCTATTATATTTTTGACAGAAATCATTCAAAATTTTCTTTAAATATATGGAACGTGGTAAAAATTAAATGCCAATAATTAAAAAAAACTTTGTTTAGAAAAAAAGAATAATAAAAAATAATCGGTCCCGTCTAGATTCAATCTCGAGATCTTGCGGATACAAAATGAGAACGCCAACAACTAATTCACCGAAACTATTTAAAATACGTCTTCGCTATACCTTAAGACATTCAGGCAAATTTTTTCAGTACCAAGATTAAACTTGGTGCAGGTTATATCACCTCCTAGAAAGAACTGGAGTATGTGAAATTAAGGGAAACGCTTTAACTTCACATGGTAAACCTTGTGTGGCGAGTTCGATTCCTGCCTGGGCAAAAGGAATTTATTTATTTAAATTAGTTCAGCAATGTTGGTCATTCACTCAAACTACAGCCTTTTAAAAAGGTGGAAAAAACTAAAATATAAAAGAAATTTATCTCAAATCAGAAACGGAATACAGTGATCTCTGAAATCTTTAGAAAATAAAAGTCCATATATATAACCGTGTATGAAAACATGAGGGTTATGAAAATATAAATACGGAATGAAATATATACAAATGAAAAGTAGGAGACCAAAAATAAAATAAATACAAATGTTTATACCCTTCTATTGCAATAGAAAAATGAAGAGTCAGAAGGCTGACACACACACACACACACACACACACACACACACACACCACACACACACACACACACATATATATATATATATATATATATATATATATATACGACACTTGATGACTGCTCTGCTAAAGAATGGCTACGGAAAAGAGGAAATCAGAAATCAATTCAAAAAGAAAAAAGAAAAGAAGACAAGAACAAATGAAGAGGAAATCCGGAAAACAGCCGTAATACCTTTTGTTAAAGGTACGACCGAGAAGATCTCTAGGATACTCAAGAAGCAAGGCATAGAAACAGCATTTGGCGCTGACAGGAAAATAGCTCAGATATTACCCAGCTGCAAAGATAAACTCCACACAAAAATCCCGGGGATATACAGCATACCATGTTCCTGCGGCTCAGAATACATTGGCCAGACCGGCAGATTGATAAACACCAGGGTCGCCGAGCACATCAAGAGTTTAAAAAAGTTTCGGACAGAAGAATCAGCCATAGCGGAACATTTCTGGGAAACCAAACACAACATTAAATTCGATGAAGTCAAGGTACTGGCAAAGGTTGACCGTTACCAAGAAAGACTGGTTCGAGAAGCTATAGAAATAGCGAAATGCCCTAACAACTTCAATAGAGAGGATGGATACAGACTCAGCAAACTCTGGAAACCGGTAATTCCACAGAGACCTCCAATAAGAAACGAAAACGACGGTATAGGCGATGAACGACCACCGGACCAAGTATCCGTAGACACCTGGAAGGGAAGACTCCGCCCAAGGAAACCGGATAAGACTCAAATATATACCAGAGATGAACTAACAACTCTTCAGTCTCAGAGATAGCCCTGAGGAAGCTAGAAGCATGTCTAGCGAAACGTTGGCAACCAATATGAAGACACGGTCAAGACCCGAAGACCTTAATAGTATTAATGACCAGGACCGTGGAAGTCTACGAGTATATTTATATATATATATATATATATATATATATATATATATATATATATACATATATGGATGCGTGCAAGTTACCGCTCTAGGAGTCGGTAATACGTATAAAAAAAACGTATTTTCTCGATTATTATGAAGTGGATAAAATATTATAACCCTCACTCCTTCTAATCTCGTACTAACAATAAACTGATATGTCATACACATCTTAACATTATATTAAATATCAAAAATGGTTTTCAATCAAGGTGAGCAACAATTTTAGAGACATCAAGATTTACTTGATGGACACACTGAATAGTTCATAAACGGTTCATATAAAGACAATGATCGGTTTGGAGCGGATTAAAATAAGAATTTGAAATATCTCGGATAAAAATATAATACTCTGAGAGGATAAAAATATTTATGATATTTATATTTTAAGCATTGAAATCCCTAGAATATTTCAGGTAAATTAGAAAAACTTCTGTGGCGCTTTCGGGAATTACATTTCTCAGAGCGTCTGAGCGTAGGACCTATAGAGATGTGTACTGAGAACTCTGCCGATGCACTCACCACTAGCGGGAAATAAAAAGTCGTGCAATATTTACATACTACAATTATTTTCTCATTTGAATACTAAGCAAGTTGCTTGTATTTTTGTCAACTCTACACTCCTACTCAGCCATTGCCCACTCTCCAGCAATTGTATTGCTAATCATCTCAGGTCCAACTTCTTATTAGTGGAAAAATAGAAAATCGAATTTGAGATGACAACACCAACGTACTATTCAAGCACGAGGAAATCTGCTAAGTTTACCCTGCACCTGCGTGACGGACATTTACTCATTTTCTATGAAGAATCGAAGGACAATTCAAGACTTTTTTTTTTTTTTGGTAAACCACGTCATGGGTTGTTATAAATAGCTGTTTTCCCTTAAAAGCTTGCCGTACATTGTTGAGCAAATCAGAATAGAACATGACCATTACAAATAGGGCGAAGGGCATTGTAGGGTAGGAGACACGTGTGTGGGCTGTTGTGTGTGCCCTGGGCGATCTGTGTAGGCACGGCTGGTATTCCTTCTATAGCTACACAATGAAATCCTGGCCTCACTTGAAACACGCTCACACATACACAACTCGTTATCCTGTTTTGATCAATACCGTGCTCCACTATCTGGAGGGCATTGAGGAAAAACGAAATAGGGAAATATGCATGATAATTCCTTTTCTAAGGAATACTTTAAGAGATATTTAATATTATATTTATAGAAATCATAATTACACTTTAAGTTCTTTATAAGCTGATTACTATTCAAGGAAATGGTCCATTGAGGTATTGCTTATGAAAAATATCTTCTGCAAACTCGGTATTTACATATTCACGGGAAGTCATCTATTGAAGTTTTTCTCATTACATGCTTTCTGGGAAAAGTGTTCAAATGTTCAACGATCCTATCTAGGAGATGACAAAAATTAGGTCCGTTCAGTTACACGTAAGTTAACCTAAGTCTCACCCTGGCTAGAAAAGGGTGGTAATCTTTAGATAATCCGTTCCAAATAGACATAGTAGCGAAAAGTGGACTTTAATAAATAATTATAAATTATAATTTTGTGTCAGATTGAAAAGTTCTTATATTAAAGTCCTAATATCTGAGTCCTATGACTCCTAAAAGTCCTATGATCTCCTACGAGTTATTTCCTACGATTTTGGATCAAAATATCTTCCAATTCGGCCCGACTATAACCTTATTGTTTATCTATCAAGTAAATGAATATATCATGTAGAACAGGACCTACAAAAACGCTTTATATTCTACAATTATAGAGTGAAATACATAGTAGCTTGTTTTAATAGTGCCATCGGGGATTGTATCACTCACCATTGACGTCGACTTGTGCCATTCCAACAGACTCTTTAGTTCATGTGTTATGTGACTTAATTCTTTTGGGCAGAAATATCTATTTTTTACATACATTTTCTGAAATTCATTTCTACAAGTTTTTTTTTAATATTACGATACAGCAACCAAAGGAATATTTCCTTACAAAATATTGCTTATTTTCATTCTTACACCACCTATTACAACAGCTATGTAGTCAATGTTCTTCCCAATATCTTTCTTTAGATTACAATTGGAATTTACTCGGCGCGAAGCACATTCCTTCAACGAATCCTTATCAGATAGTTATTTAAAGCCCATGGAACCAAATAATTAAACCTCAAGAGAATCCACTTAATTTGTTAAATTGTTTAGAAGCCTTTATTGAGTATTTCCAACAACTGATAGAATACTTGATTCAGTTTATTTTTGGAAGAACTTTTTCTATATAACTCAAGTTGACCTTATTATTTTCGACATCTTATTGAACTGCAAGACCTAAATCAGTTTAAACTCAAAATAAATGCTCATAAAACAAAGGTTTGTAGAGAAGAAAGAAAGCAAAGGAAATATAAATATTAGAATTCGAAAGATTGTGCTTGAAAAAAGGAAGGAGTTATGTTACTTAGGGAGCATCATCGCTGACCACAATGATAGTAGAGCTGAAGTCGATAGCAGAATAGCAATGGAAGGTTTGGCATCCAAATCAAAAGATGCATTTTAACTAATAAGCATATAAGCATGGATACCAAAAAAGGTCCATCACGCAGGGGCTGCGTAAACTAAGCAGATTTCCCACTTGAAGTTTTACAAAAGTGAACTTTCACGAGAGTTGAACAGTTACGAAAATGGCAAAACTAGCTTTTGGCGGGAAACTTACTCTCGTCCGTTAACCGCCCACATTTAATAAAAATTCAAATATCTCGGTTTATATTCAAGATAGAGATTAAATGTATATGATGATATTTATAGTGAATTTAATTTTCAATAAGATTGGTTTTTTACAATTTTTCGATCCGACGTATAGTAACGGAGATATGTCGAAATCCCCCCCCCTCCCACTGGTCCGATTTAAGCCGTTAACGAACTTGATCTTTCTTTTTACATAAAACGACTAAATTTCGACTTTGGTAACGATCAAACGTAAATTGCGACCACTAGAGCGGTAACATATATATATATATATATATATATATATATATATATATATATATATATACAGTTTTGAACGGACCTCATTTTCGTCATCTATTAGGTAGGATCGATGGACATTTGAAGAAAAATTTCGAAAATCGCGTCATGAGTACGACCTGAATAGCTGATTTCGCAAGGCTAAAAGTGTTTTCTAAGTCTTTCGTATGGAGTATACTGCTTTACGAGAGCGAAATTTGTGCTAAAAGGGAATACACTAGATTGGAAGCAGTGTAAATGTGAATGAAGCTTTCTTTCTCGCAGATGATTTTCTGATGTATTATGCCAACATTTTTGTCTTTTAATGTTGACTGTTGTATTTATAAATGTAAGTCTAGTAGGGTTAATAAGTTAAAGTCAGAAAATTATCTCAGGGTAGCATGCTTGGCGTGTTTTTCCACGCCATGGATAGGACAGGAAGAAACTTTTCGAAAATCGCACCATGTGAATAACATCAATACCCTATTTCCCTCGGGGGAAATTGACTAAAAGGTAACGATGCATTTTATTGCCCGTCCATTTGCGTTTATTAAGTAATAAACTCTGCAGTTAATCAATTGGTTTTAATTAGTGAGTAACTAAATAATATTTATCAAAACAATGTGTGTGTTTGTGTTGTATTGTAAAGAAAATTCACATAGACGAGAGTTGTCCCATAACTGTCGGTATCGATAGTACACAGGTGGCTACAATACACTTTCTCATTCCCATTGAAAACTCCATGAGCTGGGCCCCAATTAAACTCCACGGACCAACTCCAGTCTGTGTGAGATTGCATTTGAAGAGAATTACAGTTCTCCTAGCTGGGGCTAGCTAATATATCCACAGCAAATTACACTTTAGGTTATTAACTGTCCCGCCGCAGCACCGGTCGCCCCGCCAAAATGACGTATCTTCTTCGTTAGTACCGCCCTGCTTTAGTTATAGGACCGTTCCATTGGAAAATTGGAAATAATTACTGTTAATCGAATAATGCCTTAACGGAGTTATTTGAAAGCTGATATTAATTAACGCTGATAAATCACACGGAAACGATATTTATTATACACAAGCGCAATTTAATTTTTTTTTAGCAAATATTGAAAATTGGCTATTGACATTGGACTCATTTTGCGAGTTTTCATACTACTCTGTAAATTTACTGATCATATTTAATAAATGGAAAAATCCGTCACGCAGGTATTGTGTAAACGAAGCAGATTTCCCACGTACAGGAATACCTTACTATCCATCTGTTCTGCATTTCTCGCACAGAAAGAGTCCTATGTAAACCGTAATAAAATATTAGTTAAACTTTAATAACTCAGTAAATATTAAAACCAGAGAAGACATGTAATAAAACATTGGTTATATCAAATGTTTCGACCCGACTCAAAGTCACTAATATATTTCGAATTTTATATTATTTCCCCTCTACATCCTCCCCTCACATGGTAGATTTCAGTCATTACCTAATATAATCATGTGTTTTTATGAAACCGTCGAGTTAGTCTATAAAATGAAAAAAGTCCCTCACGCTGGGGGAGCGTAAACGAAACAGATTTCCCATGTGTAGGTATAACAGGCTTGTGACCTCATTTAACCAAATATTCTCTATTTATGTGTAAAAAAAAATCAATGGTTAGAGGAGGGAGGAGGTTCTGAAGGTAGAAATCAATAAAGTACCAATAGCTCGCTTAATGATTGAGCTACGAAAATAATGCACAGAATAACAATTATAGAACATTAAAAGTTTAATAAGATTGGTTATATAACATTTTACGATATGAATAATAATAATGGTGATATTTTGAATTTTTGAATTCCCCCCCCCTCTATTCCAGGTCTGATTTCCGGCAATAACAAATAAGATCATTAGTGTTGACTGAAACGGTTAAATATCGAATATGGTGTAGATAAAATAAACATTTTCATATAAATAACGAAAAATCTAGATTATCACGTCCTCATATAACGTATTTGCAGGTATCGTAATGTATTTATTGTAATATGTGTATGTATTGTAATGATTTGGTAACAATTAAACGAAAATTTCAACCAATGGAGAGTTAACAGACAGTTTTATATATATATATATATATATATATATATATATATATATATATATATTTAGTTTTCAATAGACCTATCAATGGACATTTGAAGAATTTGTTTTGTAAATCGTTCCATGAGTACAACCTCAATAGCTGATTTCCCTTAAGTGAAATAAGCTAATAATGTAGTTTAGGTCGTAAATGATGACGTCATACCGAAAATATCTCCAAATATGTCACAGTAAATTTTTAATGAGACAAGATTTGGAATTTAAGCTTCGAATAAAGCGGATCATGATATAACAACTACTGAAGGCTTAAAGCTAAAAAATTAAAAAATCTCATATATTGTTCAAAATAGAGAAAAATTGTATATAACAATATAATTAGGGCAATAAATTTGCAATAATAATACACTTTTTTGGGCTAACTAATAGTAATTAAAAATAACTAATAAATATTCCATTTTATCCTCCTGTCATAAAAATGTTATATATTGAATTTCGTAACAAACATACAAACATCTCAACCGCTAGGTTGATAGCAAAGAGTATTCTCCTAGGCAGGAGAGATGGACATTTTAGGAACTTTTTCGAAAATCGTGTCATGTATACAAATTCAATAGCAGATTCTATGTAAGAAAAATCTGTAGAAAGAGCTTAGAAATGTCACTAGCATGTCGGTTGTACAAGTATATATAATACTATATTTCAATCTAGGTAACTGTGACTTAATAACCTTGAGGGTGACTTCCAAGGCGGGCATTCCCAATTGTTGGTCCAACTCTGGCCGTGAACCGAGAGGAATGACATTGAATTGTTGGCGGAATAGGCCCAGGGTCATCAAGGACTGAAGCGCCAGCTTTTAATAAGTCAGTAAGGGCCTAATAGCTAGTTAATAAGAAATGGTTTCGCCGACATTCACAAATTGTAGTTGAAGTTGCTGTAGGCCTAAGAGGTAATTGCATGACAGTATCCAGAGGGCGGTGGTAACCCGCGCTTTGAAATAGTTATTGGGCTCTAAGATGGAGCTTTGTACTCCCTAATGGCGCATAACTCGCTTAGTTTCTCAATTTATCTCTCATCGTGTGTCCCCTCCATTATTTCAGATGGACTATATTACAAAAAGCAATTAATATACAAACAATGTATTCTGAATAAATGAGAAGTTACTACAAGCATAAACTAGAAAGTCCGACACGCAGGGGCTGCGTTAACTAAGCAGCTTTCTCACGTGCGTCACTATCAACATTTACCTCAAAATGTAAAAATTTACTGTAATACTCGAAGCTAAAGAAAGTTATTTCCCTCTAACTTGTAAGCCAACATACTATTTTCTGTTTAACAGCGTTGCTCCTTCTATTTTGAAACAGTTTCCTAGCATAAGGTTAATTCCACACAAATTCAATGATTCTGAACTTATTATCATATTTTCCTTAAAGGAAATCAGCTATTGAGGTCGTACTCTTGACGCGATTTTCAATAATTTTCTTCAACCCAGGAGATGACGAAAATGAGGTCCGTTTGAAATTATATATATATATATATATATATATATATATATATATATATATATATATATATATATATATATAAAATTGTAACCTCTGTCTGTATATTGATTTTTTTCGCGAGATTTCCGAATAACTTTTCGTTTCACATGTCATAGATACCATAACTGCTTTTTGTTTCTTTCGTGTCTGTTTGTTTGTTTATTTGTTTGTTTGTTTGTTACCTTTTCACGCATAAACGGCTGAACCAAATTTTATGAAACTTGGTATGTATATTACTACTAGCCCAACTTAGACTTTAGGCTATATTAATATTCTCTAAGACGAACAGGAGTGGGGGTTATAAAGGAGGCCTGAAATTAAAAATAGCGATATTTCGTTTCCTATTGCTTTTTCAGCAAATATGCACATAACAAAAGTTGTTTATTTTGTTATTTAGAGTAACTTTTGATATATGCACTTTTGCCGTATACGGAAGTATAAATGAGTTATACGCTAAAAACTATAGCGGGAGTCCACAATTTTATTTGGCACAAAAGACTCAACCGGACTAAACCAAACTCGCTATGTGAATTAATACTAACGATTTCCTTATAATAAGCCATACTAACATTTCTAGGGATGGGCAGGAATGGGGGTTATAAGGGAAGCCTGAAATTAAAAATAGCAATATCTCGTTTCCTATTGCTTTTTCAGCAAATATGCACATAACAAATGTTGTTTATTTTGTTATTTAGAGTAACGTTTGTTATATGCACTTTTGCCGTATACGGAAGCATAAATGAGTTATACGCCAGAAACTAAAACGGGAGTCCACAATTTTATTTGGCACTAAAGACTCAACCGAATTAAACCAAACTCGGTATGTGAATTAGTACTAACGCCTTCATTATAATAAGCTATACTAACATTTCTAGGGACGGGCAGGAGTGGGGGTTATAAGGAAGGCCTGAAATTAATAATAGTGATATTTCGTTTCCTATTGCATTTTCGGCAAATATGAACATATCAAAAGTTGTTTATTTTAGCAGATTTTCCTTAAGGGAAATCAGCTATTGAGGTCGTACTCATGACGCGAGTTTCGAAAAATTTCTTCAAATGTCCATCGATCCTACCCAGGAGATGACGAAAATGAGGTCCGTTCAAAATTATATATATATATCTATATATATATATATATATATATATATATATATATATATATATATATTTGTCTGTTAACGCTCTAGCGGTTGCAATTTTTGTTTGATCGTTACCAAAGTCGGAATTTAATCGTTTTATGTAAAAAGAAAGATCAAGTTCGATAATGGCTGAAATCGGACCAGTGGGAGGGGGGGTTTAGAGAGGGCGAAAATTCGAAATATCTCCGTTACCATACGTCGGATCAAAAAATTGTATAGAACCAATCTTATTGGAAATTAAATTTACTATAAATATTGTTCTATACATTTATTCGGTATCTTTAATATTAACCGAGATATTTGGATTTGTATTGTGAGTGTGGTCGGCTATGTTCGGGAGTTTCCGCCGAGCGCACTAGCGCTAGTGTGGCCGTTTCACTAACTATTCGTCCTCGTGAGAATAGGTTATTACTAGGCAGATTTCTTTATTGTAAAACTTCACGTGGGAAATCTGCTTAGTTTACGCAGCCCCTGCGTGACGGACTTTTTGTTATTTAGAGAATCTTTTTTTTATATACACTATCATCGTATACCGAAGTATAAAGGCGTTATACGCTAAACATTATAGGTGGAGACAACAACTTTATTTGGCACAAAAGACTCAACCGAACTAAATAAAACACTCAGTATGTGTATTAGCACTAATGCCTTCCTTATAATAAGCCATACTAACATTTCGGGCAGGAGTGGGGGTTATAAGGGAGGCCTGAAATTAATAATAATGATTTCCTTTTGGGGTTTCGGCAAATATGCACATAACAAAAGTTGTTTATTTTGTTATTTAGAGAAATTTGCCAAACACTTCTTTTCAATATGAACAACCAGGTACCTCACCTTAAAAAAATTAATTCAAATGTATGTCAATATTTTCTCCTTAATAATTCAAATCTATGCATAATGCACAGGAGACGGGAAATATGACAATATGCAGGACAGTGAAGTCTTACATAAAAAAATAATTTTATTATTAACAAATGTCAACAACGGATATTAACCCTAAACACTGGAACGGGTAAATTGCAAAATATTGTGCCAAAAATATACCATCACCATTCAGCCTCAAATGAATTCCCGAGCGAAGCCGGGTATCTGAGCTAGTATATATATATATATATATATATTTGTCTGTTAACGCTCTAGCGGTCGCAATTTTTGTCTGACCGTTACCAAACTCGATATTTAAACGTTTTATGTAAAAATAAAGGTCAAGTTCGTTAATAGCTGAAATCTGACCAATGGGAGGGGGTTTGGAGGGGGATTTTCGGAATTTCAAAATGTTTCCGTTACTATAAGTCGGATCGAAAAATTGTATAGAACCAATCTTATTGCCAATTAAATTTACTATAAATATTGTTATATACATTTGTTCTCTATCTTGAATATTATCCGAGATATTTGCATTTTATTGAGCGTAACGAAGATGATGAGATCTGCTACTTCGGTTGCAGTCGTGAGTTTCCGGCTAGCTAGTTCGGCCGTTTCGGTAACTGTTCGGCACTCGTGACATTTATCTATTCTGTAACTTCTCTTTGAATAGAAAATCTGCTTAGTTTACGCAGCCCCTGCGTGACGGACTTTTTTATTTGATGCAATTATAATCCCAAGCCTGCAAATATCGAGACCCAAGCCTCTGATCATCAAGTTTAGAACTTCTTCAGCGTTCTATTTTTGACTAAAGAGATCTGATTCTTAATATGGTGTTTATATTAGCTCTAGTCTTCTTCCATTCCACTGGTCTGAGGACACTACTTCGGATGATTCTGCTATCAGTTACTTCTTTGTTGTCAACTATCATCAGAAGCTTCCAAAATTTACTCAATCTATAGCCTTCTTCTTTATTTTTGTTTGGATTAATACAAACGTAATTTTTACTTTTTGATATTTCTACCTTTTGATTTTAACGGGAAGTTGTCCAAATTCGCTTGTTTACTTTGACTTCGATAAATTTGATGAGGTGATCTGTTTGAATAAAATATAGAGCTACAGTTCAAGAAGCTTAAGGCATGGCCAGCGAAACGACGATATATTTATATTTTGATGTTTCGTATATTGTTAAGTTTATTAAAACAAAAATAACAAACGTTGATTAATAGAGGTCTTTTGGATTGCAAAATTAAACACTACACACTAACTTTAGAGTTTTTATCACTTCACGATTTTTTTGTCAATGCATTACACAGTTGGTAAACTATTCTTCACTAATACTCGCAGTATTCACTGATTACTTCTTATTGCACAGTACAATAACTCACTAGCACGCGAATCACTGAAGATCACAAAACCCGTCACTGCACTGATCCTCACAAAGGACACGGTACTGTACTCTTCTTCTGAAAAGTACAGCACTACACTGATCTTTACATAAACAAGGTAGTGCAGTAATCTTCACATAAAACACTGTACTGCACTGAAACTGAAATGTACTGTTCACTAAAGCTGTACTGGACGCACTGTTATTCACTTGAAGAGAACTGAGAACAAACTAATTGTCGGGTGAGCTGGGCCGCTTTTATAGACAGACGGAAAGTTCAAAGAAAAAGTGCCCAGACTGGGCTAAATCACAGACTGACGTCGCCGAGAACATTCCTGGCACCAACGCTTCTTCCATCGGTCGGTTGCTCTCATTTACTTCCTACTTCTTAAAAACTCGATTAACTCTTCATAATTTTTCAAGTACGCAGTTTTCGCAACAATATACATACTTCAGCCAGGCAAATTGTTACTAGTATTATGATTACATGACAAGATAATGACATTATGTAAACCTCAATAAATATGCATGAACCTCATGATTATCCAATATTTAATGTATCAGCATGAGAATTTCTGATTATCATCCACTAATAATAATAATAATTTAACTAATTATAATATTAATATCAAGTGATGAACAGGATAATTATTGAATATTTATTTACATGAATATAACAATTGGATCTTTAATAATTACCCGATAATAATAAATAAAAATACATTTTGTTTTTTTTCATTATTACTAAATATTTCTTAAACAAACTATTAATAAAAATAAAATCCTATTTAATTTATCTGTACTGTCGGTATTTAGAAAATTTGCTAATGACATGATCACTTATTCGAACTAAATAATTGCCAAAGTTGTTGAGTAAACAGAGTATGTATGTCAGTACTCAAAGTGGGGCAATGCAATAAGTATGTTTTCCAAGATTTGAATAATAAATCGTTCTACATCTTTACTTCGTTTTTATAATTTGAGCGATAGTTTTATTAAAAAAGATTCCTAGTATCTGATGTATATGTATATATATATATATATATATATATATTGAGTGTAGTTAACACACATACACGCTTGTGTAGCCGTTCTTGTGGTCGCACTTTTTCTTTAATAGTTATCAAACTCCACATATAAGCTTTAGTTGTTAGTTTTCTTTGATCTCGTTCGTTAACAGGTGGCATCGGACAGAGGGAATGGCTTTAAAGTGGATGGGGGATTACAAATTAGCTATTGAGGTTGTACTCATGACGGAATTTTCGAAATTTTTCTTCAAATGTCCATCGATCCTACCAAGTAAATGACGAAAATGATGTCCGTTCAAAACTGTATATATATATATATATATATATATATATATTTATATTTATATATAGATATATAGATAGATAGATAGATATATCTTTCTATATATTTGTCTGTTACCGCTCTAGCGGTCGCAATTTTTTTGTTTGATTGGTACCAAACTCGATATTTAGTCGTTTTATGTAAAAAGAAAGATCAAGTTCGTTAACGGCTGAAATCGGACCAGTGGGTGGGGGGGGGTTTAGAGGGGAGGATTTTCGAAAATTCGAAATATCTCCGTTACTATACGTCTGAATCGAATAATGTTATTATAGAAATATTGTTTAACTATTTATGACCTACAGTTATCGTTTTATACATTTTCACGTTGCTCGAATATTAAGCGAATTATTGTCATTTATCATTTTGTTTAAGGATTTAAAAAATAAAAAAAATGTTTACATCCTTTAACAAACCCCAACTTCTACTCATCAGATTTTTACTTAGAAATAAAGAATCGTGAGATGAAATCTCCAGTGTGTCACCAAGCGAGTGGGAAATCTGCCGCCCCTCCTAGATGACCTTATTAATATTTAACACAAACATGAGAGAAATAATTTAATTCAACTGACGACAAATATAACAATACAGAAAGTACAGAGACACTGTGTTCATGAGTCACTGGAGAATAAATAGAGTCTCAACAAAGATAAAATTAAAGTAGCTGAAAACATGCTTTTTGTTAAAGAAGAAAAACTGTAATCCTAAATTGACAAAAGTAAGTTGTACTTCTAGAAACTAAATAGAAATATATTCAAGTTACTGAGAATGGATGAATAAAACTGCTTTCTCGGTTTTTACTTCTTTGTACTTTTTTTTTTTATTATTATTCTTTTACCAGGGGATGTTTTAATTCTTGGTTACGTGACCTTATTTTATTTGCTCCGCCGTCATCTAGCAATAAAGACGATAGAAAAGTTTGAACTCGGGCGAAGTACTTGTAGAAAAACTTGTTGTTTTTAAAAAGTTTCCCCTGATGGAAGAATTTTAAGTAAGTTACCACGAAATTCTATATTACTTAACTTTTTCCATTGCCAACTCCCAACATTCTCTAAAGAAACACTTAACGATTTTCTCACTTCCAGAGTCATTACTCAACCCAGTTTAGAAGCAACTCTCACCAGTTCAAATCTTTTTGTTGACCGTCCAAAAATTAGGAAGTACGTGCGAAAGAATAAACACATAACCACAAACTTTGAAATACATATTATCTTTTCTCCTTTTACTTTTTAAGTTTAACCACATATCTGTAATTATAAACGCCTTAAATAAGAGCAGATAAGAATAAACTAAACCTTTATTGTGCCGTAGATAATATGCCAAAAAGCAATATGTTCCAATGTTCCAAATAATAGAAAATATGAAACAATATTACGATATATACATATAAAGGCTATAGTTATAAAAATAAGCCCACCTTGGGGGAGGTGTGAAGTGAAATAATAAATGATAATAGAAAATACGTAAAAAATAAACAGGTACAAGAAAAGATACCCTCTGGTAATCTATAAGTGTCGCATATATAAGAACTTAAATAAATTAATGAAAAATGCATTAGGCTCTGTTAACAAAAATGTCCGCCACGCAGGGGCTGCGTTGACTGAAGAGATTTTCCACGGGATGTTTTACAACAGATAAATCTACATACTAGTAACACCACCGTGAATGTTATGCGAATAAATACAAACGGAAATAAGAAATCTTTCAGTCAATTTACAAGTTAATAATAGTATCTACAACGAACAGCGTTTTAATAATTAAGAGTTTTCGAAATTCTCCCCCTGTAAACCCCTCCTCTCCTAGTCCGATTCCAGCCGTTAACGAATTTTACCTTTCTTTTCTTATAAAACGATTACATATCAAGTTTGGTAACGATAAGACAAATATTACGTTCACTAAAGCGGCAACAGACACACACACACACACACACACACACGCATATACATACAATTTTTTGAACCGACCACATTTTCGTCATCTTCTAGGTAGGAGTACAGCGTCAATAGCTGATTTCCCTTAAGGAAATCTGCTTAATAAAAGGACAATGGAAACACCTTTAACCCTAGAACGGTAGTGATATTATTTCCCACTTATTGGTACTGATACGTAAATTTTACGTGTGCAACTGGTAATTGGTGTAATTATTAAAAATTTGTTAATGTTTGTGACTATTTTTTTATTTTATTAAAACATACACATTTCTTTAACTTATATCGACGTTAATATCTAATAATGTGCACGGAATTCCTTTCAGGCGCTTTGTTCGAAACACGTTCCGGAGGTTGTGTGCTCCATTCATATCCATTCTTACGAAGCACAACCCCACCTTCTACATTTATTGTGACTGATCTGTCAATATTGTGTGGTTGAGAGGTTTTAGGTTTTTTGCGTATGTGTTTCTTCTCTTTCTTCAATTACCTTGATGTTTTCTAAAATTTTCTTACTCTCACCGCTATCTAGCCCACACTGTGTTGCAATCATTTCCGAAGGCGCAACCTCCCCATCACTTGGAGAATACTCCAGATCATTATCGCTGTTGTATCCATATCCATCTATTTCATAATTGTTATTTTCCCCATCTGACTCATCGGAGAGTAATTTCAACAAATTTCTGATTTCTTCATCCATTGAATATTTTTTCTCCATTTTTCCGAAACTATAAACAGATTATTATTATTATTATTTATATTCTTTCTATACATCTTTGTCTTTTTATATCAAAAATAAAAGTTAAAAACATTAAGAGAAAATAAATCAGAATATAAAAATAAATTGGAAGAAAATAAATTGAGAATAATATTAACCAAGTTATGGCATAAAGCCCGGTTATTAGTAGCGATACGTAAATGCTACGTGCCAAAAAGTTCCGGTTAATATTATTGATACTTAAATATTACGTGTCGTTTTTATTTCAAAAAATAGTATTGGATGAGTGGTAAGGTTCACTTAGCTGCACTTGGCGGATAACAAGGCCGAATGTCTGGAGGGCTCATAGCTGAAGGATGAGGGTGGTGGGGTCGTTAACAACCGTTTGATAACAGTTCAAACCAGATAATACGTAATTTTTACGTTCAATACCATTCTAGGGTTAAACGAATGGAAAAAGATTAAAAATTTGTCTTATCTCCCCTTGTACCGAGAAAACCGGCAAAAAGGGTGAGAGAAAGGAAGAGCTTCAAAGGAAAATTGTGAATCTCACCATTCTCTTAAGTTAGACATTTTCATCTTGTGTCGTCAGGGTAACCGATTCCCATGGAGCAGGAGAACACGGCATGGCCAAGAACTGCAATAAGATGAACAGGAGGCATCAAGAACTTTGACTTTCTCCACTAGAATGTGTAGAGGGAATGAGGTAGTCCCGAGATCGGCAGGTTGAGAGGATTTCACGGATTTCTATATTGCAAAACCGGCGCCAAAATCCAGTCAAATATTTTAATGAGCAATAATAATGAACAGTACTCGTTTTAAACATAATCTAATTATGTTTTATAATAATTTAGTTTTAAATATAATGTGTTAGTCATACTAATTTATAGTTTTCAACATTTTCTGTAACAGATCGTTTATGGCACCAATCTCCCTAAGAATAAAGATCTACACCATACGTGGGCAACAACCGGTCCGCTGAAAGATTTGATCCGTCCCGCGAGACATCTTGAAAACCGAATTAAACAAATATATTACACAACTTACTCCAAATAGTGGAGATGAGGAGAGAAGTGTGGGTTTGGCAGTACTTATAAATGCGAACAGTTCTTTTCAATGATGAATGTTAAAAAATCAAAACATCGTACAAGGCTAACTGACTAAAAATTCTTTTAGTTATTGTATCAGTGGAATTAGTTCAAACATAGATGGATTAGTTTCTCAAATTGAAGCTCAAGTGTTTTATTGATTTCGGTATCGCTATTTAACTTTCGTTGATTATAATAATTCCAAATTTTACGATTTAATTATAGTGTACATATTTTATTTCATTTCATTTTGTTATTTTAAGAAATTGTATTATAATTAAATTGTATATAATTTTATTTCTGATATATATAGTTAAAAATTATGAACACTACTTTAAAATGCACTACTTTTAAAAGCGGCCCGTGAACGTATTTGCACACTAAAGTTTGGCCCGTCAACATGTCAAAAGTTGCCCACACCTGTACTACACATTCCTGAGTGACTAAACCCACTGGAAGCAGCGGTGTTCACAGTGATCTCTAACCATTTAACTCTTCAAGTAGTCCTATCTCTTGCCAATCTCTACCATCCCGAGCCTACAGTTATCTTGAAACTGTCCCTCCATCTTTTCTTTGGTCTCCCCACCTTTCTCTTACTCTCGTACGGCGTCAATTTGGTAAGTGCCGAATACCACGGGTCATCCTTCGGCCGAATAACATGCCCGGACCATTTCCATTGGTAAATAGCAGTTGCTGAAAGTAATCAATTATTTTTCCTTATGAGCCCTGAGTTCACTATTCCCCGGAGTATAATACTACATACAGCTTATTCCATGTCCTTGGTTAACAGGTGTTGTAAATCGAGTTGACATCTCATTAAAAAGCCCGTCACGCAGGGGCTGCGTAAACTAAGCAGATTTCCCACGTAAAGTTTTACAATAGAGAAATTTCACGAGAGCCGATCAGTTAAGGAAACGGCCGAACTAGCTTTTGGTGGGAGTCACTCGTCCAGATATAATAAAAATGCAAATATCTCGGTTAATATTCAAGATAGAGAATAAATGTATAGAACAATATTTATAGTAAATTTAATTTGCAATAAGATTGATTTTGTACGGTTTTTCGATCCGACGTATAGTAACGGAGATATTCCGAATTTTCGAAAATCCTCCCCTCCATGGTCTGATTTCAGCCGTTAACGAACTTGGTCTTTGTTTTTACATAAAACGACTAAATATCGAGTTTGGTAACGATCAAACAAAAATTGCAACCGCTAGAGCGGTAACAGACAAATATATATATAGATATATACAGTTTTGAACGGACCTCATTAAATTAAATTAAATCGGAGTAAAATTTTCATTTCACAAATTTATTTTCTGAAACCGTAGAAAGTTTCTGAAGAAGGAAAAAGTTGTTGGGGGAGAAATATATCGCAGATATCAGATCTTCTTTTCAATTGCAGTAATGCCATTACATCTTTTTTTTATCTTTCATCTGCTTTATATCTCAGGGAATAACATTTCATATGCTCCAACTCAATAATACAAATGGGCTTCTGTGTGAGAGCGACAGCCGTTGAGAGAGTCCCGACTAAAAGGTTTTTCTAGTTCAATCCAACAGAAAGCTTAGATGTTTTGATTGACTGCTTAAATTAATTGATTCAATTCAATTAGCCTAGAGAGAAGAAAAAGATAGACTTTCAGAAAAAAAACATCTGTGAAATAGCTATTTGTTGAGTGAAATAGCCTTTTTTTGGCCTTTCCCTGATTAAATTACGTTATGCCAATTTTAACCCAGAAAACATTGGGTGTGGGATGGGTCTAAATAACTAGCACTTAGAATTAGAGCTGATTCCCTGAAGTATCATCTATTGAGTCAGTAATCAAGACACATGCACAATATTCTTAAATTCTTCCTCCCCCCTCCACTTAGATTGGGCTCTGGTTATCAGAGTATCGTGATACTAATTCCCATAAATTTCTAGAATTTTCAATGCGTGTGTGTGTGTGTATATATATATATATATATATATATATATATATACAGTCCCAAGTTCCCGTGCCACCTCCTGCCAGTGTTTTAATATTTGTTTAATTATTTATTTAGGTGTGTCGCAATTTAAGCGATTCACACATAGTGTTTTAATAAAAGGCTGGCACTTGGTGTGCCATAATTATGGCCACTGAAGAATTTTTTCAGTCCATATTCAATCTCGTAATCTTCTCCAACGACCATAACTTTGGAATTTCCAATGGAATGGCACACTTTTTATGACATATTCTTATAGAAAATTTTATTTCTAAAACGAGTTTTTTTATCAGAGAATTTTTCGATTTGACGCGTCCTTTAACCATTAAATGCACAGATTCAACAAACGGCATATTTTATTGAAAAATGCTGAGACATAAAAGTTGTAGCCAACAAAATTATCTTTGAAACCAGTCTACCGGAAAAGGAAAAAAAAAGTAATTAAAATGAAATAACTCAAAAGTATTCTTGAATGAATCCAAAATAAAAAGTTTACTTCGAAGATCATCAACGTAAAAAAAAAAAAGTTCCTAGAATTTATTTATTTTAAACTAATTACGTAGTAATTATTTGTGAAGGGATACATTTTTCAACTTACATAGGTTTTATGCACTGCGATCTACAAGGTAATCACACAATTTAATATTTCTTAAGAATTGGAGAATCAGTCGATTAATTAGTAGAATTCCTGTAAAAGAAATTAGATTTTTAGGTTGGGCTCTCATTTACTCATTGAACTCCATCACTCTCCTAGTGCACTCAGGTAACCAAGTATTTATTATTTATATGAATATTTTAAAAAAAAATATATTATCAAACTTAGTTTAAGGGAAATCAGCTATTCATTCATGCCGCGATTGGCGAAAAATGTCATC